>WEKY01021944.1:0-23428 GCA_013390045.1 Picathartes gymnocephalus
AGCAGCGCCCCCTGCGCCCCGGCGGGGCACGGCACGGAGCGGTGCGGCCCGGCACCGCTCGGCCCCCCACCGCTCGGCCCGGCACCGCTCGGCACTATTAGTGGTTAATGACTCCAAACATTCGCCTGTTTGTGCAGGGCCACGTTTGTTCTCCATCCCGAGAGAGGAGCTGAGTTTTGGCGGCTGTGATGCCTGCTTGCAGCCCCCGGGCCTTGAGGCCGCTAAGAGGCAAATGCTGCACGGCGATGTGGTGCCGCTCATGGTGCTCACTGCACTCCCTGACCCAACTCGCTCTGTTGTGAACCCCTCCTCCCCTCGGGGAAGGGCTGATGGGTTATTAGGTGTCAGAAACCATCAGAGACCCCCGAAGGGCTCCCAGACTCATTTGCGAGGCCTTCACTAAAGGAGTGAAAGCTCCCCACCAGGTGAGGTGCCTGGGCATTCCCACCGAGCCTGTGCCTATTTTATAACCCATGGGACCCAGGATTCTTCCCCCACTCCTAATGGATTATCACTTCGGACAAGGGCCACCTAAGCTGCAACAATCAAGTCTCATCTCAAGATGTACAGGTGGAACAGCTGGGGCTCTGCAGAACTTTTATTGCTCTTCTGATGAAGCAACAATGCATCCAGTAAAACTTCTTTTTTGTTTGTTTTATTCCAAAAAACACTTCATTACAAATGATTGTAAAATATACAGAGCTGTTCAGTTTCTTGGAGTGCTGTCTCTCCGTTGGCTAAAAATAGAAAACCAGAAAACCCTTTCCCCACTCTGGCACAGTTTGCCTGGGAAACCAGGCTCTTTTAATGCCCCATTCCATTTCCTTTGCTGGGTGGGATAATACCAGCACTGGTCCCAAAACCAACACACTGCCCCAGCAACCAGCACTTGACCAGTAGGACCAGTTGCCACTCCCTGTACCAAGGCTCAGCACTGCGGCAAGGCTGAGTGAGGGCACACATGCACTTAAATGTTATTGTTCCATGCAACTTCCTTCTTTCCTGATCCACACTGACTGCAGATGGGCCCGAGAGCTGTTGCTATCATCCTCTTCCATTATAATATGCTGCTCCCTCAGCCTTGAGGCTGCTTTACCATCAAGGGTGCTCCCCTGGGAGGCTCCTATGTCCCTCCTGCCACCCCACACTCTCCTGTCTGGCTGCCAGAGAAGATTCTGCTCCCTCCTGGCCTCTCACTGTCAGGGGGCACAAAGCATTTCAGGAATTGCAGTCCTTCTGGGCTGAGAGGCTGTGGTGGGCATAAAACAGTGAGCACAAGTAGCCTGTGACTGAACTCAAAATGGGTAATGTGAGCAGTAGCTGCTACTATGTGACTGGAGACATTCCCTCAATCAGGCTGAGGGAGATGAGAAAAGAAGTGGCACAGCTGTGGGGAAGAAAAGCAAGTACTGAAGTGAGCAGATATATTACTCAAAAAAAAAAAAAATCTAACTAAAAAAACCCCCAAAATAATCCTAGAAAGATTGCAGAGGGGGATCGGAGCACACCCTGCACTTTTGGGAAAAGGAAGTGCTGAATCTACCTCTGTGAATACTTTCTCTGGGTTCCTAAGGGTCCAGGATGTCTGGCAAAGCAGCTGGTGTCAGATAATTAGCAGGGGCTCAGTTGTGCAGGCACACAGCTCATCTGTTGGAGGATGAACCACCTCTGTCTCAGTTGCCAAGCGCATCACTGTGATGGCCACATCACCAGCACCTGCTGCTCCCCTGTGAGGTAGGTAGGGTAACTCTGCAAGGATCAATTATCCTTCCAATGGCATGTCAAAGCCTTACCCTCAACCTCTAAAACCCGACATAAACATAAACTCTAAGCTATCCAGAAAGGCTACCCCCAAATCCCAGTACTTGCTTCTCTCAGAGAACACCTAATATCCCAAGTGCTATCACCCGGCTGAGAAAACATTTATCAAACAAAGGGGGAAGTATCTGCTAGCTGCAGTATCTGCTCTGTGTCCCTTGCCATGACTTTTGGTAAGAAGTTCAGTAAAATTAACAGCAAGGCTTCTCATCGACTGAATGGGATTTAGGATCATTCTGAGACAGGTAGTAACTAACTCCTAAATGCTAACATCCCTCCTCCAGGCATGACTGACCACCCCATTAAATAGCCATAATCCAATATACTAATTAACATTCTTGTGATGACAGTATAACCAGGTCCCACTGTCTGGAAGCAATGTCCAAGTCAGCCTCCTGCTGTTCTCTGTAGTTCTAGTGTAAAAGGTAAGTCTGAGAGAGCAAGAAATAATAATGATCTTCAGAATTCCTCAGTAATCAGTTTGAGCTGAAGAGGAAAACAGAGAAGTCTCTACAGTTCTGTTTTCAGCCGTTCAGAAGTGATCTCGCTGTAGCTCTTCCTCCTTTTCACTTTGTAAGTCAAAGTTTGGGCATATTCAGACAGCAGATGCTCCCAGTAGCAAGAGACGTCCTCCATCTTCAGGTGCTCAGTGATGAACTGACGTCCCCTAGAGACACACAGGGCACGGTCAGGACTGTTTTCCAGTTCCTACAAGTGTCATTAGTTTTACTTTGGATGTATATCAACATTCACTCTTCCTAGTTTCAAACGAGAAACAACATGCACTGCTCTGTACTGTCTACTTTAATTTTACAATTTTCATTCATGCTCACAGCTCTGACAGTTGCAATGCTTTTGCTATCCTCAAGATGGTATTTGCTATCTGGGATAATAAATATCAGATTTCACTTATCACGTACAGCTAAAGCAGCACTGATGCTGCTTCAGACCAGCCCCTGCCAGCCTGGATAGATAATGTTTACAGTGCAGACACAGCTCACCTCATACTGAGACGAAAGCTCCCAACCTCTGCCAGCTTTCCATGGGGTTCCTGACATGGGTCACATGTGAACCAAAGAGCTGAGCATAGCATCCTGTTCTCTGCTTCCCCCTGCTTATTGTGAGTGCTCCAACCCTCCCAGTGTTACTGCAGAACATCAGGTATACTGCACCCTACTAACACTACTTTGTCTTTGATGGGCAACCCCTTCAAAAGTAGTGGAAGAAAATGTTTTGGAAGAAGACTGCCTAATAGCCAGGAAGGACACGCTGCTTACCTCTCTGAAATTTCTTGTGCTATGGCATCATTTTCCTTTACAAACTGCAAGAGCTCCCTAAAATGAAGACACACAAAAAGAAAGCTATGAAACAACTGACTCAGTGGAGAACATCATCCCTCAGCTAAACTGTTGGGGAGGGTAAGGTTAAGAGTCTGTAACTGAGTGAAGGTGCTGCTCACCTCAGAGCACAGGAGAAACTTCTTGTCTTGATTGTTTCACATCAGTTCTGGACAACATCCTGAAATCTTGGAGCTAACACATTTTTGGCCGACTGATAAGTTCTTCCCCCTTATCTCTGCTGCCCATTTGCAAATTTAAGTGTCTAGTGCCTGCTGATTTCAGTGAGAGTGACAGATTTAGACACTCCAGTGAAACTGTGCTCCCCAAGTAACATGAGCAAAGGATTCTTTGGGGGCAGCGATGAAGAGAAAAGACCATGACCTCCAAGAGTCTTTGCCTGATGCCTCGGAGTGGAGACCCTTCATGGCCTAACACAAACCATCCCACCTTCCCAAAGGTATGGAATGCTCCATGGAGCAGCCTCAGGCCTCACACCTGACATCAGAGAGGTCTGACCGCACCGGGATGTAGTGGACCCAAGGCTTCAGCTGGGGGTAGAAGAACTCCAACCACTCTTCTCCGACATGAAAGACGAGTGAGCCGCACAGGAAAAGGTGTTTCAAGCGGAAACTGGCCGCCACTCCCCGGAAATTAAACAGGTACCTTTAAGAGGATGACCAAAGAGAGGGACCTGATTACACATTTTGTGTCAGGAAATGCTCTAAGGTGTGCTGGTCACCAGGTCGCAGTGAACCTTCCCTGACAGGCAGCAACAGAGCAGCACACCAGTCATCAAAAGAGAGGAAAGGCCTTTATTTGAAACAGCTCACAGGAAAGGTGAGCTGAAGTCAAGGATGTGCTGGGTGAGTTTCTGTTGTCTCTCAAAACTCAGTGAGAAATTCAATGTGTGAGCCTTTACCTCTGATAAAGGTACCTGCCTGTGACAAACTGAAAGAATCCTCATGGACAATTGTCAAGAAGGCATGGAAAGTCATAACATGGATTCTGTGACCCTATGGGGTCACGCAGAGGCTCTGTCAACCACAAGGAAATTTTTCCCAATTCTCTCTTGCCTTGCAGTGAAGCTTTTCTATTCATTGTTGTGCTTTGCCATATCTATCTCAGGTTATTTTTTCCTCTGGGATTCTGCTTTAATCTGAATGTAATTGTTTCATATTAACTTGGGAATGCAACCCTAGGAGGTTAAATGGGCCGGCACACAACAGATGGACTTCACAGATAACAAAGAATCCACAATTCTGTTTTCAGTAGTTTCTGCCAAGTTAGTAAAGTGGGCTTGACTGTGGCAAGGGGGTATTTCTCTTAGCAAACTGTATCTCAGAGGGATGTTTGTTTGCTTGTTTTCTTTTTCAAACCCACAATTCTCCTATTATATGGAAAGTTGTTTTTCCTACGGGTAAACCTCCCCAGTATATATAACTAATCTTTGAAGTCAAACATTTTGGGCTGGGGGAAGAGAGTTCTTCCTTTAATGAAGCTATTTTGGGTGAGATGGAGTTTATCTATTATATATATTTTGGGCAAGATAGGAATTACAGCTAAACTTAGTTCAGCCATAACCGACAAGAAGTAAATCTGAAATTCTCTGCATCCTTTGTATTACCTAGGAGCTCAAGGCAGGGACAAGGAGCTCATTGTATTAGGAACTCAACAAATACATGTAGAGATGTAACAAGAACAGTGATCTGGAAGCAAAGAAATGCCTCTGTCCAGTTTCAGACACAGCTCCCACCATCCATGACCTCAGCCAAGCCAGCCTGCTATAACACCTACACTGAAGGGAGCAGACAAAAGTTCATGTTGACCCTACCACCCTGGGCTACAACAAAAGTGTGTGAGAAGGTCTCAGCCTACACCATATGATGGGCTGGGGAGCATCAGAGTTGGGCAGTGTATGTGTAACAGAAGGGAGACATTTGGGCTACAGTCTAGTGAAATACAAAATGAGACAAGTCAATCACATTTGCACAAAAACACAGATTCAGCCAAATAGCTGAGCTCTTCTATCACCAGATTCTGACTGGCCGAATCACAACTAGCAGAAGAAAAAGCAAAACATCTGACACACAAGTGCATACACACGAAGAGTTTCTATTGTACATAGAAACCCGTGAGAGTATTACACCAAAAAACCCTCACTGAAGTAGTTAAAGAATAAAAACCTTTGTAAATCAAAACCACATTCTCCCAAACAACATAAAAAGTATGAATTAATACTATGTCTGCTCAATCAGATTTCAGGTTCTCTCTTTGACTACATACACCCAGAGGCAGCACTTATGCTTAGCTCCCAAATTTTCAACTGTCTTATATCTGCTCACAAGCTTTAATATCTACTTGGAGCTGGTTGTTGAATTAGACCTTAAAATAAAATGAGATCCTACACCATGCAAGGAAAGAATAACCCACAGCCCTTGAACAGCTTTACTAATCAAAACTCTTACTTGTATTTGCAGTGATCAACCAGTGGAATTTCCTTTGCAGGAGGCTTTCCTAAAGTGTCCTTAAAATAAAGAGAATTAAAAAAAAAAACAAACCCAAAACAGTAAGCTTCAAATGGTGATTTAATTTGTTTTCCTTCTCAGTTAGAAACAAAGGTGATGTGTCAAAACCTTCCATTCCCACTTCAGAGAAAACCTTCTCTCGTGGGCTGTTAGAAGGATTATAAAGAATTCCCAGCCCTTCAAACAAGAAAAAAAGCTCAGTAAATTACACACTGCCTGTAAGTGAATGCCAGCACAAACACATTAAATGATAATGTTTTGTTGGCAGCTACAGAGTGGAAAACAGCTTGGGACAATGGACTGTGTGAAGCCAAGTGTAACTGGATTAGCCAAGACTGTCTGGAGAGAGCTGGACCGTAGACTAAGTAAGAAACTAAAAAGTTATCAGCAACAGTTATCAGAAAGTTATCCACAATAGGATCAAGAAATGGAGAAAACATTGAAAAAGGATTGACAACTGACAACACCACAGAGGCAGCTCAGAGACAGAAGGGGAAGAAGAGTTGGCCAATTTTGTTGTTGTGGGAGAGGAGGAGATTGGCAGAGATTCATTTTCTTATGTGTTCTGCTTTCCTTGAACAAAAAGTGTAGAAGGAAGAAAAGTGTTTGGCCTGCCAGGCTCTAGAGACTCCTTCCTTTCATCTGTCAGAGAGGTGCGGCCATCAAGGGAACTACAAACCTCCCCCTCTCTAAAGGATCACCCACAACTCTCCAACAAGATGTTTCTCACTCATCAAAGCCATCTTGCAATGCCACCCTTTCTGGCCTTCACACTCAGAAGGCAGACAAACACCCACACACCTTTTCAGATTTCCAAGCCTGGTTTTTAGTGTACTCAGCATCAACAAGTTCTGGGTTTTCTCGGGACAGCAGGATGAGGGGATCTCTCTCAGGGCTTGTTCTGAAAAAGAAATGCTATCACTAATTGCCAATCCACATGACTCAACACAGCAAACACACTACAGGACTCGAGGCACTGCTTCTTTCTGAGGCTGACCTCCCTGTGTGCCCCCAAAACATTATGAAATATAAAGTGTATTTCTGTTCAAGGGTATTTTAACAGAAGAGAATGAGTTATGGGTACCAAAATTATTTGACTGACTATATATTTAACAGTATTATTTGAGCAATCCCCAGGACAAATCCTGCTTCCTTCAGGCTTTATCCTGATGGGTGCCAAATGTTTCAACTCCCACCTTAGTCAGAGAGAGTTAAGAGATGCTCAGCATCTTCAGCTTTGATCCCTCTGACAGGACTTTAAAACACTGCTGATAAACAAGGTTATGACATCCCTGAGACACATTCCTCATCACCTCCTGAGCCTACCTGGTAAGCCATCAAATCCTTCCCTATTGGGGAAGACGAAGAAACAAAGTATAGGGCTTAACATTGTTTCAAACTGTCACTGGAGAGAGGCAAAAAATAATCTTCTCTTATCCCCCACCTCTCAGGTAACTTAAGGCCAGAATACTTTTCATTCAGTGTGGAGCACTTGCACAGCAAATAAAGCATTCACATTGGCAGGAAGCATGAACAGCAATATTAAACCTTTAAATTTGTATCAAGTACCTGCAGTTCCCTTCACAGAACAAAACAAGCGAGTTCCTGAGGTGACAGTTTTAGTCATTAAGAAATAATGTGGCAAATCCATCACAACTTATGTTCCCAATATTAGGTGATTATAATAAACTAGTCACAAATAGCAGTTCTCATGGAGAGTAACTAATGGTGCAATGCTATACAACATGTCTCACCTTTCTTACTTTTGGAAAACACACTCTGAGTTACACTTAATTAGGGATTAGGTCTTAGAGACATGGAAATTTCTACATACAGAGAGCTGTCACAGCCTCTGTTGGTAGAATCTTCTGTTGCAGGAAAATATGCTCACCTGGATCCTCGGAAATATCCTTTAGAGATTTTTTTCTTCCATGGCCATTTTTCTGCAGATCTGAAAATATTTTTTATACATGGCAATAAATGATTTAGCATAACCATGAAACAGCACTCTTATCAGCTTTCACAGTATGATGTCTTTTTCTATTCTTCATTTTTGATGGAAATCACTTTCTTCATTATAGCAGAAAAAAACTCTCAGCCAGGTCCAATGAAACAGGTTTTCCTGTGAATATTGTGTTTAAGGCAACATGATATAGGCTACTTTCCAGAACACCTTTCAGTCAGAACAATGTATTACACACAACCCCCCACCAAGCCTTGAAGGGTATTAAAAGTTCACCTAAGATTTGAATCCACTTTTTGTACCATGGCTTTATTTTGCTGTATTTCACTGAATATGGATAGTGATAAACTACTAGAGAGTTTCTAATCAGTCATTTCCCACTACAAAACAAAACTACCAATCAAGAAGCAAAAAACCCACGTAGTGTTTTGCACTTAAAACACAGGAGTTCATTGTTTTTCCTAATCACCTTCATTTTAAACCTAATCAAGTCCTTCAAAATAGCTGTTCACCTGTTGGTTTTTTTTTTCCTGCCAGTGCAGTCACCTGCCTCACCACGTCTCAGGGAACTCTGCCATACTTTTCTACTGCACCTGGTGGAATATGACCCCCAACCTGTGCAGGTCAAGCTTTGCATCTCCTTATAACTCAGTGACACAAGTGAAAACACAAGGATGAGTAAATGCTTTGGACCTCCATTACATGACAACACATTAAGCTTTAGCTATGAATAGTCACACAGATCTTCAGATTATGAAGAGGGAAAGATTGAACCTTGCATTCAGATGTCAAGTCAACCACACAGAAGTGTTTTTTGCTATTATGTTTCCATGTTCACTCACTGTTGCACACTTGGTTTGTCACTCTCCACGGGAAGCAGCCCCTTACTCTGCTACTAAGTCAAATGATCCTGCCAAAAGGAAGACTCCCAGCCAGAAACGTCTTCTGTCTTAGCCCATTAGTGACTCTTGATTCTTAGGAATGATTCCAGGTTTTTCTATTGCACAATGACACTCAAGTAAAAGCAGATCTAAAGAAGGCTTTCCTTCAGCCTTCCAGAAGCTTATACAAACATCCTGGATCATCCCTGCAGTGACAAAAACACAGCTCCTAGAGAAGTAGTTGAAAAGAAAGAAAAATATTTCTGTATGTCAGGGGAGATTTCTGCAGGCAAAAGATAACTGCTACTTTATTGACAAACCTGCTCTCCCCAGACCTGATAGTAATCTGGCCCTGACAGCATGAAGGATGTGCACAGTTTGTCCTTTGCATTCCTTACTAAAGGGTTGCAAATTGAGGAGCTAATTATAACTTCCAGTGACATAATCCAAGGTTTCCATGGAGAATTCCCATACAGCAGTTAGGCCGTAGGTAGTTAATGTGAGGCAGCAGGACAGATCACAGGCCAAAAGACCAGTGGTCTTAGACATCAACACTGGCCCAGTGCAAGGTAGATTTTTGTCTTCCATTAAACCTCCCCCCACATATAACCATTTCCAAAACATACCTTCTGAGGTCCTCTCTCATGAGGTCCCAGCGCCCTAAACCTGTTGGGTAAATTGGCCAAACAGCTGGTCCTCCTTCCCAAAATGTCCAGGCAGGATACATGATATCATTGTATTCAGATGTCTTGAGAAAAAGGAGA
Source organism: Picathartes gymnocephalus (assembly GCA_013390045.1). Lineage (NCBI taxonomy): Eukaryota > Metazoa > Chordata > Aves > Passeriformes > Picathartidae > Picathartes > Picathartes gymnocephalus. Next base: position 9,292 of record WEKY01021944.1, read on the forward strand.
GTAATGCAAGAATGAGAGTAATATCTACTTTGGCTTACTGACAGAGCCCACCAGTAACAAATGTTCTTTCTGGGAGCTCTGTTGGCTTTCCCCATTATGCCTCCATGAGAGGCCACAACAGCTTTGCAGTCACCATTTGCTGGGCTTAAAGAATCACAGAATTATTAGGGCTGGAAGGGATCTCTGGATATCATTCAGTACAATCCCCCTGCCAAAGAAGGGTCACCCAGAGCAGGATACACAGGAACACATCCAGGTGGGTTTGGAATGTCCCCAGAGAGGGAGACTCCACGACCTCCCTGGGCAGGGTTCATATGAAGACAGCTCGATATTGAAATGCTTCAATGATTTTTAAGAGGCCTTGTCTTGCTGTGTGATGACACAGGACTTTCATGTAGAAAATAGCAAAAGAGATCCATGATGCAGCTGATTAGTAAACAGCAAAAGACCTGAGCTCAACTCACCTTTCCAAAGGCTTGTGCCTAGCTACAAATGTTTTCTTCTGATGATAAGTCAAGAGGCATTATTACCTCCTCAGAGACAGAGGTACTTAGAGACACTTTGACATTAAGGTTTCTAACACTTCAGTTCATTCCAGCCTTCCTAGAGATCACTCAACAATTCACTGTAACAAATATCCAGGTCATGTAAGAACTCCAGTTCCTCACTCCTGCTTGGTTGCTTAAATCCTCATGTATTATCAGAGAGAAGACCAGCACTAAGGACTAAACCCTTCCATGAAACCAGACTATAGGCTACTTCCTTACACTAGTAATAAACTTCCTACACAATTATCCATCTATCTGTCACCTGGAGATACTGGAGAGCCCAAGGCCACCAAGGCAGTTAGGAGGTTAGTGCATGTGACTTATGAACAGGGGCTGAGGAATGGGTTTGTCCATGCACAGGAAGAAAGAGGCTTAGGGGAATGTAAATGCCATCTCCTACTGCCTACTGGGAGAGTTCAGGGGGAGCCACACTCTTTTCTGAAGTGCAGAGCCAGAATGAGTGGCAGCAGGCTTTGATTACAAGAAGTGAAATTCCAATTAGATAGTGGGAAATATGTTTTCATTCTGACAGAGGTCAAACTCTGTCTGTGGACACCCTGTCCTCAGGGATGCTCAGATCTGAGGAGAATGCAGCCCAGAGCTGGTCCTGCTCTGAGCAAGGTACTGGACTGGGTGACTTTCTGAAGTCCCTTCCAACCTGAATTAGTGTGTGCTTCTCTATCTGCTCCTTCTCAGTCCTGCTACAAACAGGCACTGGTAACAAACCACAACAGTTCCACAGTCATCTTTCTGAGATGCAAAATAGGACAATACTTCAATCCCTCATACTTTCAGCCTTAGAAAGCACATGGGACCAGCATCCTGAAGCCTTCCTAACACTGGCCAGTGAAATGTGCAGGATTTGGGCATACAGGGCATACACTAAGGCAAAGCAAGATTAGCCAAAGCTTGAAGTGTAAGAACATTTTGTTAGAAAGGATGGGACACTATGCTACAGTCAGGTTTATCAGTGGGAGAGATAGTAGAACATGCAGAAGGGTTCTTGAATCTGAGAACACAAAAGCAAAGAGCGATTGTCTCCATGCATGTGTGCACCTCTGAGTGTGTGTGCACATATGCAGGTGGAAAAGGAAATCCAAGGGAAAAGGGTTCACAGAAGATGAAAATATTATAGAGAAGGAGGTAAGAAACACTCATCTGTGGTACCACAAAAAAAGGACTAAAATATTCACATAAAATGAGATTAACGGTATGACCACTGACATAATCAAAAATCCTTAACATTTCTGATAAACTGTGGCAACAATTTTAACAGAGGTATTGTAGCAAATGGAAGGGATGCTGGCACATATCCCATCCAGCTGTGTATCATTCCACTGCAGTAGAGGTACACTTTTTGACCTGGCAGAGCAGCTAATGAGGGGAAAAGCTGATCTATCAAATCGATCTGCAAATCTGTCTGCCAGAAAACTGGAAGCGAAAGGAAACAAAGGACAAGAAGGAGCAAGCAATTTTGATGCACAGGAAGCCTTCTGAGAACCATCCTCAAAAATATGTTCCCAAGAGAAAGAACGACATGCACGTCTTGGAAATGCTCAGCTGTTAAAGGTGTGTGTACCTTGCTGAAGGAAAAGACTGGGATAATGGGTTTCATCCACTTGGGAACCTGGGGGTAGTCTCGCACATTGATCACCATTTCCATGTCAGGGAGGCGGTGGATGATTCCCAGAATGAAGTGCTCGACTCCGCTGCATCTGTGGAGAAATGACACATGGCAAAAGATCTACAAGAAGGCACCAGAACCCTGCAGTCTCTTGCAGGCCTTTCTCTGCACAGAAGCAGAAGAGATGGTGAGCCTGAGCCATACCATAATGCAAACTCTGAACTGCCTACAGCAGCCTCCAAGTCCCACTGCAGTATGGACACCAATGAGATAACACATCCTATTTAAAATCTGGCCTGATCTGAGCTTTCTCTGGCATCCCACAACCAACCAGCGCTTTGTACGCTGAAGTGTAACAGTGACACTTTCCTGTTGATACATTTAAACCTAATAGTTTATTTTCCAGGTCCCTGCTCTGACGAGGAATGCAGACCTCTGAAAGACCATTGGGCTCAATGACTTCCAACCTGGCAGTGTTGGAAGTACTCTCCTGTCCCAGTTATGGAGAGGAGATCCCCAGCACATCTCTTACCTTGCAGGGAACATGCAGTCCTGCTCACGGTACAGTTTGTTTTTAATTATTTGGTAGTGTGTCCCAAGCTTCCGGCTCACCACGTCTGACATTGTCTCCTTGGAAATGCCACCTCGAAAAGGAGCCAGGTCCTGCTTCCAGACACTGAAACAAAACCATCAGCCATTACTATGTATCACAGGGAGGATACTGTGTATTCAATTAATGCAGTGTGCAGAACAGGCTTCTAGCTAAAACAAGCTGTGTGTAACTTCTAGGAGCTCTGGTGGCAGAATTTAAGTCACTTGGAAGCTCCTCAGAGATTCATAGGTACTAGCTTCACACTTTTACCTACATGCTGTTTGCCTGAACACAACGCCCAGCAGCGGACAACTCTAGTTACCCTCCCACAAAGGTACCTGACATACCCTGGCATGTTTTGGGTAAAACCCTTCAGCTCACTTCACCCTTGTGCTCTAGCTCTCCACAAATCATGGGGCACACCAAGACCAAATTCCTCACACAATATCATGCTATGTAGACATCAAAAGAGAAGGTAACAGTCTAGCTGCATGAAATACCATCACCCAGGAACACTGGGTGAGTGAAAGCTGGCCCAGGAGGACAGGCCTATGCAGCACATGTCCTGTGACTTCTGCACATCACCAGTGAGCTCCAGGAACACAGCACGGAAAGACAAACCTAATCAATGTGAAAAAACACAGAAGGAGGATGTAACTTCTATAAATCTAGTCTAGAAGCCCTGTGATCTAACTGCTTGGAGAGTGTAATGAACAGTGTGAGAATGTAACAGCCACGGAAACATCCTTAGCCTTTGCATCGATGTTTCAGTTTAAGAAAGCACTGTCAGGGTGATCTGTGAGTGGTCAAACACTGCTATAGGTTGCACAGAGAGGCTGTGGAGTTTCTTTGACATATTAATGTTGAGATATTCAAAACCTGACTGGTCACTGTGCTGGCAATCCTCCTTGAAGAGGGGTTGGACTTGATCATCTCAAGAGGTCTCCTTCAACCTCCAGAATTCTGCTATTTCCTAATCGGGTAGAGAGCAGTAAAACTATGTCAGGAATTGCCATCGTGCAGATAGTCTGACCACAGCATGAGCAGTCTGGCAGGGTTGCAAACAGGATGAGCTTGAGAACAGGAAGAGAGCTGCAGTGCCACGGCACATCCACAGCCATCCTAACTATTGACTATCATGTTCCACAAAGATTTGGAGGTTGTAGCCACTTGGGAAGGTTTTGCCCAAAGGTGGGCAGGAGCTGGTGGGGTGTATGTTTAAAGATTAGGACATGTCTTTAGGCTGTATCTGGATTGGAACTTAGGAAAAAGACTGGAAGGCTCAGCTAGAAGAGAGTTTCCCTTATCAATATTTCAAAAGCAATGAAGATCAAAAACTCCAAACAGAGTGTACAAATAGTTCCTCAATATGACTCATCTGATTTTAAAAGCCAATATAGCGCTCAAACCCCAAAATGAGTGAGCACATCTGATACTTTAAATAGGAGGCTTGTTGGAGAAGTTGGGCATCTGTGTTTCTGCATCTGAAATCCTAATCCTAAAGGCAGAAGAATATGATAACTCCTAAATTCCTTTTCCTCCTTTAAATAAAAATGCTGCTGAAAGGTATCAAACCCCCAGTCCTACTGAGTGAGAAGGCAGAAGTGGGTTGTTAAGACAAATGTCACCATCTATGTGTATGGTTTATTGTGTGGTCATATATGAAATGCCAACACACTGTATGTTCAGTTGCTGAAGGTAACAAGGAATGTGACCAGCGGCGGTCCCATAGCTGCAGATGTGACACCTTTGGGCCAAAATATTCCCTAGCTAATCCCCAATCCACCAGTGCTGCCGAAAGTATTCCCTCCTACGTCCGGAGACCTGCGCAGTCGAAAGGAAACCAGTCTCTCACCTTTGGTGGCAGCTGCAATTTTCCTTTACACATGGCTCATAGGCTTCCACAGCTTTCTTAATTTGCCCAGTTATCGTTTTCCACTTGGCATCTAAAACACACAGGAAGGAAAAGCCACAGGATTCGATCCATCCTCCGGCAGAACAGCCGGCGGGGTGGGGAGGCGGGGAACGGGCAGCGGGTCGGGCGTGCCTTCCAGCCCGGGGTCCGCCACGGGGTGCTGGTGGAGGCGCCCGGCTAGCCCCCCCGGCCCCATCCCGCTTTCCCATCCNCGCCCTGAGGGGCGCTGAGGGGCGCTGAGGGGGCGGGCGGACATTGCCGCGTCGTGACGCGGTCGCGGCGGGCTGCGGTAGATGGGGCCATGCTGCACAAGCAGCCGCTGCTCAGAGGAGATCTGAGTGTGCACCTCTTAGCCCCCCCAAATATCCTCCTAGCTCAGCCCTCGGGGATCCCGCCAGTCTCACACAGGTCTGGGTGTCTGCCTGCTGGCTCTCCCTCCCTGTGGGCATTTTGGGGAAGAACTTCCCTGGACGCCTGGATTCACCAAGCAGTTGGTCCCGCCTGCAAAAGGCTCTGTCTCCAGGCCCGACCACTCGCTGTTGCCAAGACCTGGTTAAAATTTGGACATCTAGGGTGAAGTCACGAATCTCATCGTTACAGTATCAAGGTTCAGACTGGTTTGTATAAATATCTCTGCGGCTTCAGGGCTGTGGACTGATTCTAGGTGTCATCACAGAATCCCTGAATGATTTGGGTTAGAGGGGACCTTAAATATAATTTAGTTGCAACCCCCTGCCATGGGCAGGGACACTAGACCAGGTTGCTCAGAGCTCCATCCAATTTGGCCTTGAACACTTCCAGGGATGGACCATCCACAGATTCTCTGGGCAGCCTGTTCCAGTGCCTCACCACCCTCACAATAAGGAATTTTTTACCTAATAGTTAATGTAAACCCATGCTTTTTTGGTTTTAATCCATTCTTCCTCGTCCCATCACTTTTCTAAAACGTCCCTCTCCATGTTTCTTGAAGGCTTCCTTCAGGTACTGGAAGGCTGCAATTAGGTGACCCCTAAATTGTCTTTTTTCCAGGCTAAACAAACCAAATTCTCTCAGCCTTTCCTTGTAGGAGAGTTCCTCCATCCCCAAAATCACCTTGGTGGCCCTTCTTTGGACTCATTCCAACAGGTTGATATCCTTCAAGGACTAGAGGATCTTTAAAGGTCCCTTCCAACTGAAGCTGTTCTATGGCTCTATGAAAGAAGAGAACAGAGAATTGGTGGTTGAGCACCATCAACAAAATATATAGGACCGTCACTTTGCAAAATGGTGTGTAAGGATGCAATCTTCAAAGCTACCCTCCACTCAGTATTTGGTATTTGGGTTTGGGTCAGCTTGGTCGTATTTGGCCATCCATCAGGAGACAGGCTTATCAACTTGGTGCTAGATGCAATTCCCATGCTGATAAGCAGCCAAATGAATGTAGGTCAGAGGGGCTGGGGATAGGCAGATACCATCCAAACATGAATCCACACCAGTCAATCACTGTTTCTTCCAGAGGCTGAATGTGGAAAGGTCTGTCCCATCTTCATAGGGTCTATGTATTCATTCAAATGTCAACACTAGACATTCATCTTTCCTAGCTGATAGCTTTGGATTTCAGGAAGGGGAGCTGTGGCTGCTCATTAATCGGAAGGAACTACATTTATGCTAAGTTTCTATAGCATGAACTCTGATTAGCTACAAAAGCCTCCAACTCCACTTGTCATAAAGGCCTCTTTTGTGTGAAACTGGATTGGTCCTGTAGGTATTTGAAGGTTTGGGTGGAGAAATGATTACCAGAAAAGAGACCAAAGAGGAAAAGCGTGTGCTGACAAGGAGTGTGAAGGTTTCCCAAGGACTGCTAAATTCCAGAGACCAGTAGTTCTACTGAATTTGCAAGAGTTGATAAAATCCAGGCACTGAGTCTGCTCACTCTGTGCAAGGCCACAAGTGAGTACTGGGATCAACCCCTGGCTGCATGACTGGAGGGCAGCAGCTCCTACAGGTAAAGTCTGCAGGATCATGTGTGCACCCATGGGAATAAGTGACTTTGAGAGACTTTCTGAGCACCTACTTGGAAGGTGCTAGTGCCAGCACAGCCCTTTACTGGGGTTGTCCCTATGAGGGAATAAGAGATTCTTTGTGTATTATCTGCTGTTAGTAGTAATAACTTCCTAGAGTGAAAACCTTGAGCAGTTCTGGCTGTCTCATCCTAAACTCTTGTTGCATGGCCAAATATTTTTTAAGCAAATCGGGAAAATTAATCCTTTCTTTTCATTTTCTCCTAGAGATCCTCTGTCCTCCTTTTGATTTCTTCATAGAAGTCTGCTTTCTTTCTTTTCCTCTACAGCCCTTCTTAGATCTGCAGTAGTCATAGATCCAACTAGAGGCTGGTCTGAAGACTACCCCAAAAGTGTGAACCTTAGTAAGGTATAAAAAAAAATTGTCAATACTCTTAAATATCTATAATTGCCTCCACTGGCCTCACTCACTTTTAGCCATCTCTACATTGCTAATCCACCCATTAGTTCTAGCAAAGTTTTCTGTCTTCTCTTTCAGGTTCCAGACCAAATTTTCTTGCTTCTTTCCTGGCTGACTGAGTAGAGACATCAGCGCACTCTTCCAACACCATTTCTGTTTGTTTCTCACAGCTCCCTGCTAGTCTCCTACACAGCCAGTAGAGCTGTAGTAGTTCACTCTGTAGCAAAGGTTATTTCGGGTACTTTCTCTGAAGCAAATAGTAGGAGTGGTAGTCAGCATAAATGTTTAATAGGCCCTGAAAGCTAAGACTTTAAGATGAAGCTCCTTTTGAAGCTACATTTACAGCCTCTGCTCTCCCAGGCTTTGTATAATGAAAGCACCCTAGGCCACTGTGGTGTGGTTTTGGCATGTGCTGTAGTTCCCCCTAAGCACCTTGGATGGTTGTAAGCCTCAGAACCCCTTGACTCTCACTTCAAACACAGCCTTTGCCTCACCTTCTCTACCTTCTTAATTTCCTGTAAATCCAGAGCTCCGTGCAGGAGCATCTGGCTCTGATCTTTGATACCCTCCCTCAAACACAGCCCCTCCCTCATTTTTTTTCTCTGCCAAATCAAGCATAAACACCCACAAATTTACTTTCATCCTGTTCCATGTGCCCAGAGTGGAAAATCACTTGGCTGTAAATGTGATGTCCTTGCTTTACATATTCAACATAGGTTAGAAGAAGGGTGCTTGGGAAAGAGTCTCCAAGCTGCTTGTAAGATTGAGTTGAAGAAAACATACTTCCTACATCTTGAGTTTCTCTCAGAGCTGTGGTCTGACTTTTCTTTGCTGCTATCTTTCTTGAGCAGGCATGGCAGTGGGAGCTGTTCTCCTTTAATTCATCATTCTGTGCCAAATGGAAGTCCTAGGCTTCCCAAATCCCTCAAATAATGGGGAATATTTCCTGTGGAGAATGGCCGTCTCAGCAGAGGGAAGAAGGAAGCTGTACAGGCTGCTGAGTTTCAAAACCTGTGATTGACATTACCAGGGTTTCTGGGGATGGGTCTGGTCTTTCTCATAAGGAGCCACAAAGCTTCTGGGGACTCAAGATTATTTCCTGTTGGTGAGATCTTTGTGGAACTTCTTTTCCCCTTGGCTCTGAGCTGTGTCCCATAACATGCAGCCCTGTGGAGGTGTTGGACTGTGGCTGTCAGGATCCAGAAAAGCTGGCCACAGCTGCAGTACATGGCTTGGGGATGTTTGGTATTGAATATTCAATTATTTTATGTGAATGAGGGGAATTGTAAAAGTGTTACAGCAGCTGGAGCACTGCAGAGAAGTGTAGTGCCAGGATAGGACACCCAGTAAGGGTTGGGGTCATGAATGAAGGCTCAGACTAAGACTCTGTAGGGTCTGCAGAACCTTGGGTTTGGACTGGGCAAAACAATGCTGGAGACCACAGAGTTTGGTTTTGATGAAACCCCATCAGAGTGTGCCAGTGAATGAAGTCAGTAACCCAGCCCTCAACCCAGCCTGAGGATTTGTCAAGGCAAAGGAAACAATGGAGCTTCCAAGAAACAGTGGGAAAGGCATCTGTAGCTCAAGCCCAAGGTCAAAGTTTAAGTTGTGCGTGCTGTGTGAGCAACACAAACCAACTACATCTGATGCTTGGGAGAAGATGCAAGAACTGCAGTGGTTTCATCCCTTGAGGGATTTGTATGTGCCAGAGGATTCCTGTGCTCATGACAGTGATGACTGTGTCATAAAAATTTTTTCATATTGGCAGCAGAGTGTAGCAGCCCCAAAGAGGAAAAAAGGACACCTGTTTAATGTGAATTGAATATGTAAGCACACAGATAAGCATGGGGCCAGGAATGTATCTAAGGCTTTTTATTTGTACCCCTTAAAAACAGTACAGACAAATCCATCTTTCTTGGAGGAGTTAAGAAAACCTAGGACTCTTGCACAGAAGGATGAACTGAGTTCTGGTTCCTCCTAAAGACACAGCACTTGTCACTATCAGTGCCATTGCTGCAGCTACTCTTTTTCCTGAAGGCCACCATTACTGGAGAATTCTAGATGTTTGTGACTCCACAGACATTAAGACTTTGAAGTTTTTAAATTATTGATGCATGGAACTGTAATTGTGAGCATCTCATGAACTGAGGGTGACTAAAAGTCACCAACACCCCTGCACAAACCAAAAACTGGAAAAAGCAAATTTGTGATGGTAGACCATGGGGGGGATGCTTGGAAAGTAAAAAACCCTGTGTCTCATCAAGAGGATGTATTCAATATTTGTACCCATTTGCTTTTGCATTTGAGTCACAGGACATCACCACAAGCTGAAATTGAACACATTCCTATAGAAAACGCCTTGGCATTAGGCCATAGCTGTAAAGACTTTTAAAAATCTGTTTGAGAGGCCATGTTAACTAAAACTGATCATAAATCACTTTTTGCCATTGCCAGTGGGGATCTGGCAAACACCTTCCTGCAAACAGAATGTCTCTTTCTTTAGCTACAGTAGTATAACTTGCAAATTGAATGCGAACCTGAGAAAGATTTAGTAGTTGCAGGCACGCTCTCTAGAGCCTTTGACAAAAATTCTGTGGAACAAAGTCCCAGGCTAGATTATGGATATGTCAGTTGGGGAAAACAAAATAGAAAAACCCAGCCTTGTCAGTTTTAAAATGAAATGCAGAATTTTATTGCTGGTGGTTTGCTGAGGACGAGACACTGCAGGATGTAATTAAGGTTCTACTAGAAAATGATTTGCACAGCTTATTCTGTCCCTGTTTCAGTTTAAAACGATTTAGATACCACTTCTCTGAGGCATGAAGAAAACTGATCCTTGAAGTGTTGCAGGAAAATAAAGACACAGAAAGCCATTTGGAGCCTGAAGGCAGTGTGAGACATCTCTGCCTCCCTCAATAGTCAGAAATGCAAGTGATGTGAAATGGAGGAGTGTGTGCTGGTGGAAAACACTCACCCTCTGGAAGGAAGTTAGGGAAGCAGGCTGGCATCAGCATGATGTGGGAATCCTGAGCAGCCATTTTCATATTGCAGAGTAGTCTCTGAGGGAAGGCACTACGGCTTTGTAAGGGAGCAGGTCTCTGGTATCTGCTAATAGTGGATTTCATATCCATAACAACACGTCAGTCAGTGGACAGCAGGTCAGTGCAACCTCTTGTATATCCCAGCTAATCCCTGGTGCCTAAACTTACTACGCCAGTAGAAAGCCATATCGAAACTCTGCCAGGAAGGGGGCAGTGTCAATCTGTTGCACTCCTGGCACTACTCAGTTGCAGTGGATTGTCACATCTGTGCTAGCAGAAACTGATATCGTAGTGAGGGTGGGTTGGTTGAGATAAGCAAACGGGAAAAGTGGAACCAAAACGTGGTGTGATTTTGTAGCCTGGGATTGGCAGCATTTCACAAGTGATAGAGATTCACAGTAACAGAGAGACACAACAACCAAAGATGGGGTGTGCTCTGTGGAGACCTCGTGATTATGTGAAGGGAGTTGTAGGCAGTGCATGCTGTGGAGGAATAAATTCATGTTTCCCAAACTCCACAGGCCAGTGGGAGAGTGTAAACTGCTGCCTTCCACAGTGGTGGTGTCATCTTAGAGTTGCTGTAGTTTAGAAAAGTAAGCAGCTTTTTAGTGGGCTTTTTGCTAACCATGGGATGGAGTCTCCAGAGGACATGGGTTAGAACATGGGACATCTGTGACAGCAGGACATTTCTTAGGGGAACAGACACCTTTTATGTTCTTGTGGTGTCTATTAGTTGGGCGTAGTTGAACCTGTGTCCCATGGGAAGCTTTGGGCATCTGTACCTTTCAGGAGCTCTTGGAGGAGGTGCCATTGGGCAGAGGCTGGTGTGAACAGCACCAATCAGAGCTCAGGCTGTGATCCACGCAGAGCTTTTTGGGATTCCTGCTTAGGAGGCATTCCTGGACAACATGGAACATGGGAGTTCTTCCATGCCATTTCAGCCAGCAACAAGGGGTGTGTTCAGGTACAACGTGCTGAGCATTGAGAGGGCTCTGTTTCCTCCTAAGGTCCCAGTGCTTGTCACTGCCACTGTCATTGCTGCAGCTGCTTTGTTTCCTGAAGACCATCATCACCAGAGAATTCCTAGATGAATGTGACTCAGACATTAAGTTATTGAAGTTGTTAAATCATTGAAGCACAGAACTGTAATTGTGAGCATCTTTGTTACAACTTTTTTTTTGCAGAACTGCACAAAATTTGTGCTTTTCTCTGTTCTAGCATTGCTTGAATATAATAGAATTTCCTTCTGCTAATAAACTGAGGCATTAAGTTTCTAATTTAGGGATGGGATAAAATGAGTTGTGCTGTGATTTCTAATCATGGGAGAACTCTTTTAATGTGCACACATTCAGTGTTTGTCGTATAAAAATGGTTCCTTAACAATGCCCATTGCAGCTAATTTGTAACTACACAGTGTAAACACTGATTTCTAAAGTTTTTTAATGGATCCCCAAGCTACTTAATTATCACTTACTGACCCTTGTTTTCTAATGGTGATTAGTTTAGTTTCCTCAAACTTTATAAGAGCTGAGTCTCTAGTGGCAGTAATATGGACAATTTGTTATTCCATATTTAATAGGATAGAGGGTCTCCAAAGGGTTACTAATTCACGTCTTCCCAGAATTAGGCTTTATCTTCATGATGGTAGCCCTTCTAACTGGACATTTTGAATGTCCTATCTGGTTCAGCTAAGGCTTGCATTAAAGTCAGGGAGAAGCAAATTCAAACCAAAACTTCTCTGGAGTTTAAAAAAACCACCGTTTAAAAAATCACAGTGTCTTGCTTGTGTTAGGTTTCTTTCAGGTCTGGCACAGGTTTTGGTCTATAAACCTGGTGGATTCTTCAGCACTCATGAGTGTGTGAGCTGACGAAAGAGATCAACCTTGTTTCTGAGAACAATTTGCCATGAGGAAAGTCTGTAGGCTAACAATCCCTACAGCAGTTTCATTGACTTGAACAGTTAGCAGAGCTGAACTTCTCTTTTACACTTACTCTTTCACTGCACTCTGCATCCCCCTACACTATTTAAATTACATTGGCTGTAATGTCAAGAGAAAAGCTGCTTTTGACTCCCTTGTGGTAGAAAATTCGAGAAAGGCTTTTGCTGATTGGAGAGCAGAGCTTCTGGAAGAGACTTCCAAAAGCAGAAGCTGGTTTTCCTGTCACTTCCTATCATCAGAGAACTAGCTCTGTTTTAAAAGGGATACTGGTTCAGAGATGCCCACCAGTCTGGAAGAAGCAGGGAAACTTTTGTTCTTTTCTAACATGATATCACCGAAAAGTCAGAAAACAGGACTGAAGGATGCACTGGGATGCCTTCTAGTGCAGTCCTCTATCCACTAGCATGTATCTGCCTTTCTTGACCAACATTTGCCCTTTTCTTAAAGACCTGCAGTGATGGAGCCTGCTCAGACTTGTAGCAGTTTTGGGCTCATTTTGGCCTTGCTTCCCTTGTAAGGTCAAGTCCTGCCTTCCTGACACTGTAACTCCCATGTAGCCAGTCCCACCCCTGTCTACCACATTTGAATAGCTGATTTTTCCTAAGCAAGTGTAGGATTTTACATGTCTTTTTTGAATTGCATCCTTTTTTTTTCCTCCAGACTTTCTCAGATAATCAAAGATGTTTTGAATACTAAGTCTGTTTTTCAGCATATTTGCAGTCTCTCCCAACAAGGTGCCATCTAAAAGTTTAATAAGCTCAGCCTCTGTTTCTTCATTCATGTCATTAATGAAAATATTGAATAACACAAGTTCTGGGAGAGTTCTCTACAAAAATCTTGCTTGATGCATCTTTCCTGTTTGATGGAGAAGGAGCAGTAACTTCCCTGGATATGAAATTTCCCTCTCCTCCAACTGACAGTCAAGAACAATAATTTTCACGTATTGTGAAACATTCCAAGTTTCAAATCTTTTACTAAGAAAAGTCTCCAAAGGCTGGGCAAGCACAGAATGCCTAACAGCAGAATTTATTCATAGATTGTAGAGGATCCATGTTCTAGCTATAAAGTCCACAAACATTTAAAGGGACATGATCTGCTCAAGGAAATTCTTTAAGTATTTATAGCACCCTGCCAGACACCCACCAGGACAACACACCTCCTGGCCTTAAAGCTGGAATGTTACAGAAATAATCTCAACAGATTGTTGAAGAGAAAAAAAGACCAATAGCTAACAACCCACAAACCTGTGGATGTAAGCCTTTTGGAATGGGCACGGCCTCTACAGGACACTTGGAAATTCCTTAAAGATTTTATTCCTTTTAAAAAAGCTCTCATGGTTTGGTGCTTTTGACTTTTGGATTGCACAGTGATCTCATACTGGTGGCACAGTGATCTGGATGAAGTTAGGTCCTTCTCAGACCTAAACACCTTGGAGAAATGGGTCAGTGGGAGTCTCACGAAGTTCTACAAAGCAAAATGCCAAGCTCTGTCCCCAGGCAGGAATAACCCCAAGCCACCAGAACAGGTCAGGGACTAAGAGGCTGGAAAGCAGCTTTGCAGAGAAGGACCTGTGGGTCCTGGTGGACACCATGCTGAACACGAGCCAGCAGTGTGCCCTTGTGGCAAAGAAAACCAACACTCTAGAGAAACATCACCAGCAGGCCGAGGGAGGTGGTCCTTCCCCTCTGCTCAGCACTGCTGAGGCACATCTGGAGTGATGTCCAGTCCTGAGCTCCTCAGTACAAAACATATGTGGGCTACTGGAACAGTTCCAGCAAAGGACCAGAAAAATAATTACAGGCTGGGGGCACTTCTTACATGGGGAAAGACAGAGAGGGCCAGGACTGTCCAGACTGGAGAAGGGTATAATCTTACCAATGTGCATAAATGCCTGAAGGAAAGAAGACAGAGACAGACCCTTCTCCATGGTATATAGTGAAAGGACAAAAGGCAACAGGTTCAAGATGAAACACAGGAAGTTTTGTCTGGAAAACACTCCTCTGTTTTTTTTTTTTTT
>WEKY01021944.1:23445-46695 GCA_013390045.1 Picathartes gymnocephalus
TTTTTTTTTTTTTTTTTACTGTGATGATGGGTTTGAATACTGAAACAGGTTGCCCAGAGAGTTTACCAAGTCTCTGCACATGAGGATATTAAAAATTTGACTAGATAAATGCCTAGAGCAACTTGCTCTAATTGAAGCACCTTTGATCAGGGTTGAACCAGGCAATACTCAGAGGTCCCTTCCTATCTCAATGATTTTGTGAGCCTTGGGGACACTCTTATCTATTCCTCTCAAGCATCCATGTGTGGCATTATCATAAATAGGGCACTGACTTGAGCCCCAGTTTGCACAGAAGTCCAAAGAAGGGAATTCACATTTTGATGTAAGGGAATGAGAGAAAGGTATCTGTTCTTCCAAGTGTGTATCTCACACTTAGCAGAGACACCTCTATATGTGCCAACTGATGCCAAATTTGTATTTTACACATAACTGGCTCTGGAAAGGCAAAAGGAGGCAGTGAATAAAGCCCTGTGTGATGCAGGTTCATTTCATTCCATGTGTACAGGTCTGGATCCATGATCAAGAAACCTCTCACTCCATTAGATACTTCATCCTCTGTTATCATAGTTAGTGTTTTCCATTCCTAGTGCTTTTAATTACAGGCATAGATGGACATGTAAATCATCCCTCATCTGAACTAACGAAGAAGCAATTTCATTCTCTTTCCCATAGTGGGAGAGGACACTGATGAAGCCACAGCCCTGACACGAGGTACCATTAGTTCAAATGACCTGTTTGAAAAACATGCAATGGGGAGCTGTGGAGCTGCCACCTGGAAAATCCATGGAAAGAGCTGGGAACATTGCCTAGTGAGGAACTAGAGCTTGCTCCAGAGGCAGAATCGAATTTCTGTACAGGGAAACCACATTCTTTGTGCATTTCCACAAGATGTAGGGAACTGGGACTGGAACAGAAGACAGAGGTTGTGTATCAGGAAACGCTTTGCTAGTGCAGCTGATGTCCTCTCCACATAGAAACAACCCAGCTGAGCCTGGACAGCTGGGCAGTAAGCAAACAGCATAGAAGATTTTATGTAAGGTACATTAACAGTGTGTATTTTTCTCAGCTTCTCAGGTAGAACATTTCCTGTTCTGTCTGTATCTTATTTCAACATTCTTTTTCCCCATTTTACAGTCTTTGTGTGCACTGCAGTGACACTTCTGTGGATACAGTCTGTCCAATAGGGCCTGATATGCAGTTGCTTTCTGAAAGCATTTATAGGATCCTGAGAAATAAATAATTCTTCAGTGCACAAGTAGGTCAGAGGGCATAATCTATTGCTCAAATATAAGATTCCTCTCCTACTGTGGGGTGCAGAACTTAGGGGTCCTGCTTCAGATCGTTTTGTGACAGAGCTGCTTGGGTTAGCCTGTAACAAAAGAAGGCAAACATTGTGAAAGGGCCATTTTAATGTGCACCTAAAGTCTGTTTGGTATTTGCATACTGCTTCTTTATATCACAGAGTAGCAGTGGTCCAATCTTTCTACACTGACACACAAAAATTCTGGACTGAATCTGTGGGCTGGCCAGTTACTGGAATGTAAGTGGTGCTGTGTGAGGGAGAGCAGCAGAAGAGGCCATTGTGTCACTGCATCTGGGTCCCACAGAAAGTTCCTGTTGTCAGCAGCTTCCCTCTGTAACCAGGTGGTTTGGACTGGAGCTGCAAAGTGCTGCCATGATGTTGGTATCAGCATGTTCTGGCTGCAGAGGCATCAGCCCCTAAGTGCCACCTTCTGTGGAGCTGAACTGGCTTTCTCTGAGGGCATTTCCAACAGAATCCAAGCTGCAGTGACAACAGCTGTCTGCCACTGTGACACACAGACAGCTCTCTGTCACATACTGGCACAGCTGGCTGCTGAGCTCTCTGAATCCCAGCCCCGCCATCCCCATAGGACCTCTGCAGTAAAATAAAATAAAATGGCCTGCAGGTCTGGGGTGAGGCTGCTGGAGCTTCTATTATCCCAGATCTGAGACTCCAGGAAGAAGGAAGAATTTCTCCTTCCCAGAACAGTGTTTCTAATTAGTTTTAGTTTCAGGCAAATAATTTTTGGATGAACTGGCATCATTCAGCAGGACGATAATACTTAAATGTGCTGCTTTTGGGGCCCTGTGCATAGTGCATTAGTCTCTCCTGCCTTGAAAGAAGAGATGTCTGTATTTACAGGTTTATCTAGACAACACTGTATCCACGTGGAGTAGCATACACTGAAACTTTAAAATGTGCCGAACTCCCCGGTTTTTTTTACCTTTAAGCTGTAGGGTGTTTCTGATTTGTTCTTTACTGTGCCCTCTTTGAAAGGGGGGAATGTTGTTTTGCTGAAGTGGCAGCCTTGGGCAAGATGTGCATTATTCCTCTCACCACCTCTGAGGTTCAGTGCCAGCACCAGTGTACTTTACCTTGCTCTCCCCTCCTGTCCTTTTTTCCCTCCCGAGGAGCAGGGAGAAAATGCTGCCCCTGTCATTATCCTGTATGCATTCGGGGGCTCCTACCTCAGCCTCCAGCAGAAGTGGAAGCAGCCCCTGCTGCTGGAGCATCTTCAGCTGCAGCCCCGCTGAGGTGCCCCTCCTGCTGCTGAAGTGTAAATCCCCAGCAGCTCTTTTAACCACCCTTCTCATGCTACTTGAAAAATAACTTTCTCTTGTCATTAACGCTGATCTATAGCCGCATTAATGTGTGAAATCACTGGGTGTGAAAATAGTGTACTAACCACTACTTAATGTAATATTACCACAGTAATGTCTCTAAAAATATCTTGTCCACTTGATTGCTTTCATTGTGAACTAGAGATAATGTACCACTTACAGCTGATGATTAAAATTCATAAAGCTTTGGTTCTTAATTACAGCAACTTGCAATCAAAGTGAAATGTCAGATCCTGAATGTTGTTTATCTGTATACAAATTCTCAAAACCAGGAAAATATAAGGATCGTCTACACAACAAAGCTGAGCTGCTTTGCTTTAAGGTTAAGTAAAATAATAATGTGAGTATATATTGAGACAGGCTGGAATCAGTGAGCATGAGATCTTTGACAAGGCGGAACTCACCTCCTATGAAATGCATATCTTTGGAAAATATGTTGATGAAGATGGAAATGTAAACTTCATAGAAAACTGTTGTGGATGGATGGAAGTAACTATTTGATGTGCTGTGAATAGAAATTTTGCAAGTCAGCCTCAAGGTTAAACCAAAGATGCAGATATCTGAAAACGCAGAGATGGATTCCCACTGCCATTGGGAATTATCATCGTGGCTGGCAGGAGAGGGTGGTGTCCTTGGTTTCTAATGTCAAAATAACCTAACTATAATCATGCTCTTGGGCAGCAGTGGCACTGCATGACAAAAATCACCTTCTTTTGGGTGCCTTTAGCACTGCATTTCCAGAGATACCGTGCTTTTTTCCAAATTAATGCTAAGCCCTGAGGGTTTGCAGTGCTCTGAGATGTATCTTACCTTATATTTACTAACACAAGCCCTAACTCCAAGTCAGCCTAGCTCCCTCCCCTTTGCCTTTTTGTTTTGTTTTGTTTTGGTATGTGAGATACAGGCATAGCTAAGTGTAGAAACTAGAGTTCTATTCCATTTATAGTCCTACTGGCGTTCTTCATTTGTTGCATCTGTCCTGTGCCAGTCTGGAAAAATCCAAACCAGAGGGAGCCAATTTGTCATCATTTTCCAACATCATTAAAACAAAATAACATTAAAACAATAGGATCACTTTCTTACTGAATCTGAGTAGCTCCATTTATTTCTTCTGATTCAATGTCACTTTGAAGGAGATCTGACCCATTATTTGTAAACTTCTTCAGAAAAGTTTTTTTTTTTCTACAGGGTACTCCCACTGTCTCCACACTAATTATTTTTTGCCAGTAGATTAAAAATTGTTTTGCATAAATGGGAAAGCAAAGCTTGACAATGATAATCATTTTCTGAGGGTTTTCATGGCACCTCTCCCTTCGGGTGTTACTCTTCCTGGTGGTTTTGGGCATCTTTGCAGTGACACTGATGAGGAAAATGCTCAGTTTTAGAGCTGCTCCAGTGTACCCAAGTGTTACTGCCTTGGCAGTTTGTTCCATAGGCATTTGCTGTTTGCCTACCTCTGTTCCAGCTGCACTGGCGAACATTTTCTAAACACGAGAACCATTTCCTCCACTGGCCACATCACGCAGCTCTGATTCGCTGGGTCTTACCCTGGCACAGAGTGGTCCTGCTGGCTCTCATGACTCGTGATGGTTTTGTAGCTGCCTGCTGATGCTTACACCCCTTGCATATCTTGAGCAGCACAGTGAGCTTGCAGAGGGGAAGGATTTCTCTGGCTGTGTGGCTTGGTGAGCTCCTTAGTGCGTGCTGGGCTTAGCCACCAGCAGTTCCTAACAGCTCCACACTTCTGCCACTGCTAATAGAGCTCCCCTGCTCAGACAGCTTTTCTCCACATGGATCCTGCTTTAGTTGGAGTGAGCCTATTCCTGGTTGCCCTTCTGTACCTGTTTCATGGGTACCATCCAGAAGACATGCCCAGCCACAAGTGAAGAAGAAGCCTCTGAGCAGGCAGAGACAGACAAAGTAAGTCACCTTCCCTCCCCAGTTCTGCCCCTTCCCAACTTCAGGCTAACCCATTCCTTCTCTTACAGGGTCCTGCTTGAAGCTTTCCCCTACTTAGTACCTGATCCCTGTTTCAGTGTGTAAGGTGTACATGGCGCAGTCCAGGCCAAAAAAGAACATTCTCATGATTAAAAAATACTGTCTCATTCCTCCTCTTGACACTCCAGACAGAAAACTAGCAGGAAATTTGATGCAAAGGACCTGTTTATCTTTTATGTTGCAGGTAACTTGGCCCCTCACATCTCAAGCAACAAGTTTGCAATATATTATTTTCTGCAAAATCTGTAAGACCCATGCTTTCTACTGCCACTGTCTAGTAGTTTGCAGCTGCAACCAGCATCTCTATGTACCTTTTAGTCAGCTTCCAGAGCTACTAGTCTTCTTCCAGAGCCTCCACAAGCTCATCTACAGGTTTCTCAGGTATCCTTTCTGTGGCACTGTATTCCTCTCAGCTTCCTTTTCAGGCCCACTCTTGGGACTGTTTGTGGTCCCTGGGAGGTTTAGGTGCTTCTCCTGGGAGCTCACTGCTGCAGCGAGGATGTGAAAGGAGATGTCCTTAGCTAAACTGTGTCTGTGTGGAGCACAGAGGTACGGATAAATGACCCAATTTTCACGGTACAGTTGCAGCATGCAGAATGTGGCACAGCAGTGCAGAGACAGGTAACCAGGAGCTGCCTGGCTTGGGGGAGGAATCCAGGATTTTCTGAGCAGCCCAAGCCCACTGAGGAACGTGTCCTCTAGAGGCAATGTCTGACACTTATCCCACTCGCACGGAACACCACATGTTGAGAAATTTAATGTGAGCACAGTGGGCTAGGTTTGCATTTCGCCTGTTGCCTCCTCACACTTCCCAAGTGATGCAAAAAGGTCCAGGCATCAAAGGGGAGGCAGCCCCTGGCAGTCATGCTCTGTGGCACTGGAAATCCTGCAGGTTCCTGCTGCCATATGCTGCAGGTTGCTCGGGGAGGGAAGGCTCTCTTGTGCCTCTCATGTTAGCCTTTTATTCCTTGTAACAGGTTCGGGGCTGGTGATGACAGCTTTGCTCCTAGGGGTGAGACAGTTAATTTAGGTTGGGCACCTGTTGCTTCCTTGTCGTCTCTGGCTGAGGATACATCTCCTTTAAATACTGTATCCGTTAGCTACCCTGTGAGCAAGAAATCAGACTGTGCAAAGGAGGCGAAGAGGTACAACATGCAAAAAACATGTCCTCCCACTCTCCCTGTTCCGCAGGATAGGCGATGTTTGACTTTGCACTCGAGGAAGCAGCTGAGAAATCCTTCAGATGGTTAAACATTTCAAATGGTTTGGATGGTTAAATGTCCTAGATTTTTAAAATTTCACAGAAGTACTTGAGTTACAAAGTGGACCATGAAATGTTTATGGAGATGTTTTTACCCTCCTGCTACTGACATCAGAACCAATAATGGAGTAAGGAATGGCAGATGGGAATTTTAGGGTAACAGGAAAGTAAATGGGTGATACTAGGTTACAAAATTAATTTCTTATCTTTAGAAAGGAAAGACTACACTTGTCCAGTTTTAGTTTCCCTTGTTTCAGAGAATATTTAATTTCTGTGAAAATTTGTCCTTTTGATTTAATAGCATTTATATTTTGAGTGAAGCTTTCTCTCTCAGAGGGCTGTGGTTCAGGTGACCCTGGGCTGGGGCTTGGACTAATCAACGGTCACCAGGGAATCCAAAAGGGAATACTGCCAGTGCTGGTAAATTACCATTTGGTAAGAGGCAAACGTGTATTCTGGAAATAGAGCTGCTCATTCAGCAGCAAGAAGTGAGCGATTTTTCTTTCACTCTGCGGTGAATATGATGTTGGTGAAAGGTCCTGGCCTGGGCACCCTGGGAATTGAGCCCTGTGTAAGCCCTCAGCAGAGAGGCAAAGGATCCTGGCTACAGGCTGCTCTTCTCATCCGGTTTCAATGATGGAAGAAGAAACAGTTTACACAAAACCTAGCCCAACCCCCAGAAACATCTCGCTTTGTTTATGTTCAGAGCTAAGCCTGCGACTCTCACTGTTTGGAAGAGCTATCCAGACATTTCTCCATCTGACTGACTTCACATCTATTCCTTGATCTCACCAAGAGATCTGGCTTTTAGCTCCCGCTCATGACGTCCCACTTTTCTCTCTCTCTCTCTCTCTCTCTCTCTCTCTCTCTCTCTCTCTCTCCGCTCTCCAGAGTCTGAAAGATCCCTGTATAACGTGATTATGCAACCATGCAAATGGACACGGTTCTTTTCATTTACTGCAAGCCTTGCTTCGAGTCTCCCGTTAGGAAAATAAAATCCTCTGTGAGAGATACGCCGTAGAAGGTAGCAGGAAGGGAGTTCTGTGTCTCTGGGTCTGAATGCTTGAAGGTGGTAGTAGAGATGGAAACAGACTATTTGAAGTAAACCAGTGTGCCACCATCTCTCCACAGGAACCAGCATCAGTTAATAGACTCAGACAGTTCTCCTCTGAATCCTTTCCCCCTAGGAAATGGCAGATACTCGCCTTCCTGGTTGTTTTCCTCAGCTAGAGATCTCCCCCCCCCCCGCTCCCGCCTAAGCCGAGCTGCAGGGAAATGAGCGGTGCGCCTCTCCCCGAAGGCCAATTTGCACCCTCCCACTGTAAACAGGCAGCTGCTTCTCCACTTTGCGCCCAGGCGGGAGGGCCTCGGGGGGCACTTAAACACTCCCCGCTGCCGCTGCTGCTGCTGCTGCTGCGCCCGGCGCTCGGCCAAGGGCTCCCAGCACCCGGCAGAGACTGACGGAGGACGAGGAGGAATGTGGGAGTCCCTTACATACAGAGAGAAGGAAAAAAACGCCCAAAGCTTGCACTACTTGGTTAAAGATTCAAGACAACTCGGCCACCCCATGTTGTCCTTATAAGTGAGGATGTCCCTCTCCACTGTGGTGGGAGTACGACCTGTTCAGTTCTGGGGGCCTTTCTCATCACAGTGCCCCCGTCCCTTCGCCAGGGCTTTGTGACCCTTATCCCACGGGTCGTCCTTGGATTACATGTGCTAAGAGCAAAGGTACGGGGCAAGCTGAGGTCTGCCACTGCTGTGGGCTGCAAGCTTGTGGCCGTCTTCCTCCGGCAGCATCTTCCTCACTGCCTGGCGGTAGTGCAGGGGATGCCTCAGCTCTCTCCGAGTCTCTCCTCAAAAGCAGTTTCTCCATCTCACTGCCCCTTGAGGAGGGTCTCATCTATCCAGAAAGCTCCTCTTATGGAGGAGACAGGGCTCCTTCGCAGACTGGGGCAGCAGTTCGCAGCTACAGCGTTCTGACAAGCGGCAGAAGGGAGGGAGAGAGGGAGGGAGGAATGGAGCTCCGTGATGCCGCGGCAGGGCTGCAGGAGTGGGGCCGCCAGACTCAGAGGAGGCACAGAGCAGGGCTCCCCGGCGGGGCGGGGCGGGGTGGGGGGCTTGGAGGGACCCCCGGGATAGGGGGATTCGGGGGGACCCCCGGGATAGGAGGGATGGGAAGGGCTCGGCGGTGCCGCCNCCAGGCCGTGGCACACCCCTACAGGTCCCTTTTTTATTGCTAACATTCCTTCTAAGTCAGAAAACACTTTTTTTTTTTTTACCACCCCCCCACCTCCTTCCCCTTCCCCTTCCCCTTCCCTCCCTGCTCCTATCTTTTTCCGCCTTTCCCCCTTTATTTTCCTTACAGTCTCCACCCCCCTGCTTTTCTTCCTTTCCTTCGGGGGTGCGTGCCATTGTCGCTGTCTCTTCCCTAGAGTTGCCTGCGTCTCTCGCTGCCCTGCTCTCCCTCTCGTCCTGCTCCCTCTGTCAGCTCCGTGTAGCCTGGCATGTTTCTCTGTTCCACTCCCCGCCACGCAGCCCTCCCCCCTGTGCAGCTCTGTCCATGAAATGGAGCTGAACAATTGCACCGGAGCAGCTTTGGCTGTTCCTGCCTTATGTCCGTGCACCGAAGCACCATGGCTCTTCTGGTATTTTGGACGCATTTGCGCTGGAAATACTAGGACAGTAACAAAACTGTGGATTTCTGCCTGTGCCTTTTTGGATCATAATGATATCTGAAATCCAGCGTGAATGAGATGTGATGGATGGCTGTACCGATATGTTTAGTTCAGAGTCATCTGAGATGCCCGGGCTGGATAAAGGAGAGCATGGCCCTGAACATTACCTGCCACCCAAGCACCAAGAGGACGAACAAGTCGCTGAAGTGACACTATCCTTTCTCTTTCTCTTTTCCTTTTGGAAATAGATATGGTTCTGCAATCAGAGAACATCTAGTAATTGCCCAATTCCTTAAATGTGAAAAGATGAGGTCTGAAATGACAGTTTCTGCCATCAGTGCTCACTGCCCCATTCAGCTGAATATGGTGTTAGCTGAGGCTGCCTCTGTAGCACCAGACTGTCTCCCCTTGTGCCCTGATCTTCCTCCTTGAAATCCTTCCTGGAGCACCTCATAGGTCCGACCCCTCTCACACACAGCGAGAGGGAGAGCCTTGGTCCCTTCTTCTGTTAAAAAAGGAGCTTGGAGGCTGGGAGCTGTGCTGCCCTGCAATTAATGTACACTCAGCCTCAAATATGCAGTGACAACAACTTAAATGTCAACATTCCTAGTTAATCCCTTGCTAACAAAATGTGCCTGGAAAGAGATGGTTCTGCATAATCTCCACCGAACAAGACCTTATTTTAGCAGTACAAGCACTTGGGAGATTTCCCCAGTTTGACCAATGAGACCAAAAGATTGGCTTTGATAATCACAGCTGTAAATGATGCGTTTGATCCTCTCAAGGAAGGAAAGGGCTGCATGTGGCAGAGCATGCAAACCCTGCTCTGCCCAAGCCCTCCTCCCGAGCAGCGGCAGGCTGCCCTTCCTGGGTGGTGTCTGTGTGACAAGGGAGGTGATTTCTGTTCTCTGATGTTCGCTGCTCTCCCCTCTGTGCAGGGAGATGTCCGCAGCCTCTTCCTGAGTCATGTTTTCCAGGCTGAACAGACAGCAGCGTTAAAAGGGAAGTTACAGGGGAAATCTTATTTGAATACATAAAATGGTCCTTGTAAGAGCACTGAAGCAGGGACCACGACCACAGACATGGGGTTTGGATTCCTCTCTCTGTGTGCTGAGACCAACCTCATGTTTATCCTGGGGAGCCCAGGCGGACCCTGAGAGTGTTGGTGTTGTTTCCCTGTGGCTATTTCAAGCCTTCGGTGTAGGTAAAAGGTAGAGCACCCAAGGTGAGGAGATGAACCTCCTTATTGTTCAAAGCAGCTTGATGTTTTCAGCACCCTGGCTCCCTGCAGGCAGGATTCCTGTGCTTCCAAGGCTGGTAACCCCAGATACAGACCAGTAGGTTCCTCCCCAGCAGGCTGTGGAAGCAGGGGGGCAGTAACACAAGATTTCTTTCCTGGAGTGGATTGTTGCCTGACCTCTAGACCCAGCCCAGAAACACCATAGGAAAAGTTGTGGGCCATTCCTCTGGGCATCACTCCAATTTAACACACAGCCCTTGCATCCCCAGGTTATTTGTGGCTGTGGTGTGCAAGCACATGCAGGGGAATTTACCATTCTGCCTGTATTTTTCAATCACTGTGTTCCTGCATACCAGAGTCACCTCACACTCAGACATAAAACGATATCCACTTCTTCTCTTTGCATTTTATGGTTTTGTTTTTTTTTTTNTTTTTGTTTTTTTTTTTTTTTTTTTTTTTTTACTTTTTCACTCTTTGTCGCTTCCTTTCTGAAGGATGTCTGAGGGGTGCTCTCCCCACCATTATTTCAGTCTCTCATTTCGGCCCGACTGTGTTCATGCTCTCTTCCTCGTACTGCCTCTCTTTTATTCTGCTTTGTTCTTCCACCACCACCTGTCACCAAAGCCTCTTCTTTCCCTACTGTGTTATCTTCTAGAGACCTATCCATTCCCTCTTTCTTCATTCCTAATCAATCCCCTCCATTATTTTCTAAAATATCTTCTTTTGTCTCCCTCTTTTCCACTGCCTGGCACTTGCCCGTGCCTTTGCCACCCCTCCCCAGCTCCCCGTGATGGCAACACCACTCGCCAAAGCTGCAGTTCCCCTGTGCCTGTTGCACACCACAACTGTGCACAGCACTGCCTTTCACAGCCCTGCTCCTGCTCACCTGGTGCCCTGCATGGACAGGCTGTGCAATCACTGCCAGCCCTGAGCTGGCAAGCTCAGCTCAGGATAGGAGGATTGTTCATGGGAAGGCTGCTCTTGTCCTCCAGCACCTCCTCCCATGGCACTTGGGGACAGGTTAGAGGGCTGCCCAGAGCTTTGAGCTGGCCAGCTGTGCTGCCCTCTTTTCTGCATGTCCCTCCTGCAACCTCTCTTTGCCTGAAAGGAATCTTTCCTCAAGGATGTGTTTGCCCCAGTGTTCCTCATCTCCACAGGGGCTCTGGGAGCTGCAGTTGTTGTCCCTCTGCCCCATCCCTGCTCTGAGCTGCCTCCCTCTGCCTTGTCTGCTCCTCACCTCTGGGGCCCTGAGCACTGCTAAGGCCACCACACTGCTGGTCCCCCTGATCCTTCCATGGAAATGCAAGGGCCTTGTTCAGCTTCAGCCAATGTAGCAAGGTGTGACTTCTGGGCTAGGATGGGCTCCCTAATTATTGAGTAATGGGTCTAAGGTGTTTGAATCCCAGTAACTGTTAGACATGGCTTTGTATCGCCCTGAGACACCACCCTCTTCACCATCTTGCTGAAACAAGTGTGTAGCACATAGATTCTGGAGATAATTGGACATTTTCGAAGCCTCCATTCTTCTGCAGAACTTGTAGTGCTTCCATCTTTCCCTGCCCTTGACTTATTCCTGTCTCTTCCCATCTATTGCCACTGTTTTCTATTTTAACTTTTGACAAAGGGTTGTGGGCTTAGAGGCTGCTCTTGTAGCTGTAGATGTAAAATGCCTGCTGTGTGGTGTTTGTCATGAAAGAATCACTCCTGGAAATTAACTAATTCACAGACCTAACTCATTAACTCTGCAGCCACGGAGCTGTGGAGGAACATCTGTGAGGTTTCACTGCCGAGGGCGTTGTGCTGGGGGAGAGGGATGGAATGGAGGTGGAGAGACCCATATCTGTGATCCCAGCTCTTTTCCCAGCCCGTGCCACGGTTAACAAGTCATTTCCCACCTCTGTCCCCCTTTCCCGTGCCCTTGATCTGTTCTCCAGCTCAGATGATCAGGGCAGGAGCTGATTCTCATTGCGCCTGTTCAGTGCCTTGTACAGGGAGGCCTTGACCTTGGTGGGGGCACTAATCACTCCTGTTGTAGAAACAATAAGTACTGGAGAGATAAGGGCTTATGGAGGCAGACAGCTCCAGATGTCAGTTTGTTCCCGACTGGATGTCCTCCCTTTACTGCCTCTGCCTCCAGGAGGATTGCTGCACAGCTTTGAGAAGCACAGGTGGATTCCTCCATGGTGGCATGGCATTCCTTCTCTTCTCCTTCCCTCAGGCCCAAGCCCAGTGCCCCCCTGGAGCCAGCAGCAATATTCCTGGCAGAAATGCATTGGAAGTGGACCAGGCTTTTCCACCCTAAGCAGCAGAGTTTTAATATCAAACCACATGTTTGGAGTATACTGGGAGCCAGATGAGGTCACTCAGACTATTTCAAGGCTGGGTGTTTGATAGGAGAGGTTTCCCTCTGTGCATCGTCCCACAGAGTCCACACTGCCTGCCCTGGCTCACTCTTCCCTCCGTGCATGTCCCTGCAGCTCCCCGGGGAGCTATGCACCTGTGGGTGGGATGAGTCCTCTGCCCAGGGGCCTGCTGAGAGACTGCCAGGAGCTTTCCTGACCCACAGGAGGGTCACCCCTCCTTCTGCCAGCTGCCTGTCCCCAAGCAGGCAGCACAGTAACCACGGCTGCTCCTCGTTGGGATGGTGGTTAGGATTGGGGCTTGCTGAGTAATGCACAGCTCGGGTGGGTTTCTGAGGCTCGGGGCTGGCAGAATGTGCACACTAGAAAAACCCCATTCCACCGAGTCCCAGTGGGTTGAGGTGGTGACAGCTGGTGCTGTTTGGGATGAGGGATCATGCCCGATGTTGTGGCTGCATGCGCTCCCAGCTGACACTCAGGGCTGAGCACTGCTGGGAGCACGTCCAGCGTGCGCCGAGGCAGAGGCACTCAGGCTGGGGACCTAGAATGAGGAAAGGAAGCAGAGTAATTGCTGAACGAGGAAGGAGATATATATATTCAGCTCCTCTGTTTAAGCATGCCTTCCCGCAGGATTGCTGGGCTCTGCTTGCCAAATGTGAGCTCTGGCCACCAGGGACAGGAGAGCGGGAGCTTTCCTGGCAGTTGATGGAAACTCGAGGAGAAGGCTCCGAGCCAGGCAGAGCCCACTGAGAGGAGGGTGATGATCGCTGCTGGGCTGGGATTATGGGGTTGTGTGTACTGAGGCATACCTGGCACTGGGGCAGGTGACAAAGCACACCTGAGAGCATTTCAGGACGAACTCTTTGGATTCCCCAGTCAGAGGCAGATCTTCTGATGTCATTCATTCCTCCTTTTGCTCCCCCTGGATACTGCAAACATCTTCACAGAGTGAAAGGTGGTGCAAGGATGTCCTGCCAGTGAGGCCCCAAGTCACTGTGCCCGTGCAGCACCAGGGAGCCCTGCCGACTCTGGCCTTGATCCCATGAAATCATGGCACCTTTTTGGAGGCACACAAAAAGTAGTAAGGGCAAGGCTTGCTGCAGAAGGTACACTGCTGAACTGAGGAAGCAGGACTAGTACTGGACCCAAGCCAGCTCATGTCCCATGAGCTCTGTATGCCCGCATGCTCTGGTACAGATTTAGCAGCAGCAGAGCTCTGTGCTCTGTACTGCATAGGTGTCAGGGTCACCGAGGTGGCAAACACTGTGGGACCATGCAGACTGGCTCTGCAGGGCAGTGGCTGACCTGCCAGGTGCAAGAGGTGCTTTCATAAGGGCAGCCTTGTCACCAGGTGTCATCCCCATCACTGTAGAGGTGTATCCAACTGTGATTCCCAAGTACCCGCAGGTCTGCCCCTGCTTTGGCAACCCTGCCTTGCTTCGTAAGGATCAGTCTGATTATTGCTATAGTTGGTGACTGTGAACCTGTAGAGACCCCACAGACAAATGAAAGTTATTGGAGTGCTGAAAGTCTCCTCCTTGTAACTTCATCCTGCAAGAATTTAGGGTTTTGTCAGAGCAGATGGTCAGATGCCAACCGTGAGGGCGGAGCCAGAGGTGAGAAGATGTAAGGAATAACCTGGCAAAACCACTATCTGTGGTTCAAGACTTGTGCTTTCAAGTCCTGCCGGGCTACCGAGGCTGGAGGTGATGTCTGTCTCCTGTACTAGGCTGGCACGTGGCTCGGACACCAGATCTGCCAGAGCTCTGCCAGAGAATCAGCTACCACTGCTCCTTCCTATCCCCACTCAGGCAAGCTCTTTCTTTTGTCCAGTGCTCAGAAGTGTGCATCGTGCCAGTCTGAGCTTGCCTCACAGCAGCTCTGCAGTCACCCAGATGGTCTGGATACAGGTCCTGCTCAATCTGGAGCAGGTAGTTCAGAAGCACCATAGCAGAGAGCCTTTACTGCAGCAGAGGGGTTTTATCCCAGCAACTGCAGTTGTTAATTTGCCTGATAACAGCAACAGTTACTTGGGCAGGAAAAAGTCAGCAACCAAACACCAATTAGCAGGAAAACCAGTTAGATGTAACCTATTTGGACTTCAGCCAAGCTTGTGATAGTGTTTCTCATAGTATCCTTCTGGACAAAGTGTCCTACACACAGATGGGTAACTGTGTTACACAGTGGGAGAGCAACTGGCTCACAGGTCGGGCACAAAGAGTTACAGTGAGTGCGGCGGGACAGCAGGCTGGTTCCATCCTAGAACCTGTGATCTTCAATATTTTCGTTAACAACTTGGACACGGGACTGGCAGGAATACTAAATAAATTCACTGGCAAGACTTAATTGGGAGGAGGTGTTTCCCTTGAGGTCAGACAGGGCCTGTAGAGTGACCTGGAGAAATTGTAGGTGAGTGACCACCAAGTGTATGAAGATTTACAAGGGTAAGTGCAGATTGCGCACCTGGAACAGGACAATCTTTGCTGTGTGTATCCCGGGGAATAAGAGGCTGGAGAGCAGGGCCATGGGAAGGGCCCTGGGGGTCCTGGTCAATGGTAAATGGAATATGAGCCAGCAGTGCCCTGGCAGCCAGGAGGGACATCCCTGTCCTGGCGGCACCAGGCCCAGCATCGCCAGCCGGGCAAGGGAGGGGATTGTCCTGCTCTGCCCTGGGCTGGAACAGCCTCACCTCCAGTCCTGGGGACAGTTTTGGGGGCCACAATATAAAAAAGCCATGGAGCTGTTACAGAGTGTCCAAAGGAGGCCACGAGGATGGTGAAGGGACTGGAGGGGGAAGCCTTATGAGGAACAGCTGAGGCCACTTGTTCTGTTCAGCCTGGAAAAGAGGAGACCGAGGGGAGACCTCACTGTGTCTTCAACATCCTCATGAGGGGAAGAGGAGGGGCAGGTACCGATCTCTTCACTCTGTGACCAGTGACAGGACCCAAGGGAATGGCATGAACCTGAGTCAGGGGAGGATTAGGTTGGATATTGGGAAAAGGTTCTTCACCCAGAGGGTGGTTGGGCACTGGAACAGGCTCCCCAGTCATCACAGCACCAAGCCTGACAGAGTTCAAGGGCTGTTTGGACAATGCTGTCAGGCACATGGTATGATTGTTGGGGTGTCCTGTGCAGGGTCAGAAGTTGGATTTGGTGAGCCTGATGGGTCTCTCCCAACCCAGTATTTTCTATGATTCTTTGATTCGATGAAGTTTCAATTCCCCCACCGTCCCCACTCATGGCACCCAGCCTCCGTGCCCTCTGACTCTGGGTCCTCTCTGAGTGCCCCATCTTTACTAGGGGTCTCTGGACCAACACACACAGGTACACCCCATTCCCCTGCCTCATCCCAGTCCCTGATCTGTTTTGCTGGCTTGATGTGTGCTCTTGAGCTTGCCCTGCAGCACTGCAGCATCTCAGGGGCTTCTGTGTGAAAGGTGGGGCTGGGAATCACTGGGACCAGCCAGAGAGGACAAGAGGGGCCCTCCTACAGCACAAAGCATTCACTCACAGGTGATTTTGGGACACTCTGCCCCAGCTCTGAGAGTGACTGGCTTAGCATTTGACCATGACTGCTGCAAAAGTAGTCTCTGCTCACCAGGTCTAATCGAGGTTCATCCGCCGGAACCCAAGCAGAAAGCGGCTGCTGTGCAGGAGGAGCAGCTGGCATGTTGCAAGCACCCGGGCAGCACACCTGACAGCCCTGGGATGCCCCTGCCTGGCAGATCCGGGCTCAGGCACTGTGTCCCTGCTGGGGGCAGGCAGGGCAAGGCTGTGTCCCTGGAGCCGAAGCACTGTCGGCTCCGGTCCCGGCTTCACCGGCAGCGAGAGGGGTGGGTGGGTGTGTGTGCAGCTGCAGCATTGGGCAAGAGATGCTAATGGGAAACAGAAACAATTCAAACTGCCTGGTGGTGGGAGAAACACTAACAACATTATGGCTTGGAGCTTGTAACAGTCCTGCTAGCGAAATAACTGCCGGTGAAATTACGGTTTTTTTCCTTTTCTTTTTTTCATTAGGATGCAGAAGTTTTCCAGCTCGTTATACCAGAGCCAGCAATATTCTTCAGTGTTAACAGCGGCTCGGGTGAGCCAACATTTTTTTCTGCTAAGGAAGAAGAGCAATACGTTGTATCCCTTTCCAATGTGCTATTCACTAGGAGCACTTCGTGCCTCCTCAGGCCATGGGCAGGCAGAGGTGCAGGGGTGTCCCCGGCAGGGCACCAGCGGCTCTCAGGGGTGTGCTGTCCCCTTTTCCCAGCAGATGCCTGCAAGGCAAGCGCATTGCAAATGTCACCCTTTGGAGAAAGAGGCTGTGAGGACTGGGGCGAGTCTTTTTTTTTCTCTCTGGGAGGTGGCAGAGCACATTCTGGATAATCATTTCATGCTGCTTGGGAGTGGTGCATAGTTTGGTTTCTCTTTGGTTGTGTTAATTGTGTGGTAAGGTGCCTAGAGCCTTCTATTGGCATCTTTATTTATTTAAATACAAATGAAGAAGGCTTTAAATCAATTGTTCTTCTTTTCTTCCCTCTCTCTTGCCTTATCATTGTTTCTATCACGTACTCCTAGCTGTACTGGGCTTTTGCTTTTCAGCTGAATCAGTGAGATCATTAAGTGAGAGTCCTGGGCTGAATTTCCTGCAGACTCAGGCAGGCTGCCCTGAGGAAGCACACCTTACATCGCTGGCTTTCCCCTACTGCTATTTCACTTACATTACAGGGCGCTTCCTAACTTTACTTGCTGGCCAAGGCTTCAGTCTGTGACCCCTTGCATGCCTAACCCTCCTGCAACGCAAAAAATAAAGAAAAAAGCCACACATGATAGCAATGATTGAGACCAGAATACATTTCTCTTACTCCTTCGGCTACTCTGCCTTTCATCTGGATGGGACAAATTACATGACTTGGTCGACCCCTGTAGTGTTTTAACCTCTAGCTCCTATAGCTGGGAGCAGAATCCAGTATTCCTGGATTTGATAATTCTCCTGCTATTTAGCAAGTAGTTTGTAACCAAATGGTAAACTATGAGTTGAGGCCCTCTCTTCTCGCCAAACTCCATAAAACTTAATTACTCTTGGAGTTCAAGTGGTGGCATGTTTTGTGAGAGATCTGGAGGCCTAGTATGCAACTTTTAGATAGACATTGTAATTGAGCTTCTGATTTTTTCCCCTCCTTTTTGTGTTCCCAACAATTTATTAAATTCACACACTGAAACCTTGCTGGAAAACTACTGTGTATATCAACAATCTGCTCATCATGGTCTGCCAGGGGTCAAAATACCTGTATGCTGATTTGAGGGTGTTTGTTATGAGTATGGACTGGTGGAATCAGAAGTATGGGGTCCTGAGGTGTCTGCACCTCTAGTGAAGTGACAGGAGCAGGATGAAGGTAGCCTCAGTCCTTCCCAGAGATCCAACTCAGTCTGCACCATGCAGAGGTCACAGCAAGGGATGCTCTTCATTAGGGACTGAGCTCCCTCTGCTTGGAGTTTTGTTTGCTTTTAAACTTTGACTCTTCTTTGTCTCTGGCCAAATCTGCTGCAGAGGGTTGCTGGCCTCATTGCTTGCCCTAAATTCTGTTGTACTTACCTCATTACTCTCCTAATGACAAGCTGACAAATGCCTTTGCTTGATTTACTGGCAGTGTTACAGGTGTGTGGAACACTTGTCAGTACCTTGCTACTACATGCCTAATTTTTCAAATGGCTGGGTGTGCTGGCTTCCTTTGCAAGCTGTCCCTGCACACTTACCTGGTATAATTCCCCTGCCATGGGCTTTATCACATACCTGCACCCAAAGCTTCCAGAGCTATTCCTTAAGATTTCATAGAATCAAAGAATGGTTTGGGTTGGAAGGGTCCTTAAAGATCACCCAGTTCCAAACCCTCCTGCCATGGGCAGGGACACCTTCCACTAGACCAGATTGCTCAAAGCCCCATCCAACCTGGCCTTGAATACTTCCAGGGATGGGGCATCCACAGCTGCTTTGAACAGTCTGTTCCAGTGCCTTACCAGCCTCACTTCACACATCCAAGAAAATAAATCAGGTCCTACCTGCAGGTTTTGATGTAACTGGTCTTCTGGTGAGAAGGGAACAGTGAAATGGCACAGGGCAGCATCTTTCCAGCTGTTTGTGGGTATTTATGGGTGTGCTGGATCAAGGGTGGTCCTGCATCCACCCTGGGACAGGCAGCAGGGCAGTGATGTCCCTGCTCAAACCCTTGCCAGGAGCTCCCGGCTGGGGCAGCCCAACGGTGCAGGTTTGCACTCCACCTTTTAACTCTGATCTCTTGGTCGTTTTAAACCAGGCAAGGACATTTTCAGTGATTAAATCCCAGGAAACCGAGCTGGCCACCACCTGCACTAGTGCATCTCTGAGATAAAACCCAGGTTTTGGAGTGAGGGAGAGCGGTGGGTGAGAGGGCTCTGGACATCGCACAACTGCTCGGGAAGGGAAGAACACCAACATTTCGCACACACATTTCTCCACCAGTTGGGCAGAGCTCTCCTGCTCTTCTCCTGGCTGTGTTGCTAGGAGAGGAGCGCTCTGCCCTCCTCATGGCTATGAATAGCTCTCGCTTGTTTATCCAGCCCAGCTCCGCCTGCTGGTTACAACCACAGCCGGCACCACCTCACGGCATGACACCACCGGGAAACAATGCACTGCCAGGGAACGGCCCCCTCCGGCTCAGGACGCTTCGGGATACCTCTGCTGCACCGCTCCGCAGCCACCCTTCTCCTCCTCTCACCGCGCTCCCCGGGGCATCCTCTGCCTCCAGCAGAACGAGCAAACCCGGACCAGCGGTGCAGGGTCACCCCCAGAGAGCAACGCTGAGAGCCAGGACCTGAAAATCAGGGCATCAGCAGGGAAATCTGGCTTGAAAACACACACACACACGCGATCACTTGAGGGGCCTTTTCTGCTATCCCCAGTGTCAGAGCCTTTCACGAGCTACAGAAGTTACTTTTCCTTTTTTTTAGTGAAGGCTGGTCTTCTTGCATAAGCCCATGAATTGAAGACCCGGGACTTCAAGAAAAGTAACAGATGGCTTGAAAATTGGCAATAATGGGATTCCTGAGATTTTCTTGAGAATATTTTGTCTGAGGTCTGACCAGGAATGAAACATCTGTAGCAGTGAAATTAGATGGTCTGTATTTACAAGGGGAAAGAGTGATGGGGTTGAGCAAAAGACTCTCCGGAGCACTGCAAAATGTTGCCACTTCAGGACATTTACTCCAAGGGACAGAGGGACAGGCAGCAAATACAACCAGTACAACACATTAGGAGACAGGATGTGTGTGCACAGGCAACTAGAGAGCCGTGCAAGTTCAGGATAGCAGAGCAGACACAAAACTGAAGCTGTTGGAACAGCCTGGGCACTCAGTGAGAAGAAAAGTACTGGGCAAGGCAGAGCAGCATAGATCAGAAGAGATATGGATGGTTGCTGTACAGGTACAGGTGAACCACTCCTTGGTTTTCAACATTGTGAGCTTCCACATGTGCTTATTTCCTTGGACATCTTGTCTTTCTCCACCTGGGAATTTGGTTGGGATGAAATCTCAATACTGTGTATGCTTATCCAGAATTTCCACATGCCCACCAGGCCTTCCAGATAGTCGGACTGCTGAACATCCAGAAATTCAGGATAGGTTAACTGCACACTGGGGACATGAACTGTATAGCATTCACACACTACGTCTAATGAATCCAAAAATTGTCAGACCTGCTGTGCATATGCTGTGCAGATGATCTGCATATGTACAGTTTGCCCAGTGTGCTCTGAAGGTGTCTGCTCTACCCTGTACTCACAGAACATCTATACGGTGCAGGTGCAGGTATTCCCACTTGGAAAACAAGACAAACATGGGGGGTTTTTACACATTCTTGATGTATTTGTAGAGGAGGGAACAGCTTCAGAGCAGCAGACAAAGAAACTTATGTATATTCCCTGTGTATGGGGGTCAGACTCTCCTATCTCATGCTGCTTGTTTCACAGCAGTCACCTATACAGGATTGGGGTTGGGTCCTGTTATTTAAGACATTGTACATGCACATAGTGAAAAGGTGTTATTTTTCCTGCTGCCCCCTCCAAGTCTTCCACCATGATCTAAACTAATAGAAGTGCAAGAAAGGGGCATCATAATTCTTACTTGAGAGGTGAGCCAAATAAAGGGAAGCTCCTAGTCTGCTAAAGCAGGACCCAGGGGGAGTTTAGACACCTGAGTGCAAAATGTGATCCTGCAAATCCTTGTTTAGCTCATGCCACTTTCTAGGGATGCCCAGACCCCTCACGCCCACCAGATTTGACAATGAGGCCTCACAGCTCTGCTCTGCACCTGCCTGGGAAAACCTCCCCCTGACAAGGCTAAGCACAACAGCAGCAATAGGAGAGGCCAGACATGAAATTCCTCTCTGCCTAGAGGGCCGTAGCTCCAGGATGGGCTCTCTGTGAGCCCCCAGAGAGGATGACCCTTCTTTTTAAGGTGCAGTGTCCAAAGGGGTTAAAGCCCCCACAGAGCATAAACGGAAGACCCAGGCTGTGCTTCCTCCTCTCCTACAGGGCTTTCCTGTCTGCATCTCCCATGGATGTGCTCCAGCTCCCAAGGTGCTGGCTGTTTTGGAGAGGGCATGCTCGCCTCTTCTGCCACAGGCATTATGATTTTCTTAAAAGTGTTGTGGCTTCCCTGGGCACACACACACCCGGGAGAGGAAGCATCTGCAGGAATCAGCAGGCTGGCTGTTTGAGGTTTCAGCAGAGAGGAGGGGAAGCCCATGCTCCAGTCCACCCTTGGGTGACCACTTCTGACTTTTTACCTCATGTCCCTTTAACAAAAAGTTCATAAGCAGGAGCTGGGCACAGGGACCCACATTTTCCTTCGTACATGGAGCACCACGAGATCAATAAGATTAAACATGTGCTTACATGCTGTCCTGAACTGGGGCCATGAGGAGAGCAATGGGAAAGTAAACAGAAGGGAAGCGTTATGGAAATGAAGGAAGAAAGAAAATCCGTCCTGCCAAGAGCAGCATCTCTCAGCAGTTACCAGAGGATACGGCCTCACCCAGACCTGATTAGGCATTAGGAAGTCCAGGGACTGGAAAGGAAGTCACCAAGTCACCCTCATCAAGGTTGAAAAGTGACTCAAAAGAGTGAGATTTGGAGCAGTGGAGAAAGACTATCCACTGGGCACAGCCATTCCCATAGAAGATAAGCTTAACTTTTTTCACCCCATTAGCAGAATATGGACACTTGAAACGCTCAGGCTTCAAGCTGTGACAATACAGGGAGGCTTTTCTCCCTCTAAAGACTCCAAAACCTGGAGATGAATGTCAGGCTCTGCAGAACCTGTGCACCAGCGGGCACAGCTGCTGCCCTGTGTTCTGTTGCAGAGAGACTGTGGGAGATGAAGCTGGATGTGATGACTACTCTGTCCGTAACCTGGCTTTGTTTCCAGCAGGCTGAGTGTGGCAGTCATCCTCTCTGGAGGACCTGCAGTGCCAGCTCCCAGCACCTGCCAAGGAGAGAGTGCTCGAGCAGCCTGTTTGGGGGGTTTGCTGACACCGTGGCCAAAGCTTTGGTTTGAGTGCGCCCTACCAGCTCTCAAGTGCCTGACTGCAAGTGGTTGATTTGGTTTTCCTGCAGGTCAAATTCCAGACTCTGCGTCCTTCCACCTTTTTATATTCTTCAGGTAGTCTTCAAACCTCTCCCCCAGATCTCTTGGAGCTATCCTGCTCTTCCAGCTGGGAGATTTTTAGCTGTGTCTCTTGATTTTCCAGCCTTCTCTCCTGCTTTTGCTCTTCCCCTTCTCCTTTCTCCCCAGTCAACCTTGGTTGTAGTCTTCCTTCACCACTTGACCTCTATTTCTCTTTCCTGGGAAGAACCTCATTTGCATCTGTCCTAGTATCCAAGCTACAAATTAGACCTGGTTGAAATGTCTTTCAGCAAAACTGCGACTTGAATAAAACTTTGGAGTTTTGGGGGAATTGTAGGAGCTCTATTTTTGGGAAGTGGCTTTTCTGTTGAGAACTTGAGTTCAAAAATGTGCATTCTCCCTTCTGTTACAGGTTCAGAAGATGACTTTGAGTAGGTCACTTCATCTGCCCATATGTTTCACCACTTGTTAAATTTAGATAAAAATACTTGTCTGGGTTAGTAAAGTGTCTTTGAGATCATTGGACAACAAAAGCTATCCAACTGGTGATTATTATGATTATTATAATTACTTTTATTAAATGAAACCAGCTGATTCTTGTGCAACACTCTTCTGGGCTCCACAGACCTTTACAGTTTGAGACTCAGAGAAAAAAAAATCTTTTGTTATCCCTGGACAGGGATGTGTTTTTTGAGATTGAGTTTTGTGGTTTTGTTACGAAACGTATGACAGTCGGTCATGTGGTTTGCTTTCTGGGCCGACTGAACCCTGCTGAACCCGTGCACAAGGCAGCAGAGTTTAATGATTCACAGGGGCTATGTTTTGGTTTGGCTTTTGCTGGACGCAGGCTGTGCAAACCTGCATGGCCAGGGAACCCTCCCGGCTGAAGTCACTGAAAAAACTTAGCTCAAATCTCTGCAAGCCTGGACCCAACATGGCCTGACTGTTGGGCCAGGCCCTTTCTGGGTGTCTTGCATTCCAAGAGCTGGCCATGCCTCGTGACACCTACACTTTCTCACTGGACAACTGGGCTCTCCCTCTGCTTACAGTAATGGGAGGCTGCAAAAATTTTTGGGAGTCCATGAGGGCTTGGTTTTTTGCAATTTCTCCCTCGCCTTTATGCCTTGCCTCCCACCACCGTGCTGCTGCGGGATGAAATTGACCCCGAGGCCCTCGGCGTTGGATCCCCGCCGTTTGGCGTGCCCGGTTATTTGCACGGCCTTGGAAGGGGGGAAATTCCTGGCCGGCTCCTCGGCTGATCCTCGAGGAGCCGGAGCCCTGGGAGCCATGGTTCGTGGCGGCGCCGGCGAGGGTGGGACGCGGCGGACCTGTGCTCTTTCCTCGGCGGGTTTAGCGCTGGCTTTCCCGCCGGAGGGAGCCTGGAATCATTTCCCCGATCCCTCCTGGCCAGGGGGAAAGCGAGCG
>WEKY01021944.1:54414-74429 GCA_013390045.1 Picathartes gymnocephalus
AAAAAAAAAAAGCAGGTACCCCTCTTTCTGTTACGTTACTTTGGGTTATCTCTTGGTTTTCTAGCAGGCCCTCTTCCTGCCATCTTTGAGTAGTGGATTCTCTGTGGTGTGCTCAGGAGAAGAAAGTCTAGACTCTTCTTCACCTGTGTCTTTGATGGAAGGCTCAAAGTAGGGAGCCAAGCTTCTTTCTACCACCTCTCTCATTCACTGCCCCTCTGTGCCGTAGTTCCTCCCTTCTTCAAATGAGGATGACAAGTCTTCACACTGCTTCCACAAAACCTTTGAAAACTAAGGAGAAAAACATGCAGGGCATTTGTCTTCCCTCTCCAGGAAATCATAAATCCCTCCCCTCTCCCCTCACCCCTCTCCCTTCTCCTTTCTACCTTTTTTCCTCTCTCCTCTCCTCTCTCCCCTTTTCCTCTCATTTTAAGAGTTGTTATTATTATATTCTGTCCCTTTAGGTCTCCTCTACTTCCACCGCTCTTGCAATCTGTCTCTCTCTGCTGTTTCCATATACCCTTCTATTTGCAGCTCTCTTCCTTCTGTTCATGTCATTTTCTTCTCTCACCCTGTATCTTCTACCCTCCCCCACTATTCATGCGCTGCACACTC
Source organism: Picathartes gymnocephalus (assembly GCA_013390045.1). NCBI lineage: Eukaryota > Metazoa > Chordata > Aves > Passeriformes > Picathartidae > Picathartes > Picathartes gymnocephalus. The sequence goes on from WEKY01021944.1 coordinate 55,027, forward strand.
CTATCGCTTCCCTCTAGTTTATCCTCCAAATTCCTCCCTTATGTGTGTCCCCACCGCGGACCCCTTTTTGTTGTTGCCGGCTGCGTATCCCTGCAGCCTGGGAGCTGCTGGCGGGGCTGGCTGGCCTGGCCGGAGGGAGAAGGACAGGCCGTGGGATCAGCTGGACAGCCCCCTGCTGCAGCTGTGGCTGGCGAGGCGGGCTGGGGGTTGCTCTCCGAGAGAGCAAGGTGAGACTCCCTCCCTGTGTGTGCTGCCGGCTCTGGATGGAGCTGCCTGGAGTCTCATTCAGAACTGCAGCACAGTTGTCACTTTAATGTCTGAGTACTTTGTTTCTGCCTGGAAGCTTGGTGAAGTCTGTAGTCTCAAATGTTGTCTCCTGACGTCACCTTACCTCCTTGGACATGACGTTTTGACTTACTCTGGTCTTGACCCATTGTCCTATTCCCATTCCCCTGGCTTCCCCCCGGCTCTAGACACTCTGTCCTGAAAACATGGATTGTGTTGTGCCTGGCTGTGTGTTGACATCTCTGGGTGTTGAGAGGATGACCATCCCATGTGTCACTTCCAGTTGAGTTCAGGGCCCTATGCTCTGCCAGGGAAAGCCATGATGAAGGAGGGAGAGAACGAGCACCAAAAGTCTGGGAAGCCCTGTGCATCTTGATGGAGAGTTGCATTGAGCCCACAAACCAGCACCCAACAGGTCCAGACAACTGCTACGTTCCTGGGAGACCTGTGCTTGGTGTCCTACTGTTGTAACAGGGCAGGAACAACAGGGTCACTGTGTTAGGGAGAACCCCTCTCCCATCTGCCTGAGAGAGCCACCTGATCCCACGAGGAGGCTATCCCACTATCTGATGTGGGATAGAGTTTCCTCCAAGTCAGCCAGAGTGGTTGCAGTGTATTTAACCACCTCTCTTCAGGGACAGGATTTTGGCTGCAAGGGTCATGTCCAGCAGCAGCAATTGAAAAGTGGTGGGTTTTTTCTATCCCCTCATGGACTCTGTTTTCTTCCCACATAGGGGACACGTGGCATGGAGAAGTCCCTTTCTCAGGGCAGGGAGAGGTGGCTGTATCTAGGCTGATGGGAGAGACAGCCAAATCAGGGCTCATGACAGCAAGGCACAAAGAGGTCAAGCAGATGGCCATGTGCTGAAGTTCATCCAGCGTCCTACAGGACAGGGCATGGTGACTTTTTGGCCTCCAGTGGAGTTTAGCTCTATTCCTGGGTAGCACATTTCCCCCTGCCAGGTGTCACTCAGTCCCAGGATCATTAAAGTCATGAGCCTCATTTCCCCTGACCACAGTTCCTGATTTCTCCCTTCTGCTTCTGCAACACTCTGACCCTTCCTTAGTGTGCTGGATGATCTCCCTCACACTCCATGTGAGGTGCTGTGCACCTTTTCCCATTTTTCCCACAACTGTTTTTCTCCCTCTCCATACCTGCTTCACCTGTTTTACCTGCTTTTTCCCTCCTGCTCTGCCTCTGGGCTAGGTCTCTCTCCAGACTCTTGTCTAAAACCCTCTGCCTCATTTGCCTTCCCATCTGGCTTCCTTGTCTCCCTGGTCATGCCCTGAACTGTCAGAAGCCAGGGGAGAAGGACTATTGAAAGAGCAGGGCAGAGACTGGAGGGTGTCAGGCAGATTCCTAAACCAGGATCCATCATTTGCTGGTGCCTTTGGCCTCTCCCAGGTATATGCTATTAGCTACATGGCAGAAGTCCCCTTTTCCCAGAAGTGTGATCTTCCCATTGCTTCTACTTCACTATCGGCAAGCTCCTGAAAGGTTAATGAAGTCATTCACTGCAAAAGGAAAAAGCACATCTTCCCATGTTTTGCATAAATTAATCTTGGAGATTATGGAGCAGCCAGTGCACAGGGCACAGGATATACAGCTGTGTCCTTGAATCTTGTCACCCAAAATGCAGCTCTGGGAATATCATGTAGGTGATACTATCCACTCCAGTCCCTGAAGTCAGTTTAGGCGAAAATGTAGGTAAAAAGCTGTGGCCTCCTCAGTCATCTTTATTCATGTTTCATTGTGTGTAACAGGGACTGGGGAGGAGGTACCCAGGAATGCCCACAAGCCCTTCCTCCCGTTGCGGTGGATCCTTGTTTCCCACAGATCCTCTTTAGAAAATGCCCTGTATCAGGTTTCATTCCCCCTGGATTTTTTTTTCTGCCTGAGAAGTATGCAGAAAATCATTCAATTGGTTTTGAACCACATGAGTGGGAGCAGGAACCAACCCCAGAAAATAAGTGTTCTGACCTTTACTGCACTCAGATAACTGAAAATAATAACAAATAAATACATCTTCTTTCTAAACCTCAGACTTAGGGATATGTCCCTGCCTGATTCAACAAGAGCCTGAGCTCCTGGGAGGGCTGGAGTTATGAACCTGGTAGCTGCCTGCAGTAAGCAGCAGCCCCTTTGCTTTCCTTTTGTAAGAGGAGCTGGAACCATTCCAGATATTCAGGATGTGAGGGGACAGGGCCAACATCCCCACACTCCTGCCATCTTGCTGCTGGGACCCTTCATGTTTTCCCATGCCTAGTGTGCTGGGAGAATGAGAATTTGTTTACTTGTTGCCTGTGTGTGTTTCTTTGCACATTTTGCCTCTTGTTTTCAAATAAAGGGTTGGCCATTTAGGGCCATGCAGGATTGGGCACCAACTCTGCATTTATGCAGACCCTGGATAAGATTATGGGATTTGCTCAGAAAAAAAAGTGTTAAAACCTCCAAATCAGTGAGTGTTTGAAAAAAAGGGGAACCTATCTAGAAGGAGGACATGCTGAACTGTGGCTTGCAGTGAGCTCCGCAGGTCTGGGTCTTAGGTCACTGACTCAGACTTCCATCATGTCCGCAGATGCCCCTGGGGAGGTCCATCTGAGACAGCCTCTCTCTGCAGGCTGCTGGTGACAGTAAATATTTGTACACTGCATGCTGAAGTGCTGATACGGGGCTGGAGTCCCATTGTGCAGTGTGCTGTCCAGACCTTGGGAAGAGACAGTCCCTGTCCTGAAGGACTTACTGCAATCCCAAATTGGAGCATTCATGGTGCTTTCTGTAGTGGCTGTGGCTTGATGTTCCTTCGGCAGGATGTTGCTTCCCTTCCCTCCTCTGTGACATGGGGAGGTTGTTTGCTTGGTTTCTGCCATCCAAACCACCAGCAACTGTAGAGAAGCCTGTATGCAGACCGTGGGGAGGATGTTGGGAGGTTTCTGGCACTCTGTCAGTGTAAAGCACCTTATTTATTAGAGTCTAATGCCCGTTTGGGATGTCCTTCTGATCTAAAGCTCCTGAATTCCTCCCTTTTAACGCTAAAGAAGCCATTCAGAGGCCCCCTGGGCCCAATGTGTGCTTCTGCTGAAGACTGCCATGATCATATATCTACCACTCTCTTACCCAGACTTTGGGTTCAGTGATTTCATTTTCATTAGAAGATCTCCTCCAACTCAGCTCTTCCTGCAGGGGTTCCAGCAGATACCCAAATAAATATGATATTCAGTGGGCTGTGCATGTGTTTCCATATGCTGTTGCGGTGCATTTCAACGTGCAACCTGATCCGTGCCTGGATGTTTGCATTTGTGTTGTGCGGACGCTTACATTCATGTCTGCCAGTGTATTTGGGCTGGAGGAGGTAGCAGCGAAGCCTCTGGCAGCTGGGAAGAAAGGAATGACAGGCTTGCTAGGGGAGGGAGGAGAGAGTTTGGTAGCTGAGATGAGGATTGGGTAACAGCTGGAGGGGGAGATCAGATTTAGGATCCATGTTGCTCACTTAAGAAAATAGGAGAAGAAGCAGTACATTGTTTATTGGGGATTGTGTTATTCCTGTGCATTATTTATTAGTCTTCTGCTAATGGTACTGCATAAAGAAGTGGCACTTCTACAGAAATTTCACAGACAGCTGGAGGATCAGTTCCAGGAGGTATTGTAACCAGGTCAGGTTGGTGTAGGGAATCCTGCTGGGCTCAGTTTTGACAGGCTTTGGAAAAGAGAAGATTGTTCAGGAGGCATTTGGAGGGGAGAAGGGGGGGTGTCTGTGACTCACCAGGGAACAATGATCGCTGTGAGGATAAAGGGGCAGGCTGGAAGAAGACCTGGAGACAATGCTGAATTCCTGGGTTCAGCGGCTTCGGGATTCCAGCCTGAAGTACAAGAAAGCGTGAGAAAATGAAGGGTTTAGGAAGAAGCTTTAGGAGTAATAAAGGCAGCGGGTGAGAGAAAGCCAGGAGTAAGGAGAAGGCAATGCTGCACCTTGAAGTGGGTCCTGTAAGGCTTGATTTTGAGGCAGGAGTTGGAAGAATGGATGTGCAGCAAGAGGTAGCCTGTGCAGTGACTGTGACTGAACCCTTGCTGAGTTACCTGTAGTGTCTGTTAGCACAGACCTGCTGGTTTGCAGCTTCTGCAGGCATGACAGGCAAAGCAGAGGTGCTGAGGTACTCGGGGATAGGAGACAGTGTAGGTTTGTGAAGTTCATAATGCAGACAGATGGGTGCCAGGATGGGTGCCCCCAGCCAGTTCTTGGATACTGGTCCTTCCTTGCATTTGCAAGATGTCCAGTCCCTTGCAAAGGTGGGACTGATGTGCTGGTAGGTGGCATTCTTCTTTCAGCCATGAATCTGAACTCAGCCAATACTGGAGAAGGAAATCATGCCACTGGTGCAAACTGTCTTTGGGTGAGAAGCCAACTCATAGTTCCCAAAATACCCAGACAAAATGTAAAGGTTTTATTTTTAAGGTTTGTTTAACCCCACCACGTTCAACCATTGGGCGGGGAACACCCTCCTTACTGCTTGTGACTTGTTTCCCCGAGCCAAGAGCAGGTCTAAATGGAAGTTGCCTTGGTGACACTTCAACCTGAGAATCTCAGTGCTGAGCTGGTGCAGAATTTTGGGGCTGGGGGGGAGGAGGAGAAACTGCAACATAAACACAGCCTCATGGGCTGTCCTTTACTTTTCTGACTGCAGTAAGAAGCCTACTTTGTTAGATATAGTCTCACTGTGAACATGGAGAGTCCTGTAGCACAGACAGTAGCTCCATTAGCCAGAGTCAGCCCCTACCCTCAGCCATCGCGTCCAGCACAGCTGGGCTACCGTTACTGAGCAGGATTGGGATGCTATTTCTAATTTAAGGCAGGATTGATGTGAATCATTCATCAAGTACCTGTGACTGTTGGCATGTTTAACGAGTTGTTTTGGGTTTTTTTTTTAGTTATTGTCTTAACACTGCAGTGCACCCTACTGCAAACCTCCTTATTGTGTGCAGCTATCCTGGGGGTGTGGGTAGTGCTAAGTGCACTGAGAACTGTAACAATAACTGTGTGAGAGTGGCCTGGAGGTTTGGAATTAACCAGGCCATGATGGGACACGATTCTGCTAATCCACTGTGTCGATTAGAATAGAAGGTGACTTGGGCCAACCAACTGAAATGCCTTCAGAGAGTGTTTCTCCACCTAGGGAGAATGTGTGATCATCTGAGACCTGGGACTTGAGTTCTAGCAGCGATTATCCATTGGGAAAGGACAGTCCATTTTGAAAGTGAAGTGCTGATGAGTCCAGGAATGATAAAATCACCCTTGGACTTTTTGTGTCTGTGTGTGAACTCCTAGAAGTCATCTATGTTGGTATAAATGAGATCATTTGGCCTAATTAGTTCCAAGCTTAATTAGCAGTAATTATCCCAACATGGGAGTAATACTCGAGTAGGAAGTACTGAGTCCTCGATTAGATAGATCTCTAATTGGTGTTACAATATTGTAATTAAAGCATGCTTGTACGCCTTTGCCTCTGCAAGTGATTTGTTTTATGTCTGATTAAGCAGGGAGTCCGGCAGCCTCAAGGAGGCCAGGACATCACCGCTGATTGAAACAGTGTATTATTCTTTGTTATAGGAAAGAAATGATGAATCACATGTACTAGGAAACACTGTGGGCCAAATTAGTCCTTTGAGTAATTGCTACTGGAGTTAGAGAAATTACAACAGGGGTAAATTTGGCCTCAAGTGTATAAGCTCTATCTGTGTATCACACAGTTAAACAAATACTCATTTGAATGTGCAGTCTGGCAATTACACCATCAGACAAATGCAAGTGAGTAATCTGCATTTGCGATCACTGGATTGCAGGGGTGAGTTTGGCTGCTGGGTGATGGTTATTAGGTTGCGTATTCCACTCAGATTTTGCAGGAGGTGGTGCCGTACGTCCCAGGATGCAGCTGGCATAGTTTCAGACAGCCACTGCTGGCTGCAGTGTCCTCTCCTTGTCGAAGTGAGACCTGGAATGTACAACTAGGGCCACCAGGAGCACCTGGCAGCTGGCAGAGATGGACAGATGAAGAGTCCTCTTTTTGTCCAGCATTGTTACCTTCAGTCTGGCTGGTCTGATCCTCCCCAGCAGAAGACCCTTCAGAATACCAGGTAAACATGTTTTTTGAAGAAGTTTAAAATGAAGAGAGTGAAATGGGAACTTTCTGAAATTAGTCAGCATCAAAACACGAAAGCTTCCTATGTCTTTTTAAGAAACCACCTCCTTAGGAGTTGGCAGGAGTGCTGCTTTATTACTTATCTGTTCGCTACATGAGTGGGCGACTGTACTTCCTGATTTGGTTCTCCAACATAGAGAGATCATCAGCATAGGTCTGTAGAGGACAGTAACTCCTCGCCTACAGAAAGTAACAAATAGGAATGCATGTATCCTCTGGCTGTCACAAAGGATTTCTAAGCACATTCGAATCATATCCGAAGTAACACGTCATCTTATTTCCATTTTGCAGCTGCAGAAACTGAGGCACGGATCAGTTACTTCTCTTGCTGCAGCTCATGGAGCTGGTGTATATGGCAGCACCAGGAATGCAGTGCAGGTCTCACCACCTTCTGCTTCACCCACAAAAACGTCTTTCTTTTCCAGGAGGGAGAGTCCTCCCAGAAAGAAGGAGATGACTTGAGCAAGGAAATAAAGTACACAGAATTCTGTTAAAGCAATATTAGGAATAAGAATTTAAACACCCCATATACACGGGAATTCAAAGCAAGGGTTTCCATAGCAGCGTTGCTTGGCCATATTGTATATACACTGTTTTGCATTGTGCTGGTGATGTCAAAGGCATATTCTAATATCTGTGTGTGCAATATGTCTGAATCAGAGTTGCTATGAATCTTAAGGGTGAATTACACCGTGGAGGCATATTCTTGTGTGGTGTTGGGAGGAAATAACAGAACTAGGTTTTGCTAGGATTTTTCTCCAGAGATAATTTTTCTTAGAAAATTGCTGATTTGCCAGAATTGTTGCTATTTTCAGGAAGTTGACTCCAATTTTGTGTTTCATCTTGGAAAAAAAATGAAGAAAAATTTTAAAGCTGTCAAAATGAAGCATTTCAAGAAGGTAAAATGAAACCTTGCATTTAATTCATTTAGTCATAATTTCTAGGTAGAAATTTTGAAAACTACTTTTTCGGGTTTTTTTAAACCTGATCAGATGTAGAACAGTTATCTGAAATTTCTGAAAACCTTGAAGGAATGAAAAGCTTGTTCTTTCACACTACATAGTTCAGAACTGTCCTGGGAGTGGCAGGTGACAAGGGAATGACTGCATGACCCAGCACCGTGTATGGCTGCCTGGTTGTGTGTTGCAATGGGAGAGGTTTCCCACTGAATACCTCTCTGACTACCTGGTAAAGGCACGTAGCAAAAAAGGCCTGCTCAAAAAACTGCTCCGATCTTTCACAAGGCTCCACTGTCTCTAAAAAACCGCGGTATCACCTGGATATCATAAGGTTAAGCCTTTGGACGGGGAGTGTTTTGGGTGGGAGCCACTGTTTGTCACATCGTTAAACCTCGATTCAGCAGATGATGGGATCTCCGAGGGGGAGCTGCCGCCTCTCCCTGCCCCACACTGAGGATAAAGGGGCCTGTTCTTCTCACCTCCCTGTGCACGGACAAAGGGCCTCCCACAACTCTTCCCTGTGCTCATCCCACTCTGCCCTTCGCCTCCAGCGCCTTATCCATGCTCTGAAGCTCTCTGGGGCAGCAGGAGGGATGTTACACCCTGGGCTGGGAAGGAGTGCTTGCACTCATGGAAAAGCCCTGTGAGTTATTTTGGCATCGCTCTTCCTGCTGGCAGCAATGTTTCCTCACTGCCAGCATTCCCAAATGTTGGTGTAGCCTGTATGCCAACGTCTCCTTTCTCCCTGCCCCCTCATGTTGCAATTGCTAATTTCTGTGCCTGTGCCTGAAGAGCTGTAGTTTAGACTTGCTTTCCCATGCATTGAAGCCATTCTTGTTTAGGGAAGAAACTGCAAAACGGGTGTGGGAGAGAGGAAAATAGAAGAGAGCTGGTGTTTTTTTTCCTATGTGGCAGTGACGAATGCTGGGTATTAGAGAGACAAGCTGACAAACATCTGAATGAGTGGAAGAGACTTCTAACCCAAAGGGAGGAGTTGTGGTTTAGGTTAAAGCCACAGAGGAAGTGAAGGAGGTTACCACTTTCCTGTCTGTGGGCTGGAGGTTCTCCTTGTGCTCGTTTGAAGGCTTAGCTCTAGCTCATTCTTCCCTAGGAACATACTCATCTGTGTACTTCTTGAAAGGCATTCGAGTTGGCGTCTGATCTCGGGAGTGACAAACATCCCCTTTATACTCAGAAATCAGCAGGAGCTGGGGGCTATAGATCTGGGAATCACAGTCTAATTTATGGAGCCAGATATTCTAAAGTGTCTTGTTAAGCCATGTGTCTTGTTTGGTGCTAGATCATGTAGTGTTTTTCTCTGTGCTTCTTCCTCTTGCTGATTCCACTTGGATTTTTTGTTGTAAATATCTGTATGTACCTCTGGGGCTTGTTGGCTCCCCACAGGCCTCACTTCTCTCATGTTCCTGAACGACTGGCAAATTGTGTAGCCATCCTGCCTGGATCCAGCAGCCTAGCATGCTGGTACAGGACGGATTCTGAATGTCATTGGGTTCCTACCAACATGGCCTGTGATCAGGATTTTCCTTGATTTTCTGTGCTTGCTTTCCTTTTAACAGTGCAGAGGCTTTAGCTGTATGCAGTCGCAAAGTTTGTTGTCTCAGCTCTGCAGCTTCCCTCTTCATCTGAGAGAAGAGAGTGAGTGGTTAACCCTGGTGTGATGCAGAAGGCATGCCAGGAGGAGATGAAAGAATACAGAATTGCTCTTACGAGAGTGTGAGCCTTCTCCTGAGTCAGAGGAGCATGAGCATGTGAGCTGGCTATCTTAATCCGAGCTATCAGCTGGTGACTGCACAGTTGGAACCACTGTCAGTGACAGTGACTTTAGTATGTGCTGCCAGTGCCTTCTGATTACTGTGCACTGCTGTACATGAAAAGAGCATCTGAAAGGTGCTCCCTGAAGAGCCGTTTTGTGGTCTCTAACCTTCCATTAACAGCTCACCTTAGACCCTAACCCTGGCCTTGGGATGCAGCAGAGTTATTTCATTTACCAGGTGTGAAAATCATATTTTGCCATGTGAGGATGATTGCTCTCTCAGGTGTATTACAGCAACTAGGGTTTCTTTTTTTTGTTTGTTTGGGTTTTTTAATGCTTTGTTAAAACTACAAGATACCATTAAAGATTTATATGTGGCAAATGTGTCCTTTTTTGCAGAGTGTTTCCTTTTAGAGACCTTCATGGTATTGATTTCAAGTAGATTTTCCTCCTCTGTTTTAAAACATTTCCTTTGCCTATGGATTTTCAGCATTACTCACTGGAGCTGTGTGCAGCACATTCCCCAGACTGTACTAACAAGCCAGAGTCCCTTACTGCTGCTCTTCAGGGACCACTTCTGAAGCTGGAAAGACCATTCGTTTGCTGTGTTCACTCAGTCCTGAGCAGCTATCCAGCATTACATCCTTATTACTCCAGGATGTGCACTGTCATCTAACGAGCCATGGGTCTGCTTTCAGCGTGTGCCAGTGGATCCCACACCTAGTCTGGCAAGAGCCTTGAGCTGGCCCTTCCTTGGACTGAGCAGTGTTTGTTTGGATGTTTTAGATATAAGGGAAAAACAAGCTGTATGATGGGGAGATGAAGAAATTGGAGTGGTAAGCAGCTGATATTGTAAGGTCGTTTGGTTTTGGTATCAGCATTTCGTTTCTCAAACTCATCCTTGTGTCCACTGGAGTGGGGCATGGGGATTTCTTTTTGGAAAGGGCAGAGGACTCAGCAGGGAGGCTGAGAGTGCTGGCACAGCACAGATCCTAGAGCAGTGAGGTACCATTGCCCTTTCAAGGAGCAGGCTGGTGTTCACCAGTCATTTCTGTGCCCTAGGATGAGGCCCTGGGGTCCATGTTCTGCTAGTGTCTGAAGCATCTCAGTGACAGCCAGCTGATGGTGTGGGTTCAGCCATCTTTTGGTGGACCATATCTGTAAGATGTTGAAGGCTTGGATTCAGACCTTAAAGCATCTGGCTTATGGAATTTGGCTTTGTTCACTGCCGTGTTATAGCCTTAGGGCCACAGAAAGTGCAGCTTTATTGAAATCATTGGAGTTGTGCTTGCTGATGGCATCAGGGAGCTAGGGACGCGTTTTTTTGGAATGTGTTGCCAGGAACATAAACCCTTTTCTTTGGGAGATGCTTTGTAAGGATGACTCAAGTAAATGCCTGGGAAACATTGTCCTAATGGAAACAAGACGTGGAAATGATCAGGTCTCAGAAGAACTCTTATTTCTTCCTCGCATCTGTGACTTTCAGAAGCCACCATCCTAAGGCTCAGTCCTTCTCTCCTTCCTCATTATCATCTTAGTTTTGAATATCGTATACACCACCAAGAGCAGGAACACCATAGGGGACACTTCAGTCTCTGCACACGGGGGAAATAGGGACTTGGAAGAGGAAGCCAGCTGACTGGCATGGGATCCAGACAGGCTGAAGTTGTGTCAGTGGGCAAAGCAGCAGCAATCTGTTATTGGTTTCTAAAGTGGAAGGTATCTGTGCTTCAGCATTTAAATATATACAGGAGATTTTTGCTACACTCTTTGATGCTGGATACTCATATAAAGGCAATTACCAAAAATACACGTGATTTCTAAGGGCACTGCACACAGTATTACCTGCATTTCTTGCATGCTGGATGGACTGCTGGCATTCATTTTGTCTTGGTTTGATAGAGAGGGCAGGCAAAAGGTGCAGATTTTGTGTAGGAACTGCCCATGTTGTAAGCAAGTCAAGGCACAGGGGGTGTCCCATCAGAGTTCCATTACCAAGGCCGGTCCCTTGTGCAGCGCCAGCTCACATGTTAAATGAATGCTCTGAAATAAAAGGATATAGATGGAGAGAAGCATGCTGTCCTAGGTATCTCTCAGGACCTGCAGGGCAGGTATTTTCAGCAGAGGTATTCCTGCTGGGGAATAGCCCGGTATGATTTAAAATAAGCTGACAGATTTTGTGCTCAGATGGACTAGGGACATTCACACAGTCTGTTATTGCAGTTCAGCTGTGAGAGGCCAGCACCATTAGTGGAGAGGGACTAGCAAAATGTTTGGGCAGAAATATGTCCACTCATGACATCCGTTGCTAAAGTGGTCCACAATTTGCACCATGAAAATGCATAAGTGAAAATGGAGAAGAACAAGAGTAAAATGTTTATATAGCTAAGCCAAAACTTTCGAGTGCCCTCTAATAATGAGTCCTGGTTTCATTGGTGTTGTCCTCTATCATCTAAGACCTTGCTGATCTGAAAGCTGATGATTACTGCAGAAGAAAGTCAGCACCATACTGATGATAAGCCAATGTCTAATCTAAAGAGCAAGGAGGGAAACCTGCTTGTTTTCTTTGGAGGCATCTCTCTGTTTTATGTAATTTTGGTACAACACCTGTAAATCTGTGACTGGTACTTTTGAAATGTATTTCTTTCATCAAAAGCTATTTGAAACAACAGGTTGCACCTATCCATTCAGTCTAAACTCCCTTGACATTTTTAAATGACAGATAATGAAAACTGTCTTCATTATAACTCAGGCAATTTCATCAGACTGTCACCAGCAAACAATGGCAAGCTAAAGACTGAACAACCTTCAACTCTACTCTTCTAGGTGCCTGTGTTAGAGTACCTGGTGTCTTTTCTGCTTCTAGGAAATATAAGAGGTGATTTATCAGCTGGGAAGGGTTCTGCGATGCGAAGCACTAGAGGTCAACAGGAACATGTTAAAATCTGTCTGGGAGCCAGTGGTCAGATGGCATAAAAATGAAGCACAAATGTGAGAATGATCGTGGGTGAGAGACATGGCTTATCTAACTGAGCGCTGAATTCTGCACTGCCTTCAGTTTATGAATGGATTTAAAGCATGGTGCCAAACAGACCATATTGCAGTTGTCTAATCCTTAGGTGACAGAGGCAGGCATGATTGTAGGCAGAGCTGCATCCAAGAGGACTCATCAGAACAGCCCAGTCAGCCTGGCATTATTGCTACCTGATCTGTGGGAATCGGTCCAGGCCCTGGATCTGAACTGCCGCAGGGAAACCTGGTTGAAGGAGCAGCTGTTGAGGTACGGTACTGGCTTATCTTCCCCTGCCTGTCACTCCCCAGCCAACATTGCTGCAGGCTATCCTGGGCTGAGCATCAGTCACCCAGGTCCTTCCCCCTTTGCCCAACCCCTCACTCCCCAAATTTATAGACTTAACCAAGCTACCCCCTACAGTTAGATTAAAGGGAGAGTGAGAGCAGAAGGGGCATTTCACAATAAAACATCATTTCTACAAGATGGCCACAGTAATGGGAGAAGCTAGCACCAGGGAGTGAATTATAGGGGTCCGGAGCAGAGAGAGGCTGTGGCAGAAAGAGGGTTGTTATTGGAGGACACAGGGAGCAAAATGACAGAGATAGAGGGTGTAGATAAATAGTTAGAAATGGCTGCAGTGGTGTGATTTGGAAGGAAAATCAGTCACTACTTCAGTCACCAGTGGTGATCAGTTTAGGGAACTGAGTGGTAAATTACAGGCAGGTTAGGACTCCAAGAACACCCGTGACCCTGTGAAATGCTGAAGAGGAAAGTTGCAGTAACAGTGAATAAGACTCAGATCTCATCTAACTGAGCATGAGTATCTCAAGGTGAAATAACAGAAGGAGAGGAGGCGGGAATATTGATTTCTGCCTCGCAAAACAGACAACAACGCCTACTTTCATAGCAAGAATTTAACCATTCGCTTTAATGGGCCAGTCTGTGGTACAGTGGGAGCTTGGTTTCTTTGTGCACAATCTAGAGGGGAATTCATGCTGCAGTTGTTTTTATTCTTTTTTTGTAGCCTTGAAGGAGAGACATGAGCAAAATTTTACCCTCAAACTCTATGCTGACTGTAGGGGCAGCATGGGTGGAATCTATCCATGTTGCTGGCCTGTTGTGCAGCAGGCGGGTACCCTGAGCAGCCGGATGCTGGAGGAGCAGTGCTGGAAGGCACAAAAAGCCCGTTATGCCAAGAGAGCTGTTGTATGTGTTGGCGACAGATGACTTCTTCTGTCTGTCTGAGGGCAGACTTAGTCTCCTATTTATCCTGTGAGAAGGATGCTTCTTATGAGAGGTGCTTTCTTCATCTGGTCATGGCTTTCTCAGAAATGTTGCTTTGGGAATGAAATTTTGTTTGCTTGGTTTTACACCATGAAGGTGTACATGTATGCCCCGGTGCTGTGGACAGGAAGCACAGAGAACGTGGCTGTGTGGCTGTGTAAGGGGGCTTGGTGGCTTGTACCAGGCTCAGCAGGTGGCTGAAGGGAAGCAGGAGGTGAGTTTGGCAATTTTGTGAGCTGCTGCCATGTCTGTTCTCATTGATGTCAAAGATGGCCATACACATACAAAGGGAGTGTAAAGTCATGGCTGAGAATCTTAAAAGGCTCAAGGGTCAGGCAATTCCACAAATTCTCCTGACAGTACCACAGCACTTGGTGTGTGTTAGCAGTTCCCTGTAAAGCATGGGGACAGTGTGCTGGAAGCAGTATTCCTGGGCAATCATTGGTTCTGAAGTCTCCTCTATGCCAAAATTTCCCACCTTTGTTTGGTATGAATTAATATTTTTCATGTGTTGCATGAGCATATGCTTCCCCAGATTCTGTTTACCTGATTTCCCTTCTGAATCAGTATCTGTTCTCTCCTTCTTTTTCTTCTCCCTGATTTTTTTTAATCATAGGAGATAGAGCTGAGCATTTTATCTCTATGGCTGCCTCATACCTGCTTATTGACTTGAGAGATGACTTTCTAAATAGGGCAAGAACTTCCTGCAACTGGAATGTTTTAGTACATGGGATTTGTTCATCACACCGGAGTTTTTGATGTGAGATCATGTCTTCAAGTGGGGCAGATCAACTCTAAGTCTCTCTGGATTTCCAGAAGAATATTTTAACCACAGGCACAGTCCCGTGTTCCAGCCCAAACCTGATTAAGGCTCAGATTGTTTGGGTGTTCATGTGAACAGGAACACACGACATGAACTGTTTCTCTCATTTCAGTGCAGACAGGAAAGTGAGAGCAGGGCCTTTCTTGCCTGGGTGAATTTGCCATCATCTGCACACTGTTGCCTTGGGGTGATGTGCAGCCAGTGCTGGTCAGATCCGTCAGCCAGTCTCCTTCCCAACACAGCTCCATGCCCTGTGCAGCCAGCCAGGCAGTGGTCATTGCTGTAGGTGACCTACAGGTCGTTTTTCACCAGCAGTGGGGGCAGAGGTGGGGTTTGTATATGTGTGTGTTTTGGGGGAATGTGTGTGACTGCATGTGGATATTGACACTGATATGGATACAGAGGCATTTCCCTCGTCCGGGAGGCTGTGAAATCCCACCCACGATGGGGTGCAGAGGGACTGTTCACCCAAAGCATGTTAAAAATCTTCTCTGGTGGTTTGCAGGACAGAGGCTCAGCAAAACTGAGGAGATTTGGGTTAATGTCTAATACTAAAAGCCATGGAACAAGAAAGAAAGCCACAACAATCTCTCCCCCTCCCCCAGGCCTGATTTCCTAATCTTTTAGGAATGATTTACAATAAATAAAAGACTTTCTGAAAGAAGGTTTTTTTTTCTAAGTTAACAATGGATGTTAAACTACCCCTCCCTGTGGTCCTTTCCCATTTCTTTCACACTGTCCAGCTTTAGACTTCATCCTGCAGCAAGATTCATGAAGGCAACTCCCCTGTGCCCATGCAGAGAGATCACGGCGGTATGCAAACCATAATCACCTGGATTCCTTACAGAAATGGGTTGTTTCCTTTCGAGAAGGCTCATTAGAGCATGCAGCAGTGTAAAACTCAAAGCTTGTAAGAAAATGGTTTCATAGAGCCTGATCTCTCTTGTCCCACAGCTCCTCTGATCATTTACACTGGAGCACAAAAGAGGGCAAAAAACCCCCAAACCTAAAGCAAACAAACAAAGCAAAACATCCTCCTAATGGTGTGTGTTCCTCATTTCCAGCAGTGATGGTGTTTTACACTCACTTTGTGCAGGTGTACACGAATGCAGGTCGGGAGGCAGAGTAGAGTGCAAAGCTCTTAAGGAGTTAGTGGAGCTTCCCTGCTGGAAGGTTATAATCGCACTGAAAGAGGGAAATCTTGCCTCAGTAGACAGGAAATATGTGATGCAATTTCAGCACAGAGTTGCTAGAGATAGAATAGCCCATAAACTGGAAAAAAAAAAAAAATTAAAAATTGTTGGGAACACTTTGCATGGCCCAAATGTGCCGTGTCAAAGCTAATAGCAAGGGATACCGTGCCTGCAGAAGCAACAGTGTACTGGCTACATGGTGCATGGTGTTGACATTCTCTACCTGCAAGGAGAAGTGCATGTCTCTGATCCTGGGCATGGGAACTGTTGGCAGATTCTTCTTACTGCTGACAGCTCTCTTCAGGCAAGGGTTTTTAAGCATTATTGACTGAAAAGACCCAATCTACTGTTGCATTTGAGGTGAAAGTGTTTCATGTGGAATGACTGTGTGGTTGGAGAAGCCTTCACTTCAGAGAGTCAATGGTCAGGAGCAGGATGTGACTTCAGAGGAGGGTGATGTCTCCAGCCTTTGCACGCAAAGGATCCATGTCTCCATTTCACCTTCTCTGAGTGCCATCTTCAAAAGTTCCTGTTTCTCAGATGTTTCCACCTCCTCCAGTTGTGCCAGTTCAGCTGCTTCTGGGGATGAAATCTACATCAGAGCTTGTCTGGCGCTAAGGATTTTTTCTTGTTGGTAGGGCTTTTAAAAAAAAAAAGTTGGGTCGTTTAAACAGCTCACCTAAGAGTGTAGCTACATAAATAGTTTAACTGGCACAAGTGAGCGGCAATAACCGAGAGAGCATGGCAGATCCTC
Source organism: Picathartes gymnocephalus (assembly GCA_013390045.1). Classification (NCBI taxonomy): domain Eukaryota; kingdom Metazoa; phylum Chordata; class Aves; order Passeriformes; family Picathartidae; genus Picathartes; species Picathartes gymnocephalus. The sequence goes on from WEKY01021944.1 coordinate 71,307, forward strand.
TAAAACTGGGTCTGCTGCAGATGTAACAGTGAAACAGAGCCACAGCCCTACACGCTCTCAATGTTATTTGCATGAGTAGCTCCATTGTACTTCAGTGGGACTCTACTTACACATGTAAAATTAAGTGTTTGCAGGGCCAGGCCCTTAAAGAGAATAAAAGCAGGGATCGGGGCGTGCCATGCTCTGAACCATGTACAGAAAGTGTCATGCAAATGTATTTTGCTGGCTGGGCTATCTCGTCTGATCTGTCTGCTCCGCAGAACCAGAGCTCCTGTGGCAACTTTCCTTGGGCTTGGCTTGCTCTAATGGAAGAGGGCCCTGCTTTTGAATAGACGGACTGATCTCCTGCCCTCGCTGCAGACAGGGAGCTGTGAGGAAAGCGTACACAGTGTGGTGAGAGCTGTAATGCTTCCAAGATGTTCTTGGGTTTGCCGGAGTGCTCTAAAGAGCCGGGACAGCTGGATTCTCTGGGGCAGCTTCTATGAGCTTGGCCAAGGGAGGGCAAAGCCCCAATACGGGGGGCTGCTCTCGAGGCTGGTGGGGACGATCCCACCATCTGGGGCTCTGCTACCTGAAATCTTCACTTACAACCTGTCTTCGCAGTTAGGATCGTTTTGGAGCCTGTTGTTGTCAGTTCCCATGGTAAAACCCTTCAAGGACAGTCTTGGGAATTCACTGCTGTGGCGAATTCCCAAAGGTGGTGGGTGAAATAGCAACTTAACTCTTGAGAGTGAAGCAAAGCACCTTGATTGCTGCTCTCCGGAGCCCCAAAGAGAGGAAGGAAGAGACTTAAAGCCGTTGGAGGGGAGAGGCTTGGTGTGGTTATTTGAGACCGCTGCCTGCAGAGTTGCACAGTCATTTATAACTGTTTGAAATGTGGGGGGATGGGGTCGGGGGGATGGGAGGGGAGTCGGAGGAACCACAGCATCTGCAAACTAGTAGCATTTTGTACTCCTTTTCCCCGGTCTAACTCCTAAAGGGACAGGACAACGACGTACTGGGTCAGAGGAGTGAAGAGAACAAAAAAGGCAGGTCGCTAACTCCTCATATTTTATCCCTGCTGTTCCGTGTGTCGGGATTGAGGTACAGGGTAGGATTTTCAAAGCTACCTTTGGAAAACGGATATTGGGTGCCTGGCTTCCTTAGGCTCCTTAGAAAAATCCCAGCCTCTACTGGCCAGGGCAAACAATTTCCTTTTAAGCAAACCACGATGGGTTGTTTCCTGGTGTTGGTGAGAATGGGACTGGATCATCTGTCGGAAGCACTGTGAAGTACATTCTCTTCCTTACACCATGCTGGGCTGCCTGGCCAGCATGGTGGGCTGCGTGAAGGCAGAATTGCAGGTGTTGCATTAAAAAAGACCAGTATCAGTGTAAAAATGGGGAAGGTTTAAACATCAGGTAAAGGAACCGATGGAAGCAAAGGTGGTGGTTCCAGTTTTACCGTTGCCTCAGCTGTAGAAGGTGCTGGCCGCGATCACTGGAAAGATGCAGGTGGGGCTGGCGTCAGTGGGTGGAAAGACTTGTCAGAGACCAAAGATTTCCACCTTCGGGTCGTGGATCCTGGGAACTTGTAGCCCCAGGGACTTGTCTAGTAAAGGTGTCAGTGGGCTGAAAGTCTGTCCAGCGGGAAATGCTTCGGGTCTCTGGTCTGCAAATCAGAAGGGACAGAAACCCCACTGTTAAGAAGTATCTCCCTGAAGGAAGAGTATCTATTTGGGGTAAGAGGTGATAATTAGCTACTGTTGCAGTGCTCAGGAAGCTGTAAAGAGTTCTTGAACAGTGTTTGCAAGTGGGCAAGGACAAGGGGAGGAGAAGAGAGGAACAAAAAGGGAAAAAGGGATTGAGGGCTGAGCAAAGAGAGGAGGTGGTTTTATCTGCCAAGAGCAACGCCCAGCGTGAATGTTGCGCTAAAAGGGTCTTCTTCCAAAGACTTGAGTTACTTAAAAGTGGGAGTTGGACAAGATGGGATTTGGACAAAGAATGGGTCGTTTGAGGATAAAGGGGGAGGGAGGACACTGCATTTCTGTTCACTGATGTTGTATTGGCTAAACAGGTTATTCAGGCAGCGCGGATAAGCAAAACTGATCCGCTGACTTTCTCTGTTCGGCTGCATCGGTGTGCCACCGGTGACTTGGAAACCTCTTCCTTACAGCCACGAGATCGCCCATTTTAAGAACATTTTGTGGAGGTGAAGGAGAAGGATTAGTGGATGTTGAAAGCCGTCTTTTCACAGAGTAAGTCTCAGACTGAATAGGGCGGGGGATTGCTACAAATCTTCAAAACTCTTCACTGCCAGTTTGAAACCGAACTACATTGATGTCTAATCCCCCAAACACGGAGCATTTGTCCAGGATGGGGCCCTTGAGCATTTTTAGGAGTTGATAGGTTGTGTCTGTTTGCCATTAGTGCCTGGTCCCTCCCTGTTCAGTTCCAAGCTGCTGCTTATCCCGGCGCTTTCTCCCACCAGAAGAAAGCCCTCAGGTCACTCGGCGGGTGGGCAGCCGGAGGTGCTCAGCCCCCGGGGAGGAGGGACGCGCTTCTCCTCCACAAATTCCACCCCCGCCCCCGCTCTCATCCCGCCTTCCATCAGAAACGTGTGGAAGGGACATGTGCCAGCGGCCCGAGCCTCTCCGCGATGGTCCAGCAGCTCCCCCGGCCCGTGCCATCGGGCTGGCGGCGATTCCCGGTGCCTGCCTGGGGTCGCCAGGGCGCGTGGAATCCCCCTCGCGGGGGGACAGCGAGGCTGAGGCGGGGGTACCGCGGCACCGAGGTGGGCCTGGCCAGGCAGGTGCCGTGGAGGGCGGGCAGGGCACCAGCTCGGGGCCGGGCGGCGCCATCCCATATCCCGCATCCCGCATCCCCCCGGATAAATCGAGCGCGCGGCCCCTCAGGGGCCCCGCGCGCCGTTTCCGTTAAGGGGGTGTCGCCGTTGCTGGCGGGGGGAGGCGGGCCCCCCGGCGCGCGCCGCCTCAGGGGGAGCGCGAGGGCCCCTCCCCAGCCCCACCGGGGGCGCCTCCCCTGCGGTACCTGGCGGGCACCGGGGGCACGGGGAGCGCCCTCCCCGCAGCCCTGGGGAACCGGGGAAGCGAGGGCGGCTCTCGGCGCCCGACTCCGCGGAGGG
>WEKY01021944.1:75106-118373 GCA_013390045.1 Picathartes gymnocephalus
CCCCAGAGGAGGCGGCGAGGGGAGCTCAGGGGTTGCCGGGGGTGCCTGGGGGGCTGTGATCCATGGAGGGATGTGTGGGGAGCAGGGATGCTCTGGGAACTGTGCTCCGTGGAGGGATGTGTGGGGAGCAGGGGATGTGCTCCGTGAAGGGATGTGTGGGGAGCAGGCATGTGTGGGGAGCAGGGGATGTGCTCCGTGGAGGGATGTGTGGGGAGCAGGGGATGTGCTCCGTGAAGGGATGTGTGGGAAGCAGGCATGTGTGGGGAGCAGGGGATGTGCTCCGTGGAGGGATGTGTGTGGAGCAGGGGATGCTCCGTGAGCTGTGCTCCATGGAATGTGTGGGGAGCAGGGGATGCCTGGGGGATGTGCTCCATGGAGGAACGTGTTGGGAGCAGGGGATGCTCCAGGAGCTGTGCTTCGTGGAGGGATGTGTGATATTCTGGAAGCTGTGCTCCATGGGATGTGTGGGGCGCAGGGGGATGCCTGAGGGTTGTGCTCCATGGAGGGATGTGTTGGGAGCAGGGGGTGCTCCAGGGAGGTGTGGGGCATGGGGGATAGTCTGGGAACTGTGCTCCTTGGGATGTGTGGGGTGCGCTGGGAGCCCTGGAGGCTGTGCTGCATGGAGTTGCACATGGAATGCCTTGCCTCGCGTCGTGGTGCAGGGGTGCCCCGGGGGCTGTGATCTATGGAGGAATGCATGGGATGCCATAGGAGATGCGCTGGGAGGAGGGATGTGTGGGCTGTCCTGGGTCGCAGTGTGGTGCATGGGATGCTCCAAGGGCTGTGCTTGGTGGAGGGGTGTGTGGGGTGCTCGGTGGTGCGGGGGATGCGCTGGGGCTCTCTGCTGTGTGGAGGTGTGTGTCGGGGGCACTGGGTTGTGCTGGGGGCACTGGAGCTGTGCTGTGTGGAGGGCTGTGGGGTGCAGCACTGCGGTGATCTGTGCTGCCCTGAGCTGTGTGGAAGTGCCTTCAGGCCGTGCTGTGGAAGAGGACGATGTTGGGTGGACTAGAGAGGTGGTTGTGAGATTCCAATCTCAGTGAGGGTCTGGGACATGGGATGGGAGGGGCTGTTGGATTGGGAGTGAAGACTGTCCTAGGAGAAAGAAGCTGGTGTAAAAGTGGGGCGGGAGCTGTGTGTATGAACTCTTGTGGTTGAGCTGAAGTGAAGGACTGGGGCACAGAGATCCACAGCAGGGATGTAGGGAGTGGGATACAAGGTGAAACATGCAATGAGAGGGTGGGAGATGGTGTGTGGGATATTAGATCACCTGGGATGTGCTGTGAGGAAGGGATGGGGGGCTGTACTGCAGGAAGTACTGAAATATGGGCGTCTGCAGGAAAAAATGTGGAGAGCTGGGTGAAGAAATGAGTATGAGGTTTGCTGGGGAGAATGATACATGAAGCATGTGAGGAGTTGGGACTTGAGTCATTGTAAGAAAGAGATATGGGAGTGGGATTGTGGTATGGGGAAGCATTGGGAGCCAGAATATTGGGTAGGAAGTGTTTTCAGCATGAGGGAGATTGTAGCATTCCAGAGCTAGGAAGCAATGTCGATAGATCAGGGGAGCAGGAATTCAGGGAAGGATCTGGGGAGCAGGAATCCAGGGGAGCTAAGCCTGTAGTATCAAACTAGTAGCTGGGATACTAAGAGTGTGGGAGGGGATCTTGTACGTGGGGATTGTGGGGAAGAGCATTATCTGACAAGGCAGGGGAAATGTGTTTATTTGGGAGGATTCCTACTACGTAGAGGAGAGGCTCTGTGTGTGTGTGTGCATGAGAGGGAGTCTGTGTTCTGGCTGGCTTCAAAGTGGGATGAGAGGCTAAATCTGAAGTTTCATGAGGTTAATGATTGGATGATGAGAAAAAAAAAATGAACAGTGGAGACCCCAAGTGCTTGGGGAAGTGGTGGGACTGGTGGATGCATGCAGGCAGCAAGGCTCCACTTCGAGGATGAGAGAGAGAACCCTGTATTTCTGTGCTGTCCAGCTTTCCATCCCCAAGTTCTCTGTGTAGGTGGTGGGGCTAAAAAGCCCTCTGAAGATGAGTGTTTGGGATGTGGAAGGTGGATTTTATTGAGGGAGGGTAGACAAGGCATGAGGAGACAGATGGGAAGAATCTGATGTGACAGTCAATTGTGGGTTGCTATTTGGGTGTAAAATATTAAGGTGGGATGATTACATGATTAGTGGTTTAATAGTAAACTACATGAGGAATCAGAAAATTGTCATGCAGTGAAGAAAGAATAAGTGTCAGCTGGGAGCTGGCTATGGAGTGATTCAAAGCCCACTGAGGTGAAAGGGAGAATGCTTTTAGTCTTCAGATGCCAAACCTAACGTGGACTCTAAAGCTGGTCTGGAAATAACCATGAACCTCACTTTTGGGAGAGGAATATCAAGTCTTGTAGCACCTTCTCCTTGGTCTGGGCAGAGAAGAAAGCGTTGTGCCAAGTCAAGTTTGTCTCCTTAAGCCTCCCTGTTGCTGACTGGTTGCTCTTCTGTCAAAACACAGTTGGAGGAAGCGGGGGAGACAGCTCTCAGTTTTTAGGGGTTCCAGTTACATTTTTATTTTCCTTGAAAGTATTTTGTCCTTGATTTCTCTGTGAAAAGCCCACACAGACATAGGATGCTCTGAAGCATCCTTAAATGTATCAAGCTTTAAAAGCATGAGGAAAAAAAAGGAATGCAGATTTTTTTTTTTCCTTCTGTTTTGTTGGATTACCTGATCAGTGATTGCTCAAGATATTACAAAAACAAACGTTGGAAAGCTAGGCAAGGCATTATATGAAATCAAATGAAAGAATTAACATACCTAAACAGCTTTATTCCCTCTTCTTCTTGTTTACCTCTCTCCTGCTTCCTATGACGTCTGTAATGGCCAATTTCTGGCTGAAGTGGGGTATTACAGGTGTGGAACTGGGCAAATTGAACTGGGGCACACACACACAGAGTTGTTTTGTGTCCATGCCACGGCAGAGGAGCTGTGCTTGCAGGAGTGCACACACGCCTGCATCCCATGGCACAGGGATCTGCTTTCTTGCCTGAACTACAGGGGTTGTTTTCCTGAGGTTTTATAGCCTTTTTGGACAAGTTGGCATGATGGCTCTGTTACGCGGTGTGGATTTTTTTCCTTTTAACAGTGATCTCCAAAGAGATTATTTTTAATGAATGTGTCCCTTTTTTCTTACTCAGTGCATAAAAATGGCTCAAGGGCTCATATTCTTTCCCTGTCTCCTTTGCTGGCCTCTCCTCAAACAACAAAAGAAAGGCATCTTTCTTTTTTTGACTTGGAGTTAGCAACGATGTTAGTTTTGGGATTTTGGAATTTTCTCAGTGGGGCGAGTGCGTTTTTGTTTTGTTCTGTTTTTTTTTTAAATCTGGTTTTTTTGGGGTCGAGATTTTATTGTGGAGAGGAGTCTGGGGATCTTGGGTCTCACTGCACTTGTGTGAACTCTTAACACCTTAATTGAAGGGGTGGAGATGCTGAATCACTAACAAAGACCTCCTTTATCCAAAATGTTAATCAATCATTGACGTTAAATAAGTGTGAACAAAACCAAGCAAAAAAAAAACCCACCCTAAACAAGTTTTTGTGTAAGTCCCCCTCCCATTCAGCTGCTCATCTTTGGTCAGGTTAACGTGATAAATTCTTTTGGGGATGTATTTTGTGCCTTGGTTTTTGCAATGTTTGGTAAAAGTTCTGTTTATGACTTTCTAGTGTAGTTTTCTCAATACAGATTATTTAGCTCCTAGGTATCTAAAGATGTTCTGGGAAGAATTGTGATTTGGTCTGGTGTGGGGGAGTAGCTGGACTATGATGGTACTGTTGTGACCATTTTTTGTAGGCTAGGGTTTTTTTTTTTCTTGTTTGTTTTACGGAGGTATTTTGCTTTTCTCTCTTGTGATCAGTTAATTTGTTTATTGGTCAACACAATCTTCTAAGCTAGGCAGAATTTTAATGTGAAAGAAAATAAATAGGTTTCTGTTCATACAACCAGAAACTTTGTAGATCTCTTCAGTATATTATGAATACAAAGGGTATGGACTCTTTCTTCCCTGTGCTTTCCCTCTCCTTCCCCCCGCCCCCCATCTTGCATTTCATCTTTACAGTTCATGTGCTTGGATTGTTTTCAGTTAGGGTTAGTCCACAGCCAAACTGCATTTGTCACCAAATATCCAAATATAGAAACTGAGGCAACTGTAAGCCACAAGGCTAAAATATTCATATACTACAGCTTTTCTGAGCAGTTTATATGTTTGATGTGGATAAGAAAGGAGTACCTTTGATCCATATTTCCCAGCTATTCAAAGGCTTGCTACTTTGCAGCACACTGACTTCCCATACCTATTTCTACATGTTTCTTCCTAGATGTTGTTTTTTCCTCTGAGTTCTTGACATGCTGTGTCAATTCTCTTGCCTTACAAACTGTGCCTATGACTTAAGAATTTTGCTGGTCTTTTATAATTTCAAAAGGAAAAAAACCCAAACCCCAAACAAAAACAACAATAACTTTATCCTGTGAAGAAATTACACTCAAGTGAGTATTCAAACTAATTCCTATCTTAAATGTGAGCTGTGCTACCTTGCAGGGCTTCATCTCTTCTGCTTTGTAGAATTTTGTCAGAATTTCTTCACAGCAATGCAGGCAGCCTTCATAAAATCCTTCTCACTAGTTTGTGTGGCCTTGGACTTCACAGAAATCTCTGTGCCTCGCTAAGGTCTGTGGTCTGTTTACATAGATATGAAGTCCTTTAACCCAGCAAGTTTTGCTGTGAGCTTGGATTTCCTGCTTACAAGCTCTGCTGGAGTCCCTCTAGTCTTCCTGCTGGCAAAATAAAGGTGTTAACTCAGGTTTTCAGAGCAATTTGTGAATGGAAGGAGATTTCATTGCTGAATTTTTGTTCAAGCACTGCTCTGCCTATTGAATTTAAAAGAGCTTTCCCCTACGTACCCTTACGTCTGATAGGTTTTTTTTTAACTGCTTTAAAAGTTTAATTGTTTTGAAGCTTGACCTCCTTTGTAGTAGGGACTATACAAGTCCAGAAGAACAGGCACTTTATTCATAATTAGGAAGTCCAGATAATCTTGAAGAACTTGAACAAAAAAAAATCGATCTGTTGGGAAATTTCTGAACGGTTGCCTTTAAGACCATGCAGACTCACAGATGCTGGTTAGCAACAATAGGTGACATTTTAATGTGCTGAATCCAATTGAACTGTTCCAGTGTTGACTTTTGATTTATATTTTTGAAGAAGCAGCGCTGTGCTTTGTGACTGCACCCTTACCTGTGGGCTGAGCTGCCTTCTGTTCCTATTCCTGTGAGCACTTCCCTCAGTGCTAGAGTTGGGTTTTGAGGAGTCCTTGGTGCTCATCTGTTTTGACTCTGCAGCACCCTGCTGTTTGTACTGGTGCTGCTGTTGGAGCAGCTGGATGCTGGAATGGATCAGGGAGCTGATCTGGATTAGAAGTAGCCTGGCAAAGAAATGATGATACTTAGCCTGCATCAGTTTGCCAAACTGGTTTGCTGTTTGGCCACGGGCACATCAGACAGTGTGGTGCAGGGGTGGGAGTAAATATTGGTAGCAGCAGTTCTTTAAGCTGGCATTGCTGCCAAAAGGAATGCTCATCTAACTATACCCTTAAGAGTCTGCTAAACTTGCTAAATGTTTTTTACACCTGTTTGTTACAGCTTCCCTTGCCTGAGAACAGTTCCTCCAGCGTACCTTGTTCTTTTTGCCAAAAACCATCTCTGAACATATATGCAAGGTATCAAAAGAGAAGCCCTCTTTAAGAAGTTTTAAGCAGGGCCAACAGAAGAGTGTGGTGGCTTAGCTATGGAAGAGTTTCTGCTGCCTCAAGACTTTATGATGATACAGAACATGTACTGTAAATTGACGATAGACTAGTATGGTTGCAATTAAGCAGTGAAACTCATGCTGTGAGAATCTTGCTGAGGAGCAAGAATTCAACAAGAGTTAAAAAGCATCAGATGTCTTTAAGAATATGAAGAATATTCAATTATTGTAATCAGTGACAGTAGAAATTTTGGAAGAGGTATTAAGCCTGTGGTCTAAACCTTCTTTTTTGTTCTGCTCTAGCAGTTGTTCTTCTATATTGGGAAAGGGAGGGATGGAATAGCCTGTTGTGCCTGGATTTGCTGCAGGGTTCTCACACTCTTCTCTGGAAATATGATTGAGAACCAGTGTATGAGATGTGCCATAGACTTCTGGTTGGATCCTGGTGAACCATCCTGAAATCTGGTCTGAGTTACTAAACTGGCTATTGTGAAGTGAACTGCTGCTTCACAACGTTTTACATTTTCTTTATTCCTACTTCTTTGGGTTGTTCTTACCTACTCCTTTGCATAGTTGAATCTGAGCGCTCTGGTTTTGATCTACTTTGACAACACTAACTGAATTTATTTTAAATACTGTTATGAAATTGCAGTTAACTGTATCTGAAGAATGAATGTTATCTCTTTAAGATATTTAGGAGATCCCTTTTGTTCAGACAGACTTAATAGCAGAAGTGAGATTTTCCTTGTTTGGCTTCCAATAAGATGCTTGTGGAATAGGGAAGGGAGATGAACAGTGGAACTGTAAGGTGATTGGCCTGTTTGTTTTTTAAAGCCTAGGCAGAATCAATGAAATCCTTTTGAAGGAAGGAAAAAGGAAAGTGTCTTTTACCACTGACATGATTTCTTTCAACAAAGAAAGATGGAGAAATGTCCTCTGAGATTTCACTGAAAATTGGGTGCTGTAGTCTCGAGAACAATGTTGGTTTTAAGTGCTCCTTAGTGGTACAGTCGATGCCCTAAAGAGTGGATGATACACACAATAATTTAGCTGCATATGGAATTGAGGGAGAGCTTGCTGTTTTCTGTGTTGAGTTGAGAGCAGTTGTTGTTCAGGCACAGATAGCCACACAGCTGCCTGTTCAACTCCTAGCATTAGCAATTACTCTGAGCTGGGTGTCTTGTTTTCATGGCTGTTTGGCCTCTTAAGAAAGCAGTGCCACTGTGTTTTTCCTCCTTAGCTTTCTGATGGGGCTCTGTCTGCATAGAAGCAGAGCAAGAGAGCTTTAAACCGCTGACCCACCTTGTCACTGGATGGTCTCTGTGTGCCTGTGGTTGTCCTCTCTGCCTTCTGAACAAAGGGTGCAGATATCTGTTTTACCTTATCAGCAGGGTGGCTGGGGCCCATGGGCTCTTTTAAAACCAGGGTTGCTTGGATTTGGTGGCAAACTTGAGAACAGAGCTTGGCTCTTAATGTGCCTGTGATTTATCTACTCGACCATGTTACTTACGCTCTACAAATTGCTTTAAGTCTGTGAGTCTGCCTGTGTATGTAGTGTCAAGCTATCTTTGTCACCTTTGCAGTGTGTACAGAGTCGTGAAGACCTGAACAAAAATGCTGGTTTAGTGGTTCGCTGATAAAAACACTGGGTAAGATCAAGCGGTGCAGACCATTTTTCAGGTTGCTCAGAGAGCTTTGCTTTCTGCATTTTGCTAAACTGATTTCTTCAGGTGTCTTGGTATCACTGTTCCAGTGCCTGTGAAATGGCAATGTTTTATCTATGTACCAATCTGGATTTGTTTGAGGATTGATTAGAAATGTGCTTGCAGTGTAATATAAAACCAAGCTGTAGCCTGTTGAGGTGAGCAGCCACAGCCTCAACAGGGACAGCTGGTACAATGGACAGTTGAGGCAGCCCTATGTATGGAGAAACTCTTTTCAGGACTTCTACTAGTGGAATGGAAGTTTTCCATTGCATTTTATATGTATGTATGAGAAAAAAGTAAAATACTTCAGGTCAAAATGATTTGACAGCTTGTTAGCATGAAAATGCTTTCTTCTGCCTCTTGAAAACAATAATTTTATGTATATATATGCATATATATATAAATATATATAAAAATCGACCTTCTTGTGGTTGGGGGATAGAAGGTTGAAACTGTCAGGCAAATAGCCACCATCCAGCAGAAATGCTTCTGAATGCTTTAGTGAAAGCCAGCTTTGATTTGACAGTTATGAGGCTTTGAAAATAGCGCTGTGTTTATACAGCACAGTAAATACTTTGAAGTGCGTTAGGCTGTGCTGTACATGCGTGGCTAACTAGAGGAATATTAAATGCCTACATCTTGTGTTGAGTGAGGGAGGATCCTGCAGCAATTGGAATTGCATGCTCCTCATACTTTTATAAGATCGTGTCAAAGCAGTAGATTTGATAATAGACCTGATAATACAATTGCTTAATTTCTTGTCAAAATAACATTTTTACATGCAGTGCTCTGAGATCTTTGAGGTGACCTCATGTTATTTATCAAATGTCAGTTTTTCATCCCAGCAGCTTTGATATAATCATGTAGCATCGTGGAGTACTGTGTACATGCAGTTTTTGCTTGCTGGAGTTCTTTGAAGTGCCTTACTCCTTAGAAGAGCCATTGCTGTGTGGAAGATCCTACATTTAACGACTGGGAAGCCAGTATGGAATCACTGCACTGTGTCACTGAGGGTCGTGCTGCATCTCACATGCCATGTGGGTCTAAAAGCAAAGAAATGAGAGGTTCAGTGCACCAGGACCAAGCACACCCTGGCACATATTTTACCCAGCAGTAAGCTGCAGGGGATGTAGTAACTTTTCAGCTCTGTTCCCGTGGGAATGCCAGGTTTGTGGTGCTGAGCTCCCCAGGTACTTGAGAACAGCAGGAGGGCTTGTGTAAAGGAGCAGAGCAGAGGGATAGCTGGTGGTGACAGTCCTGAACAAAAACTGGTCTGGCAGGCACTGCTGGAAGGTAGTGATGCTCAGGGGAGCCTTGGAAAAGTGCTCATTTGGGATGAGAGAGACCAGAGAGCTGTAAAGGTGAAGGTTAACGTGAAGGAAGGTGTATGGCTCGCCCCCAGCAATTCCAACTGGCATCGTGTGTCATGTCCCCTTGCAGCAGAGTGGGGAATTACTGCTTGCTGTAGCACTGGGTTTTTCTCAGAGGAGCTCTGTCCTGTCCTGACCCATCCCGGCCCCACTTAGCTTATGAAAACTGACAAGATTGCAGCCCAAGGAGTTACGCCTGAGGATTGCTTCTTATCTTTCATTCTGGAAGCTTGTTGAAGGGATGCTGAAAGGGAAGGAAAAAGCACTTGGGTTTTTCTCTGTGCTGAATTGTTAGGTGACTTGTTTCTCCCAAGCCTTTTGTTAAGCAGCATGGTGTTAATACTTGTAGAAGAACAAAATGCTGTCTCCTTGGTCCTGTCTCCCCATCCAGTGTGTGTATGTGTATATATATATATATATATATATCCATCAGCATATTTTCCCCCAGCCCCTTTCTCTAGTTTCTAGAGAATGGGCTGCTGGCAAGCTTGACACAGGTGTCTTTTACCTGTGATTGTTCATGCTGATGTCCCTACTTAAATTTTTGAAAAAAATAAACCCAGAGAAGTTAGAGGAAAGAGATTGTCTGTGGCTTCTCCTAACTTCTGAAAAGTAAATGAAGTTTTGACAGAAGCCAAAGCTATGAAAGCAGCCCATGGAAAACTCTCATTACCCACTGGACTCCTGCATGCAATACTGACTGATGCTGAGGCTATTAACTGCTAACATGATATGGAAAGCTGCAGAAACCTGTCATATATTAGGGAAATACTGTTACAATGGTTCTTGAAAAATCCCTTATTGCTTGAGCTTTTGATCTTTATCGGTGTTAACAATAGCTGGAACTCCACGGCAGCCAGGCTGCTGCTCAGGTAAGCGACGCTCCAGGTAGGGTGCTCCAAACTCCACTTGTAAAGTACATAGACTGCTCCCAGCACTGCTAACAGAGGTGGAGCTGAAGTGATGTTGGCAGCTGTGCTGGAGTGCACCAGGGCTGAGCTGAGGTCAGCGTGATGTCGTGACAGGGTGCACGACGGCGTCCCTGACGCCCCGGCAGCGGCCTGGCTGACCTGCACCTGCCTATGCCACTGCTCCTGGTGAAGCTGCAATGGCAGGAACACCGAGGGGAAGTGTTCATAATGTTCCTGTACAGAAGCAGATAGTTGTACCTTAGGCTTTGAGGAGTTTTTTAAAGAATTTTTCTTTTGGCTTTTTCCCCAGACTGATTTTTGGAACTGTGTCAGAATCTGCCAAGAGCTTGTTCCAGTCCCAAGTGAACCAAGTAGTTCAAGTGTTTTTTACATAATAGCAGATGGGAAATTGAAAGGCTCTCAGTGTTTGTGTACACCTTGAATATGATCACCAGCGTCCATAAGTGTCTGTCTCCTCCACTACTTTGTGGAAGGAGGTGTACAGAGTCAGAAGCTGTCTAGGACAGCCATGCATCCCCACTGGATTAATAATGCACTGAAGTGTTGTTAGATACATTGAAAATAACGTTTAACGGACATATAGTTGTCTTTTTGACAAGAAGTGTTAGTGTTACTCACAACTCTTAAAAGTTACACTTGTGAGAATAGCGGGCAAGGTGTCTGTTGCAAAGACTATTTTAGAATGATTTTGTAAAGTACCTAAAAAGACTGATTACTTATACAGCCTTTATATCATGGCTACTGTTCGTTATCCATAGCTTGTCAGAGGAAGAGAATAGTTACTAGAGATACCATTTTCTCAGAAAAGGGGATAGTGACATGAGAAACTCATAAAACACAATTCCCTGAGCCTTTGGGTTTGTATTGTGCTTTGTCAGTGATTGTCTTCACTGCAATTTTTAAGGATGTAGAGCAAAAGCTTGAATTTTCTGTGGCCTTTGTTGTTTTGAATGGACTTCAGGAGATACTTGTTCTTTGGGAAAAGTCCACTTGTGTGGTGACAGGGGCAGGGGGGAAGTATGGGAGGAAGGGTGTCTGTACTGTCTTATTTGAGAGATGTGGACGGGCAGGCACAGGTAAGCTCAGCAGAGTGGCATTGTGTGACCACAGGTACTGTATTTTCACGGGCCTGATGAAGTATATTCTTGCAGTTTCTGGGAGGCTTATCCTAAATGTGGTCCTAAATTCTTGCATTACATGAAGCAACTCAAAGGAAATTCTCTCCATGTAATGACATAGAATCTTGCATGCCCTTTCCATGTCTATGTCTGTAGGTCTTCAAGGTGCTAATTTTAAGTGGGTCTCTCTTTGCTCAGCCCCTTTCTCTGTGCTTCAGGGCTGGAGGTAGTTGTGGGCAATAACCTACTCATTTAGAGTTTACCAGGGAGGTGCTTACACACTATATGTGCAGGAGAAGATATTTTCTCTGTGGAGGTTGAAATGCTGCCTGATGGAGATTGTGTAGCCCTCACATTCATGTCACCTAAACTTATTTTGCTACAAGTTCTTGATTATTCTGTTTATTGAGAGTAATTTCTGGTATAAAACTGAGCAGAAAGGTAATGCTGTGCAGACTTTGGAATAGCAGTGATTTCTCTGATGTGGGTAAGATGGAATTCTCTGGGAGACTGTGAGAACTTTGTGTATCATTTTTTATTGTTACAGCATAATCATAGGAAACTTCATACTGTTTCAGGGTAAGGTAGGATCATCTAGAAACTGATGACTGGCTGTGGGTTGCTATCTAATCAGCTTAGATGAGCAAGTTATCTCTACCTACCCTTAGGTGTCCAAGTTACCTACCTGTAGGTACCTGAGGTATTTTCTGCCCTTGTTTAAGAAAAAGGGCAGAGAGACCTGGCAGAAGATGGGCACTAATGTATTTCAACAAGTCTAAGTCTGTCCATGCCTTTGCCATCAGTCAGTGCTGCCTCCTTTGTGCCAGTGAGCACATGGACACCTGGTGGGATGAAACAGGAAAGTTGTCTTCTGAATATTATTCATATCTTGTCTGGAGTTAGTTTTCATCTGTATCACAAGTGCTGGAAGGCATAGCGTTGCATAGGCTTAGGCTGGTTGAAGTTGCTTTCCTGGGTCCAGCACAGAGCTGGTGAGCAGAAGGTAAGGTTACATTGATTTGAATGCTGATGAGCTTGATCCTAGTTGAGTTATAAGCATGTGCTTTATCCATTCCTGGGAAAGGATGAGGAGGACAGCTTTTGCTAGGAGGTAGAGGCAGATTTAAAGGTGTATTTAATAGCCCTTGGTAGGGAGTCCTGTCTAGAAATTTGGACTGCTTTCAAGGAATTGCAGTGTCTTGTGTCCCTGTATCCTCAAGTGTCATAGGGAGATGTATGGGGTATAGAATATTCGTGTCATTTTATCTATTTGCTTTTACATGATCTTAAGGAAGTCTGACAGCTCAATAAAAGCATTGAATAACACTTCCTGTGTCCTCCTTGTTTCCCAGTCACTCTCCTTATCAATGAGGTGTGTAATCAAGTACTTTATTAAGCAGCACCTTATTAAAAAGCAACATGCAGCTCAGCTGCAAGTGTGTAAAATAAGCAAATGCTCAACAAAACTGGTAAGTGCAGCACGTGATGAAAACCAATGGTAGCTCTGGGGTGTCGCGGAGTCACTTTTTGCCAGTGCAGCTGTTCTGCCTCTCATGTGGTTGAATGAGGGTCGGAGAAATTGGAGGTGCCCTTCCCAGTAAAATTGTGCTGAAGGAGCGTGTTGGTTGATTCATTGCCTTGCCCCACCTCTCAGGTCACACAGGGAATCCACTGGTGGATGCACTTAGAGACGTTTGCTTCCTGGTGGCTGTCAGGATCAGCAGTTGCTCAAATACCTCCTGCTGCTGCTGTTCTTGTTTCCTCCTAAAGCTTCTGTTCTTCCCTGAGCAGTCTCTTATTCTACTTTCTCTCCTTCCTTACCCACTTCACTGTCACAGACACAATTCAGGGTGCAGGCTCAGCTTGCATTCAAAGTTATCATTTGTTTTCTGCAGCAGCAGGTCTCCAGCCTTTTTTCTTTTTCCATGCTGATTTTGAGCTTTCACCACCCTCAGTCCAGCACAGACTGACAGTCTCAGAAAGGCCACGGGGAAAATAGCAGTGTGCTCTTTCTTGTATGCAGAGAAAGGTTTCTTGCCTTTAATGCTTCATGGCACAGTCAGGCCACAAGTCTGATACTTTTATCTACTTGGTATGCCTTTATTTCATCTCTCCACATTCTTCTTCTCAAAGAGGGAGAAAAGACTGAAGTAAATCAGTGATAACTGCAGCTGTTCCTGCTGGAATAGCCATAATGTTATACACCTTCAGTACTTGACCACTTGTCACTATCAAGCTTCTTCAATTTAAGGCCATGAAGTAGGAATTAGCTACTTTAATTTGTTTTTAACCTTGCATTTGCAGTACAGTAATATGGTGGCTGGTTTGTAGAAGTACAGGGATGCTCCAAATACTTAACTGAAAGGTAAACTAAGATGTGCATTTGCATCTTGTTAGTTACTCTATGGTAGCTGCTTGTGTGCATGCTCTCACCCTTTGCTCTTAAATTCACTGTGAAGCAAACTGTCTTGTGCTGACAGGGCTGAGACCGTGGAGGTGAGCAGAAGAGATGGGACACTAGGGAATGGAATTACAGTGCAGTAGCCTAGAAGGTGGATAGTGCCCCTCTTGCAGTCCTGAGCTATGGTCTGCAAGGCTGCCCTTCCCTGCCAAGCTGGGATTGAGTGTTTCAAGGAATAGAGCTCTGACCAATGTTTGTGATAGATTCCCTCCATCCTGATGTGTGCTGGTGTTCACACGTTTTCCTCTCCAAGGGAAAAGGTGATTTCTGTCCCTGCTTTGGTAGAGGTGTGTCAGTATTGGCACTGGTATGGCTTAGCCTGTATTGTTTCGTTGGGTGGGGTGGGGGAAAGGGGAGAGGAGATACAACTGGGTAATTGAATTCAGGGATGACTGTGCTGCTGTGGTGAGTTTTACTGGATGAAGCAGCTTGTTGCGATAGGTATTTGTTTCAGCTTCTGTCTGCAGGTGTGACTTGGCTAGATAAGGATGGTCTTATCACGTTGATGATTTCATTGTTTGATTTGGCTGGACTGGGTGGAGAATGTAGCTGCATTGTTTGGGACTAGCTTTGTAGTTCGGTTTTGGGAAGTGGATTACATGACAGCACATTGCTACATTATTAAGGTGAAGCTGCAGTAGATAATAGTTGGAGAATGTTGGAGGGAAGAGAGTATGCACAGGCTTTCACAATATGTAATTGAGCTTCCAGCTCCTGTGTTTCTGTTGGGAGATCTGGTCAGCAGAATGCATTGGAATTATACAGAAAAACTTTGGTAGTGATTTCAATTTGCAGGTATACTTTAACTGCAAGGCTGTCCATGCTGTGTAAATAGCTGAGAGTGCTTGGAGACACCATGCTGGCCCTGACAGTGTGAGTGTTGCTGGATTCATGCTGTTCTTGCAGCCTCTACAGTTTTCACAGCAGGTGAGGGAGAAGCTGGCAGGTCACTACTCTTTTTTCACTAATCTCAAATTTACCAAACGCTGCTCCTCAGAGCCTGCGTTTCCTTGTATTGCTGAACTTTCAGGCACTTAAACTTGCTATGGATTCCCTTCTTCCTGCAGGGTATGCAATGATGTGAAGTAGGAGCTGCCAGAGCAGTAGGCAGTGCTTCCTCTTTCTAAAACCTGCATGGTTTTCCCCTCGATGTGGTTGGCTTTACCTGATACTTGATGTTTCTGTTTATACATTGTCTAGCTGTGGAGGAGGTTGCATATATGAAGCACAAGGGTTTGGCAGGAGTTGCTGGGCTCACTGTGAGGGGAAGGTGAGCCTTTGAAGAGAGATGGGTGCAGAGAAGGGAAGGTGAGATATCCTAGCTTTGTGTCAACTTCTCCAAGCACAGATGAGCACATGGGAATCCAGCTGGCTAAACATGGGAGTGCTAAAGCAGGTCTGCCCTGTTTTCCCTCCATGGGCAGCATGGACCTTCAGAGCCTTCCAGCTTCTTGGGTGCTGATAAATCTTTCCAGGCTGAGCTGAGGGTTCCACTTGGTGTTTCAGAGCAACTTTTGATTTCTCTACTTCTGTGGTTAAATGCATGGAAGGGATGTACAGCTTGACTGTGAGTTCTTGTTGGTGAAACTTTTCCTCTCCTTTTTCCAGGTGACTGTTTTTTGTGAGACAAGTGGTTTGCAACTCATGGCCTCCACAATGAATACTGCAGTGTCGTGACACCAGGGGTCTTGGTAAGCTACTTGTTGGAAAAGCAAGGACCTATCATATCTCCACTGATGAGATCCATGTCTTTTCTTTCTGCAGTTGAAGTTTGAATTAATTTAAAGCTGTCCAAATTGTAGGCTGCAACCAAGTGGGGTGGGGCTACATTTTCACCTGTTCTCACCTCCTCTTCTGAGCTTGCAATGGCAGTGATGTGGTTACATGATCAACCAGGTCAGGGGGCAAATCTAGCTGAATAGAAATTTCTGTTGTTTCCCTTGGGTTAGTTCCCATTCAGATCTTACCCTGATGTAGTCAGGAGAAGTGGTGAGAATGAGTAGCCAGCTGAACCACCCCTTTTCTCTGCAACCTTTGTCTGGCATACCTTAAAGCCATCCTGAAAATACAGCCTTGGATGTAGCTTTCCAAAATGTCTTGAAAAGTGGTTTGACCATTCACTGTCACTGACCCTACCTCCAATTTTAAAGCAATGAAATTGGCTTTGCTATAGCAGGCAGACTTCAGCTGCAAAAAGACATTTCTCTAGAGCTTTTCCATTATTGAACCCTAGATTCCCAGGCATATATATGTTAGAAGTGCATTGAGAAAAATCATGAGACATTCCATTTCACATTATAAAAGATGGTACATTCCCTGTGTGCAGAAATAAGAAGCTGAGGAAGTTGGGTTGCTGTTGTTCCTCCAATGAATATATTGATGTATCCTTTATAGCTCTCTCTGGTAAGAATAAATTTAAACTGAGATTGGAAAACACAGTTCCCTTGCAGAGAGTATCAGTTCTAATATGTGGAAGATGCATGTATATAGAATAATAAAAAGTACAGTTAAAAAATTGGAGGGTTCCCCTCCTACCCCTGGGTGAAGTACTTGAAAGTTTGGTGATGTCAGGAATACCATGTATCCAGTGTGATTGTGGTTCTTCTCTTCATGTTTTCTCATTGCACTGTGCGAGACTGGGACTCTTGAGACAATTCTTATCTTGTAATAAAAGGTAACATAATGTATAAACATCCAAATGGAAAAGCAGAGGATGAAACAACCAGGATACTTAAGTTCATCATGCAGGCATCTACATCCTGCTGTAAGCATCAATCTCTGCTCACTTTTATGCTGTTACTCCTTTTTTCATTTTTTTTTTAACCTGGAATTCACTGTGTTTTCAGTCACACCTTCACCTTAAGTGAGGATGCTGATGTTGCACAGAGTTCCACTGACTTTTACAGATTTCTCTCCCTCTTGGAAAGCAGAGTTGGGTGCTGTAAATAATGTTACAGTTTTGCTGAAAAAAAACAGATATAGGAGCCAAATTTGCATGCAGAGGTGATACAATTTAGATATGTGTGAAGAGGTTCTCTCTCTTTAATGCATCTGTATAGAACCAGCTCAACTTGCAACATGACTGTAGTAACAATAGTGAGGGTAATTCCAACATTGTTCCTAAAATCAGTGGCATAAGCAGCTAATAGCCCCAGAGGGTCCTCTGGAGTTTGTGGCTCAGACTAGAGTTCATCTCCTTATGCCTGATAAGGGGCCTTTAAAATGAGACATTTGCTGCAGAAACCTTCCCCACATGAATAGGTTTGTGCAGCACAGTGGAGGTGAGAACAGGGAGTAGGATGACTTCTGGCTCATGAAGGAGGTGTGCATAGAGAGGAGAATTTTTGGAGGCGATGCAGAGCTTCACACAACTACTGCAGTGTGGATCACTATCATATTAAAGTAGAGCAGTGCAAAGTCACTAAAATGTGTAACAGCACAGCCTCACAACTGTACCAATTTGGGGAACTGGAAAACCATGGTGCTCAATCCTACAAGTTTTTAACTCTTCTTGGACAGAGGTAGTTATAGGGTGCCCATGTCTTTTAATCCTCTGGTGTCATTAGCACATAAGCCAATTTTTTGTTTTGAAATGCAGGTTGAACAGTAGTTTCTTCATAAAATTCAAGACACTCCCATCCTAGTGAGATCTATTTTCTTTCATTTGGTATGCATAGGAAGAAACTACTTCTTTGGTAGTTTCCTGAGAAGGAATATCAGGATTATTTACATTTGAATAATATTTAACTAGCAATGCTTAATACATTAACAATAAATCTTGGTTAGATTCTAAATTAAGTGGATTTGCATCTGAGTAGGTGAGATGAACAGGAGAGATTTTGTTGAAACATAAACAAGACAGAAATTTGTTCCAAAATAATTTAGCCCAAAGCACGTAAACAGTAATGTTCAATAGTTTCCACCTCCAGAAACAGCTTTATGTGCCTTATTGCCTGCGTCATGCATATTGTTTCTTAGAAAGAGGCTGAAAAAGCTGCTGCTTTTTTTGTGCCCTTTTTTTTTTTTTTTTTTAAAGCCGTTATAATCTGTAGAATGCTGCTGAGCAAATTTAGATGGGTACTATTCCAGTGCTTTTTTGGCCTTTCTAATAGATATGATGAGTGACTAATCCCTGGTGTTTTCAGAGTAATCACACATATCTGGTAGCTACAGGTGGTCAGGAAGGCATTTTATTTTTCTCCCTTTGTGTAACCCTTAGTGCACATCATTGAACATATGTCTAGGTATATTGGACCAAAGAGACAAAAGATTTAAGTAGAGTTTATGGTCTTAAGAAGTACCAAATTATGGCCATTCACAGGGGAATTCTGGATAGCTAAGTCATGTTGGGGATTTGTAATTTTGGCTTCCTACTGACTTGCTGCGAGGTGTCTTTAAGTTGAGCACAGATGTGGAATCAAAGTGTTCAGCTACAAGGTGCTTCCCTGTTTTATTGACTCCAGAATGATTTGCTTTGGACAAAGGGAAGATGGCCTCACTGCCTGTAAAATGAATGGCCAGCCAGGGCTGCCTCTGGTCTGAAACATGCATCTGTCTGAAAGCTCTTCACCTGTGTCTTCTTGGGAATGGGGGAAGAATTGCGGTGCATTGCTTCACTCCAGACTCATCTGCTTGGGAAGTTCCTCACTGGTTTTCTGTTCTCTCCCTGTGGGGTGGTTTGCAGTGTGCCCTGGAGATGCGAGACTTCCCCTGGGCAGCAGGAGGCACGCGTCTAGAGAATGCTGGAGCTGCAGGAGGGAAGTGCCCAGTGCAAAAGCAGCGAGGAGCAAAGAGAAAAAAGGCAAGCAGGCAGCCAGCACTGAGAGAAGCGGGTGGCAGAAAGTGCTTCAACGCTGCCTCTGGCGGCACGCTCCCCAGAGGAACTTGACAAGAGCCCATCTGCGTGTGTGTGAGACTGTGAGCTCAGGATTTCTGTCAATGCATTCCAGTAACCCCAAAGTGAGGAACTCCCCGTCAGGCAACACACAGAGGTAAGGAGAGGAGCCTGCAGTCAGCTGCTCTGGGTTGGTGCGTGTTGCCATCCTTGCTCTGCTGCCAAATTAGCCCAAGGACTGGGGCAATGTGGCTTCCTGGTCCTTCTGTGCTCCTGTTGGACCTGCTGAATACCTGAGCAGTGGCTGCACAGTGCTGATGGTCTCCATGTTTTCAAGGCTCAGGATGAGCTGAAGGCTGTAAACCCAGTGGATTCTCCATTCCTTGTGCTCTCCTCCCTTCTACCAAGTGCCTGGATAGGCTGTAGGAGAGTAAACATGCTGTTTCTATCTTGGTTTTTTTTCCCTTCCTCCTCTTCTAATTATCTATTTCCCGAGGGGTAGTTGGGCAGCAGAAGGTCTCTCTGTACTTTCACACAAAGTGCTTTCTCCATATTGTTGGCTTGAACAGCCTGGAGAACTGATCAGCTGAGCACTGAGATCCTCTGCATCAGTCACCTGCCAGTGCAGCAGGTCAGCATTTCTTCTCCTCTGATTTGGAAGGGGAAGAATATGGAAGCAAAGCAGTGTCCAGGGACTTAGGATGGTTCTGATTGACAGCATTCTTGAGTTTGATTATTTACTCCTAGAGGTCATCTGGAGCTTAACAGTATTTCAGAGGGAATGCTTCTGAGGCAGATGTCTATCCAAAGGAAGGAACAGCTTGTGTGAGTCCCACAGTGAAGATGCTAGCAAGCACTGCCTGTTGGAAGTGATAGTGATGATTGGAAAACACAATGCAGAAGATCTGATAGCAATGGAGTAAGTGGAGGGTGAGGAGGGAAGGGGTGCCTAATATCTGTAGAACCTAGAGGAGCAAAATATTTTTAGGATACAATTTGCTGGATGGAAGAGGAATGAAAGACTCTGAGTTTCCTTTGGCAAACTGAGGAAGCTTCATCTGCCCCATTTTGCAGGAGTGTGCTTGGAGATGGTATCCTTCTCTTTCCTTATTCAGGGGCAGGTTGTAGCTGGTTTAATTGTTTTCACGGTCAGAGGTTTGTGTTTCTCTGGCAGCTCGCCCCAATGTATGACGAATGCTGCAGTAATGCTGGGTTTTCCTTGTGCTCCCTGTAGAACTGGATAGGGAGGTGCGAGGGAGGGGCTGTGGGGGGGGTCTGCTCTCGTCAGAGCTGCAGCACAGTTGGGGTCCAGGAGAATGCTGAGGGGAACTTTATTGTGCCTTGTTTGTTTACTCTTAGCTGGTCTTGGTGTGAGGTGCTTCTCTGTGCACATAGAAACCGTTGTCTTTATTGACAGAAGCACCAGAGGTGGGTCCTCATGTGACAGCAGTTTCTGGGATCTGGCAAGTCTGTGGTTTGCCCTGGTGCCTTCTTGAGCAATGAGATCCCATCTTGGATAATAACCCTTTCAGGGCATGTTCAAAAAAGCACCTGCATGACTCTAAGCTTGCAGGCATTTTTTATTTGTCAGCAATTGTCTTAGCTTGTAAAGGTGACAGTGGTTGTTTCTGCTTCACTCTAATCTGTTCCTACAGGGCTGAATGAATCAATGGTGTGATTTGTCACTTTTTCATTTTCTTTTTTTTTTTTTTTTTCTTCTCTCCCCAGTAGCCCCAAATCAAAGCAGGAGGTGATGGTCCGTCCCCCTACAGTGATGTCCCCGTCTGGCAACCCTCAGCTGGATTCCAAATTTTCCAACCAAGGCAAACAAGGGGGCTCCACCAGCCAATCCCAGCCCTCTCCCTGTGACCCCAAAAGTGGAGGTCACACCCCCAAAGTGCTCCCAGGCCCGGGTGGGAGTATGGGGCTGAAGAATGGGGCTGGAAATGGTGCCAAGGGGAAGGGGAAGAGAGAAAGGAGCATTTCGGCAGACTCCTTTGAACAGAGGGAAGCTGGGACTCCTAATGATGACCCAGAAATCAAAGGTATGTTTGCTAGGGTTCATGTGCAAGTGCAGACAATCAGTCTGAATCCTCTGTGAAATGGAGAATTGCTGTGCAAGTATCAGTGAAACATTTGTTTGTCTGGGGTTCTGTAAGTTCCAGGCAATGAAGTCTAAAGGTCTTGAAAGCAGATGAAGAGGAGAGGTTGTCATAGCTGGCATTGGTAAATGTCTTGTTCATGCTCGGTTAGAGCCCAGACCTGACTGTGGTGGGAAAGTTCCTTTGTAACTGTTAAACTC
Source organism: Picathartes gymnocephalus (assembly GCA_013390045.1). Classification (NCBI taxonomy): domain Eukaryota; kingdom Metazoa; phylum Chordata; class Aves; order Passeriformes; family Picathartidae; genus Picathartes; species Picathartes gymnocephalus. The sequence goes on from WEKY01021944.1 coordinate 95,621, forward strand.
CCCCAGAGGATTTAAAAGTACAAATGCAACCTGTTGGTCTCCTTCTGGCCTTTGGCCTTTCAGGAACTGTTTTGTTGTAACTGAGGTTTTAAACAATATGCTGGTCTGTTTTGTCAACACAGATACATAACCCGTAGCACCCTAACTAGTAACACAAGCCAGAGAGTTGGGATTTCTGTGTTCTGTTCCTGGCTCCAACATTGCCTCTGTGAGGCAATGCAAAACCAGACCACATGTTCAGTTGTCCATCTTTGTTGTCCGTTTGCTAGGCCACCTAGCTAAGGTGGCTGAGCAAAAAAAGGTAAAGTTTTGCAGGAGTGTTTTCTTGAGGCAGACATATTTATCTTTGTTTCTACATAAAAGTGTAGTTTTCCTGCTTTTCTATGTGGTCATTAGAGAATGCACAGAGATCTGTTGTGGGAACTGCCACTTTGCATGGAAAGGCACAAGAGGAGCTTTCTCCCAGTGTTGCTTGAAGGACACCATGGCTTTGGAGGAAAGATATGTGGTGTAATAGAAGAATTGCCTTTAGTGGTGCTTGAGGAAGAAGCAGGAAATTTCAGAGGAGAAAAAGCTCTGATCAGGTTCCAGAACTGATTTCCAAAGAGATCCCAAGACAGTGATTCCCTTCTTTTCCCCTGTGTCCCTTTTCCAGACTGCAATTCTGCTGATCATGTGAAGTCCCAGGAGTCTCAGCACACACCACACTCCATGACTCCTTCAAATGCTTCAGCCCCAAGGTCTTCCACACCTTCCCATGGTCTGACTGCCACTTTGGAGCCAGCAAGTGGGCAGAAGACTCCATCCAAAGTGGTTTACGTCTTTTCTACTGAGATGGCCAACAAGTAAGTAGGTAGATGCTCGAATGTCTTCTGGGAGCAGGAATTATATTTGTGCTCATCTTTTAAGAGATTATCAAGGGCACTTTCTGCATCAAGCAGCAAAAAGTCATTACTTGTTTTGGGGATGCTGAAGGGGTTGGAGTGGAGAATGTCCTTACCTTTTTTTCCTCTGAGAAGTAATTGTTTACTTCTCTGAGGTATGGGGATTTTTTTTTTTTTTTTTTTTTTTTAAAATTTTTTTTTTTGCAAATGCTGGTAGATATTGTTTTGCAATGCATGCAATGAATAGCAGCCAGGATGGCTTAAACTGAGACATGAACCCTGAATGCTGATTAGTTTGTGGATGTAAGCATTTTTCTTTTACTACTCATCTGGAGTGAAATATGTGTGGTTAAGTCTTTCTCCCTCCTGTCAGCTAAAAGATAGAAAGGAGGCCAGTTAAGAAAAATTGATTTTTAGCTTCAACTGGATATGTGCATTTGTCTGTCTGTCTTTGCAGGGCTGCAGAAGCTGTGCTGAAGGGACAGGTGGAAACCATCGTGTCCTTTCATATCCAGAACATCTCAAACAGCAAGGCGGAACGAAACACTGTACCCCTGGTAGGGAATACCTGCATGGGGGTGGGAAGGGGAAAGGTAAATGTGCCTCTGTGAGATTTAGAGAGATGGACGATTATTTACACTCTGAAATAGGTTTTAGGAAGACAGTCAGTTGTTGTTCAGACCATCTGCAAATAAATGTCTTGGGTCATCCAAAAAAGAGTTAGTCTTGCAATATTTGGGTGGTATATTTCCAACCCATTGGTTATGCAGAGCTAGCACAGAAGAAAGGGGTCCCTGCAGTAATGCCTTGAGCAAAGTAGGTTTCTGCATTACCAAGAGGCTGCTGTGTAATTGCTGTATGAAGGCTACCCTTCCCTCCAAATTTTGGGCTGGTGGAGTTGAGATCGGGTGGTTTGTTTGCACTGCTGCTTATGTGACGTGGCTGTAAGAAGAGCAAGTGACCGAGTGTGGCTTTCTCTTGCAGAACCCCCAGATCTCTGCAATTCGGACTGAACCCAAGCCCCTGCCGCAGCCCCAGCCCCCCCCTGCCCAGGACCAGAACCCTCCCCAGAACGCCAAAATGCAGCCGACTCCACCCGTGTCAGCACCAGTGTCCAAACCCACTGGCCCTCCATGTCCCATAGATCAGGACAGTCCCAGCGTGGAGAGCAAAGTGATGTCTGTGGGCAGCCCTGCCAACTCTACCCCGTTGCAGACAGAAGGATTTGGGCAGAGTTCAACCCCCAATAATCGAGCAGTTAGCCCAGTTTCCCAAGGTAGCAATAGCTCTGCTGCAGACCCCAAAGGTCCTCCCCAGCAGGTGTCTGGTGGGGACCCATCCAGTTTGGGTGAGAATCCCGATGGACTGTCACAGGAGCAGCTGGAGCACCGAGAGCGCTCGTTGCAGACCCTGAGGGACATCCAGCGCATGCTCTTCCCCGATGAGAAGGAGTTCGCGGGAGGGCAAAGTGGGGGGCCACCCCCAAATGCTGGGGTGCTGGATGGTCCCCAAAAGAAACCTGAAGGGCCGATACAGGCTATGATGGCTCAATCCCAAAGTTTAGGCAAAGGGTCGGGGTCTCGGACAGATGGAGGGGCTCCATTTGGCCCCCAAGGACAAAGGGATATGCCTTTTTCCCCAGATGAAATGGGGCCACCACCAATGAACTCCCAGTCAGGAGCCATAGGCCCAGACCACCTGGACCATATGACTCCTGAGCAGGTAGCCTGGCTCAAGCTGCAGCAGGAGTTTTACGAGGAGAAGAGAAGGAAGCAAGAGCAGGTGGTTGTACAGCAGTGTTCCCTGCAGGACATGATGGTCCACCAGCATGGGCCTCGTGGGGTGGTCCGAGGTCCTCCCCCTCCCTACCAGATGACCCCTGGTGAGGGCTGGGGACCTGGGGGTCCAGAGCCCTTCCCTGAAGGCATGAACATGTCACATTCTCTGCCCCCCAGGGGCATGGCCCCTCATCCCAATGTACCGGGGAGCCAGATGCGCCTGCCTGGTTTTGCAGGAATGATGAACCCTGACATGGAAGGCCCCAATGTCCCGAATCCCGCCTCACGGCCTGGGCTTTCAGGAGTTAGTTGGCCAGATGATGTGCCAAAAATCCCAGATGGCCGAAACTTCCCTCCTGGTCAGGGTGTCTTCAGTGGCCCTGGCCGAGGAGAGCGGTTCCCCAATCCGCAGGGCCTGCCCGAAGAGCTCTATCAGCAGCAGCTGGCTGAGAAACAGATGGGCCTCCCTCCTGGTCTGAACATGGAAGGCATCAGGCCTGGCATGGAGATCAACAGAATGATGCCCTCCCAGAGACACATGGAGCCTGGGAACAACCCCATCTTCCCTCGCATGCCGGTAGAAGGACCGATGAGCCCCTCTAGGGGGGACTTCCCAAAAGGAATACCCCCACAAATGGCTTCCAGCAGGGAGCTGGAGTTTGGAATGGGCCCTGGCAGCATGAAGGGGGACATGGGTATGAATGTCAGCATGGGCTCCAACCCACCCCTGGTCCCTCAGAAGCTGAGGGATGCAGGAGTCGGGCCGGAAGAGATGATGAAGCTGCGCCCTGGTGTCTCGGAGATGCTCTCCTCTCAGCAGAAAATGGTGCCGCTGCCATTTGGGGAGCACCCACAGCAGGAGTATGGCATGGGTCCCAGGCCTTTCCTTCCCATGTCTCAGGGCCCAGGAGTCGGTCTCCGGAATCTCAGAGAACAGATGGGGCCTGACCAAAGGACTAACAACCGGCTCAGCCACATGCCGCCACTACCTCTCAATCCCACCAGTAACCCGAATAGCCTCAACACTGCTCCCCCCGCGCAGCGCAGCCTCGGCCGCAAGCCCTTGGATATCTCTGCAGCTGGTCAGGTGCATTCGCCAGGAATCAACCCCCTGAAGTCCCCCACGATGCGCCAGGTCCAGTCTCCCATGATGGGGTCTCCCTCGGGGAACCTCAAGTCCCCTCAGACGCCCTCCCAGCTGGCAGGAATGCTTGCGGGCCCCACTGCCGCAGCTGCTGCTGCATCCATTAAGTCCCCCCCTGTCTTGGGGTCTGCTGCTGCTTCTCCTGTCCACCTCAAGTCTCCGTCTCTCCCCGCACCTTCTCCTGGATGGACTTCATCTCCAAAGCCTCCTTTGCAGAGCCCTGGGATTCCCCCGAACCATAAGGCGTCTCTAACCATGTCCTCTCCAGCCATGCTGGGGAACGTGGAGTCAGGTGAGTGCCGCCTCTGCTAGCCAGATTTGGTGCTTTGGTTCATGTTGGATCCTCTAAGATGTGCAGCAAGGGGAAGGAGGAGGGCTCTCACAGCAGCACAGGAGCTGGATGGCCCTTTCCCCACTCAAGGGGGCTGTGCCAGTGGAGGGTGAGGGCTTTTCCTCCTCCTGTTGTATTTCTGGGTTTGCACCGTGCCTGCCATGTGTCAAGCTGAGGGCTGGTCACTTGGAGGACATAAAAGTAAGAGGACAGGATCGAGAGGTGAAAAGACAGGAAGCTGTGATTCAGTTGTTCAGGTTCAAGCGTTTTGGAGCGATCTAACCACCACTGTACATAACGTTTGGTTGCATGCTGAGCCGTGCTGTGCCTGGGACCTTGGAGTCCAGGTGCTGGCACATCTGCCCTCACCTTCCCGAAGCTCACTCTCCCGTCAGTCCAGGCTTCCACAGCCGAGGGCGGCCTTCCCGCCCGGGAAATTTTTCTGGCTGGGAAAGAGGAGCCCTTTGCCCACGTTGCCCTCTAGTGCTGCCGCGGGTAACAGCGGGGACCAGGACCGGGATGTGCCTGTGGGGTCGGTGGCATGGGAAGGCACCGAAGTGCTTTAGTCTGTGCCTTACGTAGTGCTTAATGAATGCTTTTACATTCAGCTCTTCCAAAGCACGGGATCTTTCGGCATTGCAGAATTTTTATATTCCCTATTCTCCTTTCCTCTTTTGCTTGGGAGGGGCTGAGGAATGTGCAGTGAATTTTCAGTGAAAGTACAGCTTCAGTTTAGCATCCTTCCTTCACATTGGTCTGGGTGGCATAAAATTGATCGCTGAAGAACAAAGGAGATTGGAAGTGCAGTTAAGTTACTTCTAATTTTCTGAGAGCAAAGGATGACATTAAGCTAATAGGTGCAGAGAATGCTTCTTTCACTGGAATGAGCAACTAATATCTCTATATGAAACATGAAATGCAATGTAAACAGGGAGTTGTACTTGTAGCTCCTGATGTAGCTTGTCAGAAATGTGCTCACATGTCTCAGCATAATGTCTGCTGCAGCTTTCCTTGTGCTGCCTGTGTCTTTTTTGATTATAGATTTTGATTTTTATTGCTAGCTCTGGTACCTAAGTCTGTCTTCAGTGTATGGAAATTGAATAGTAAGATTTTCAGACTAAACTGGTAATTCTTCACGTAGATTTTTGGAGACTCAAGATAGTTCTAGTTAGAAGTGTTATGCAGTAGGATAACAGATGTTAATCAACTTGACCAATAGGCTTATTTTTCTGGTTACCTTTCATAGCCATTGACTGCATTAGTAATGTAAAGTCTTGCAGCAACAAAAGATTTCTCATTTTTGAGATTTCTAAGGGAAAAGAGTTGGATTTAAGGAAAACCGTAAGAAGGAGAAAAAAATTAAACTCTCTCCTTTTTTCTTTTCTTTTTTTCCCTAAGGTGGTCCACCTCCTTCCACTGTTAGCCAGTCTGCTCCTGTGACTCTCCCTGGAAATCTTCCCTCTAGCAGTCCTTACACGATGCCTCCAGAGCCAACCCTCTCCCAGAATCCCCTCTCCATTATGATGTCCAGGATGTCCAAATTTGCCATGCCCAGCTCTACACCGCTCTATCATGATGCAATCAAAACTGTGGCCAGCTCGGATGACGACTCCCCTCCAGCACGCTCCCCAAACTTGCCACCTATGAACAGCGTACCAGGTAAGAAAAACAAAGAAACATGAGCACAAGGTATCAGGCAATACAGTCAGGATGATTTTATGGAAGCCTCATCAAATGGAGACGGTGAGATAGGAAAAAACTTGAGGAATATGTAGCCATGAGTTGTTTCTGAGGAAGCAGTTACAGTTCTTTGAAATGTGATGGAAATTCTCCTTGCAACTGTTTATTTCTGTCCAGAATTTGTGCATTCTTCAGAAGGTGTCTAACATGGAAAACACTTTTGTATGGGAGATATTTCCTCTCAGGCAGACTGGAATTATTTGTGTAAATGAAGGTTGCTCATGGGATTAGGGGCCAGACCTACAATGTTTTATCCAGAGAAAACTTTACCTCTCCTGTCTTAAGGCAGTGCCATAAAAGCTTCACTGTTTTGGGTGGTTTGTTTGGGGTTTTTTTGACACTGAATCATCAAAAATACTAAAGTAGGCTGTAGCCCCTGCACCCCTTTGAATTAATAGTTGAAAGAGGGGATGAGTGGATGTTTCATGAGAGTGGCAATTGGTAATGAATTCTTGATGAATTTACCTGGAGCTTTGCAGTGTGTTTCACACAGTAATGATCAGAGTGGCTGAATATATCTGGGGGAAGCTGGCTAATTGAATAAGTTCATGATGGTAACTCATTAACCTCATTGATTGCTGCCTCTTAGTCTTAAGAGGGTTACCTGATTTATCACTGCTGAGTTTTGAAAGGAGTTCCGGTCACTTCCCAGTGGACAACTGTCCATATGCTGATAATCTGTCACCGACATGTTTGTTACTGCCTGTGTCATCCAGACTGCCAGGGAGGTGGTAGAAGTATGGTTTGGATTGAGATCCTACTTATGGAGCAGGCTTTAGTCACTGCTTGATAGGGCAGTGACAAGCTTAGGGAGGCAGCTGTTCAAGAGGCATCAAATTTCTGGTTAAAACAACACTTTTCAAAGCCGCTGCTGTTTTTTTTTACTAGTACTGTTTTTCTGCATGTGTGTGTGAGGACTTGGTAACCTTGCAGAAAGCTCTCTGATAGCTTTATTGATTATTACTGGCTGTTGTCTAAATATGATTCCTTGTTTCTTCCCTAGGAATGGGCATTAATTCTCAGAACCCTCGAATTTCAGGTCCAAACCCAGTGGGTCCAATGCCAACCCTTAGCCCAATGGGAATGACCCAGCCTCTTTCCCATAACAACCAGATGCCCTCTCCAAATGCTATGGGACCCAATATACCTCCTCATGGGGTCCCCGTGGGACCTGGCCTGATGTCACACAACCCAATGATGGGGCATGGTTCCCAGGAGTCTCCAATGGTACCTCAAGGACGCCTGGGCTTCCCGCAGGGGTTCCCTCCCGTACAGTCCCCTCCACAGCAGGTGCCATTTCCACACAACGGGCCCAGCGGTGGACAAGGCAACTTCCCAGCGGGAATGGGCTTCCACGGAGAAGGACCTCTGGGGCGTCCTACCAACCTGCCCCAAAGTTCCACAGATCCAGCACTTTGCAAGACTGGAGGCCCTGGCGGTCCAGACTCCTTCACTGTTCTTGGAAACAACATGCCTTCGGTTTTCACTGATCCAGAGCTGCAGGAGGTGATCCGTCCCGGAGCCACGGGAATACCCGAGTTTGACCTGTCCAGGATTATCCCATCGGAGAAGCCTAGCCAGACACTACAGTATTTCCCTCGTGGGGAGGTGCCAGGCCGCAAGCAGCCACAGGGTCCTGGGCCTGGCTTCTCTCACATGCAGGGGATGATAGGAGAGCAGACCCCGAGGATGGGACTAACATTGCCCGGCATGGGGGGCCCCGGGCCGGTGGGAACTCCAGATATCCCTCTTGGCACGGCTCCGTCCATGCCCGGTCACAACCCGATGAGGCCGCCGGCCTTCCTGCAGCAGGGCATGATGGGGCCGCACCATCGCATGATGTCACCAGCACAGCCCGCCATGCCCGGCCAGCCCGCGCTCATGAGCAACCCCGTGGCCGCTGTGGGCATGATCCCGGGCAAGGACCGAGCCCCTGCCGGGCTGTACAGCCACCCGGGCCCCGTGGGCTCACCCGGGATGATGATGTCAATGCAGGGCATGATGGGACCCCAACAAAACATCATGATTCCCCCCCAGATGAGGCCCCGAGGTATGGCTGCTGATGTTGGCATGGGAGGATTTAGCCAAGGCCCTGGAAACCCAGGGAACATGATGTTTTAAGCTGCTACCATAAGACTGGATGTTCTGATCCTTGTCAAGATGAGATTCCAAGTCCTGAGAGCTTTTTTGGGAGCTTCAGGAGTACAGTTTGGCCATGCAATAGGTGAAAAGAGACCAGAGGACGCTTTGGGAAATCTCGAATGTATGGAATTACCTGAAAAAAAATATTCATTTTAACAGGTTGTTTTTTTTTTAAGATTTATTTTTTAAAAATTATTTTTGTGGACTTGGGTATCCCGTGATGGCACCTGCTTTGAGAATCTGTAGCTGTATTTTGAGAATTGCCATTTGTCACAAGTTGCACCATTCTCTGTATGTTTACGTCCTTCGGACTGGCTTCTCCCAGGACTCTCGGTTATTTTTGGGGTTTTTTGTGTACTGTACTATATTGTAAAAGGGATTTTAGCAGAGACTTTAGTCTTTGGGGTGAGAGGAGAATGGGATTCTAGGCTGTTTACTTTAGGTGGAGAATCCATCTTCAGAACTTTGGACTATTTTCCTTCAACTCCAATGTATAGAAAAACCAAACTACGACCTCAGAGCAGAGTATTAATGAAAAGCACAAAAAGGAACTTAAGTTCAGTGAGGGGAATCTTTTAAAAGAAATAAATAATAAGTTAAGGACATATTTTTCAAATTATGGCGTGCTGTCCAGCACCTTCTGTCTCTCCCTCCCACTCTTTATTAAATAGGCTTCTCTCTCTCTCCGTTCCCTTCTGTCTCCTCCTATGGCAGCTGCAATACATTGTGTTATTTTGGGGAGTAAATCTAGGAGAGCCTCTCCTCATGTGGGGACTCTTCCCACTTTTAGGAAGGGGCTGGACTTGGACACTGTTACATCCTACAGTAGTCTCTCTCACTGTTTCCTATTCTCCTTTTCTTAGAAACCCCAAGTGATTTTATTAATGTGGGAGTGGAACAGACACTAAAAGTTATCCAGGATTTTTTTTTGTGGTTATTTTTTTTTCCTCCCCAGCGTAAAACGTTCTGTGTAACCTCCATTAAATTTGGTACAAAACCACTCGCCAGGGCTGTGGTGTCAGAAAAATAAAATATATTGTTTCTTACAAAAATGAACTGTCTTCTTTATCCAGTCCAGGTTTTTTTGTGTACATCAAACAGCTGGCCAGATGACTCTCTTTTCTTCCTTGTGATCACAGCCAGCTTAGAGGCCAGGTGGGGTCACCTTTGACAGCTCCTAAAAGTCTGGTCAATAGGCAGCTGTGTGCTCCTTTTGAGGCAATTCTGTTAACTTAATCCTGAACTGAGCTTGTTTTCCCTTGGAGTGAGGTCTTATTTCAGAACACCCCAGGAACGATACTTACAGACTTCCTCAATTTGTTGAGGGTCAAGGAACAGATGCAACTTGTCTCCGTCACTTCCTCCTGGAGAGTGTTTGCAGCACTGCAAGGTACGTGGGTTTGAGCTCCCCCCTGAGCAGCAGTGTCAGTCTGCCGAGGCACTGAGGTCGTGTCCCTCTCTGGGGACTTTGGATTGGGTCAGGTCTCTGACTGCCAGCACTGAGAGCCTGAGATGGTGGGCAACGGATGAACTTTAATAACAAAGGTGAGAGAGAAATTGTCAGTGAGCAGATTTTTATCAAGACAACCCTGCTGAGTAAATTGTTGCTTTGCCACAGTTCTCATCGATTGCTTCCTAATCCCCTGTCTTTTCAAACATGGCTTTTGAGAGGATTTCAGCAAGGAGCTTTTATGGTCTTGCCTATGAGGAGTGAAAGGCTGGATGACAAAACATGGATTGGGAGTTGAACGCTGCTCCTGGAGAATACCAGCGTGAGGCAGATGTGAATCAGTAGGCCAGGGTGTGGGCTCTGTGGCTGGCTTTTCTCTGGTTCCGCAGCACTGTATATGGAGTGTGTAATCTGTTCTTCCTTCCACTTACTGCTACTTGAAATTATTTCAGTGAATAGTTTCCTCAGACGGCTGGCCATCAGTGTGAAAATTCATGTGGAGAATGAGTATTTTTAACATGCTTGCGTGTGAGAAGTTTTTAGAGTTAACTGATCCTTAACAGGTAGAAAAAGAATTCCTCTTGGTGGCTGATTTACTAAACTTTTGTTGCTGGTGTTATAAAATGAGTGAAACCATGCACTGTTGGAGGCACGCAAGCCTCAGAGCCTTCTGTTGTCTGCTTCCAAATTCACCTTTGTGCTGTCATGCAAATTTACGATGATTTTGGGTGAGAATTACTCTTTTGACAAAGTGTAGGATGTCTGTTGTGGTGCTTCCCTCTGACAAGACAAGCAGCGTGCCTGAAGCACAGGCTTGTCAAGATTTTAGGAAAAGCTGACAATGACACAGTAAGCGTTATTTCTGTGGAGCGGAATTACCTCTTCTTTAAGTGGTTGCACAGCTCCCTTTTGAGGACCTTGCATGGGAATTGTCACAATGCAACCTTTTAAGTGTTGCCACTTCTGCCATCACTCCTGACTGTTTTTACCATGTTGAACAAAGCAAAGTTCTTGATCGGCATAGAAATGAGCCGGAGGTTTTGGGGGTTCTTTTGACTGTCTTAGTGCCTCCTATGCCTGTTGAGATTTTGAATAGCAAAGGATTTGAGGTGGCTGTGGCTTATTCTAGGAAAATTAGCATAGGGAATTCACTGTTTCAAAGCCACTGAACAGCGAGAGGATACATTTTAAACATGCTATTATAATTAAAGTTCCTTCTGTGTTTGTCTAACTTATGATGCTGGCATTTGGTATCTTAATGAGACTTTTCCTACAGAAATTGCAGAAGATGTGGATTCTCCTGAGTCCACGTAGGTATACTTAACCTCAGCGTTTGCACCAGCAGATGGACAAGAGCTGCTAAGGTCTTATCTGGCTCCAGTCGCGAAAATGACTCCATAGATGTACGTAGATGAACTTCTTTGTTTTGCTCTACTTCTTCCCTTTTGGCTTTGCAAATGGCAAAGCTTTCTAGCTGTCAGCCTTGCAGATTCACCTAAGGATCTGTAAGTCAGGCTTTGTTCCCTCCTGCTTATCAATAGTAATTGTGACTCAGCTTTGGTAGTCATGGTACAGTTGAAGATGGAAAGTGGGTTGCCATTTTTAGTTTTCTTCCCCTCCCCGCGCCCCCCACCCCTTTTTTTTTTTTTTTTAACCTTTCAAATCATCCTCCTCCACCTTTGTTTGAAAGAATGAAATAGACTTTATTCATACATGCTTGGCTGCTCTTCCTCTCTAGTAACATGGGAAGAAACAGTCTGCTGTTCAAATTATCTCATCCCAGATGGCTGCGCAGCCGGAGTGTGGAGAGACTTAAAAGGTAAACCCAGCAGATGGTGAACTTCTGAAACGCGAAGTAATGTGCCTGCTAAATCAAAAGTTTAAAATATTTGAAATCTGTTTGTTTTAAATTAGTAGACTTGCGCTCAGGTCATCTGTGAAGTACACTGGCAGTTTTAAGCACCGTCCAAATAAACTCGAGATTTGTACCTGTATCATGGGCTAGCTAATGTGTACCAAAGAAGATGACAGCAAGGAGCCAGCCTTAAGAGTTTAGTCCTGACATCCTTGTGGTCTCTAATAGACCACATTTCTGAAGACATAGCAGTGTATGGAGATCTGATCTGCATCAGTCTTGGTTGGGATTTTAATACTGGTAGTGCTTCTGGTACAATACATGTGTTCTGACTCAGAGTACATGTGGGTGCCCAAATCTTCCTGAGGGTAAGTTCAAATGTACCACTTTTTGTCCCCCCTGAGTGTTGGGACTACTACAAATATGGTCTATGCAAGGCTTAATTTTGTGGTGCTTTGAGTGCTCTCTGCTATGCTGGTTTTCACTAAGGTGGCAGGACAGGCTGCATTTTATTGGTGGTGTCCTTCTGCACTCATAGTGGTGAATGCTTTCCTTGTGCAGCCTCACCAGCCTGCTGGCTGAAACCTGTTCCCTAATGTGACACTTCTTAAGGAAAAATTGTCCAGGTTGCATATAGGCCTGTATTTACTAGAGTGTACTTCATTTTGTCTTTGAGTGCACTTAACCTAAAAATGGCTAATGACACAGGAAAAAAAGTGATGCTGTTTTGTCTGGGATACTGGGAAATCGTTGATTTCTGGGAATTTTTACTTCACATTCTCAGAAATACCTCAGCTCTTCCATGCTGTGTTTGCAATTCAGTAGTTCCCACTTACCTGTGTCCTTTAGTATTAAAACTCTTCCACTGTCCAACCAATCCTCTTCTGAAATGATCACTTACACTAGTTGTGGTCAGAAATAACTCCTCCTTCATCCTGTGGGTGACAAGTACCGTGGAAGTGCTCCATGGGATGGACCATTGCATGGCCCAACCACTTGCACACTGAGGGGAAGGGTAAAGCTAGAACAGGGCAGAGGGGGCACTGCAGAAACCCTGCAAGAGACAGCGAAGTAACCTCTTCCCAGTGGTGCCTTCCTCCATGCCACTGCCAAGGAGCTGGCCTGCTTTTCTGAGGTCTCCTGCTGTTACTGAAACATGTGTTACCCTGCCTAGAGTGATAGGAGGATTTTAACTGTGTGAAAGCAGTGCCCTTTAACAATCCTTACCTGCTCTGGAACAACTTGCGCTGCTGAGTGCTCTGGGCTGTGGCTGTGTTGCAATTTTTAACCTGGTTGCTGGCCAGTTTTGTTGGGGATGCTCCTAGTTATTATTTAAGAGTAGGTATGTGAATTCCCCCTTTGTATGGCCAAAGCTTTTGATGCCTTTTTCCAGGCAGTCCATGCCTCAGAAATAACTTGTAATCGTAGACCTAATATTTTCATCACTGTTCCCCAAATACTTGAAACCGTGTATAAGAGAGAGCTTGATTAGAGCAGAACACACTGTTCTTAAGCAGGGGCAGGCATTGATTTTTATATAATGGCATTATGGTTTTAGGCTGCATAAAAACTTGATGGAAAATAACGTTTTGTTTGCTTTTTTGACAGCTCCTAATAGCGGTTCAGTGAGACCTCCAGCCATGTATTTAGTATTCAAGTTATTCTGTTCACTGTGTGTGGTATCAACATGTAATTGTGGTGGGGGCAGGCTAATGAAAGAGTAGAGGTAAATCCAGCCCATTTTTCTCAGGGGAAAGGTGTTGTAGTGCCTCCATCACATATCTGTCAATGACTTACATTAAGTGATAAGTGATTTTTTTCACTAAGCCAGAAGGAGTAACGTGGAACCAAAATTGCAGGGCCATTTTAATAAATGGTCCCCTTATTTTAACCTTTGCCTATCCCAAAGAAAGTGGGGACCATGTTTTATTTACTGATTGAAAAGTGGAGATATTTTTCAATGAAATAGTGACATTGAGTGCACCCTCAGCAAGTTTGCAGAGGACACGATGTCAAGTGGTGCAGTTGACACAACAGGACATGGAAAACTTGAGAAGTGAGTATGTGAGAACCTAGTGATGTTCAACAAGTCCCAGTACATGGTGCTGCATGTGGGTCAGGGCAATCCCAGACATGAGACCAGTCTGGGAGAACAACTCATTGAGAGCAGCCCTGTGGAGAAGCACAATTCCCTGTGGGAATTGTGGTGGATGAAATGCTGCACATGAGCCTGCACCATGTGCTCACAGCCCAGAAAGCCAACCATGCTCTGGGCTGCATTTAAAGCCCTGTGGGCAGCAGGTTGAGGGAGGGGATTCTGCCCCTCTGCTCTACTCTGGTGAGACCCCACTGCACTGCTACATCCAGCTCTGGGGTCCCCAGCACAAGAAGGACATGGACCAGTAAAAATCAGTTCAGGAGAGGCCACAAAGATGATCAGAGGACTGGAGCACTTCTGCTACGAAAACAGGCTGAGAGAATTGGGGCTGCTAAGCCTGGACAAGAGAAGGCTCTGGGAAGACGTTAGAGCAACCTTCCAGGGCTTAAAGGGGGGCTTATAAGAAAGAGGGAGAGTAACTTTTTACATCGGCAGATAGTGATAGGACAAGGGAGAACAGTTTTAAACTAAAGAGGAGAGATTTAGGTTAAAGAAATTCTTTACTGTGAGAGTAGTAAAGGCATTGGCACAGGTTGCCCAGATAAGCTGTGGATGCCCCATCCCTGGAAGTGTTGAGGGCCAGGTAGGATGGAACTTTGAGCACCCTGCTTAAGTGGATGGCATCCCTGCCCATGGCAGGGGGTTGGAACTACATGATCTTTAAGGTCCCTTCCAACCCAAACCATTCTATGATTCTATGACTTTGGCATCATAGTGATTCTTAATACTGTCTTACAGGAAAAACTGTCATCTCAGCCAGAAGTGCTGCTTTTGCCGAGTGTTGTATTCCTCTTTCAGCAAGTGCAAAATAGATCACTGCTGCCCGAAGCTGAAGTCAATAGCAGCTCCCCAGACTTCCTTGTTTAAAGGACTTTAAGCAGACCTCACCAAGATTGTATGTTCTTATACTTGGCCCACTGTGGTTATTCTGCATATGCATGGCAGAGTTTCCATAATTAGAGGAGTGGAGGGGAGAGGTTTGGAGGCTTTCTGTGCCTTTGGAGATGTTTTCTGTGCACAAAAATGCCCTCAAGAAGATGGGGTAGCTAAATGCTGTGCAATTAGGGAGGCTCATCTGTCTGCAGAGAGAAACCCTCCAACATCCAAAAGAAAGGGCAAGGCACAATGGCTTCTGCAGTTTAGCAGACATAAAATCCATGTTATGTCAAAGCTTTCAAGTCTGGTAGCACAGAGCAAGCTGGGCTTCATCCCAGTCCCAGCACATGAGGAAGAGGTATGTTTTGTCTTATATTCCTGATGCAGAGGGGCAATTTAAAATGGTCTGTTCTCTCCCTTGCTCTTTCTGGCCTCTTAGTGTGGCTACCTCAAAAGTAAACTTGAGCCATTCGTCACGTGGCTTCTTTCAGCTTGCTGCTAACTGTGTAAAGTGACACTGTGCCACCCTGTGTCTGGTAGGAAAATGTCCCCTCATCTAAACACCTTTGGAACAGAGAAGGCTGGCAAGGACATAAAGAAAAATAGTCAAAGATTGTGACAATGAACTAATTTTAATTTAAGACTGCTTAATCATGAATTAGTTTGCTGATTCCTGTCCATTTGGGAGCACAGGTTATTGTACTCCTCTGGACTGACTGAGTACTGTGAAAGAACTTCCAGAAATTCTTCAAGTGGGCAGAGACCTGCTTTACAGCCTTTTACCACTTGCTCCTGCAAGGCAAAGAGACAAAAATCACAGCTATTGTGCACTGCCAAAGCCCTTTTCTGCTGCATGGTGAAACCAAACCCCCAAGATTTGTAGGAGGGATCCCACGGGATCTCACCTCTCCACGGTAAGACACGCGCACAAACCACTCCTTGGAGTGCCGGTGCTGATACAGTTCCAGGGTCACATCTGCAGCATAAGGTGGCCACTTGTGATCAAAGGTGCCCAGTGCCAGCAGGAGGGGAATAAGAGTGGAGTCATGAGAAGCGTAGAGGAAGAGCTTTCTGGGGGAAAAAAAAAAAAACGAGACCTGGAATGTCAGCTTTGTTCCTCCATGGATAGGCAGTAGCACTCATGCTTTTTCCAGCAGGTGAGCACTTCATTTTATCCCACACATTCAATGTCTTTCTGAACCAGTTTTTCACACTGACATCAAGTTAGGATTTATAACGATTAGAGGAAGAGTTCTGTGCTGTACCTGGCCTTTTCAGCTGGATTTGAGGGATTTACTGCTGCTTTAATGTTCTTCTCTAAGGTATTGAACAGGAGGCCAATGTTCATCTGAAGAACTTCTCTAGAAAAGAAGCAGAAATAAATTTATTAGTTTTAAAACTTTCACATAATTACACATGAAAACCTGAGAACCTGCTTTTCTCTTATGATTTGAGAACCTGCACTGAGAGAAGCTAAGAACTGTTAAATGTAATTAATATGTCCAGTTTTTAATTTCAGCTGTTGTGTAGTCACCACTCTAATGTGACTGCAGACTGGGAGGGGAGAGGTGTT
Source organism: Picathartes gymnocephalus (assembly GCA_013390045.1). Lineage (NCBI taxonomy): Eukaryota > Metazoa > Chordata > Aves > Passeriformes > Picathartidae > Picathartes > Picathartes gymnocephalus. The sequence continues at coordinate 111,552 of WEKY01021944.1, forward strand.
AACAAGCAGTCTCATGAGGTGTGGCCTTGTAAATGGAAATCTAGAAACTCTGATTGTTCTCTAGGCTATTTTGTTACCTTGATAGGATTTTTGAGTGCATGGGTTTCAGCTAGGGAAGATGACTCCTGCAAAACAGCAGCTGAAGTGGTTGGGGGCTTTGAGAAGGGGCAGGGTTCAATAAAGTGGTTGCTATATTTAAAAATTAGTTTTTATCCTTTTATTGAACAAAGAGGTGATCTTTACACAATATCTGAGGGGAAGAAATTCCCTCTACGTAATGAATACATCAGTGGAAACGGAAGATGAGTGTGACTGACTCTTCTGGGTGTTGTGGGAATGGGGTAAATCAGTCTTTCACTATCTGAGATCTCTAATAAATAGTAAAGAAAAGACAGTCCTCTACTACCACCTGAGAAGAGCTGGTGAATGTGGCAGCTGCAAACAAATCTGAAAGGAAAACGACTGCTAGGCTAGCAACTCAGGCAGCCTTTCCAAACAACTGTGGAGGAGGTAATTAGCTGCACGTAGCAGCAGATTCTCTTTGCAAGTATTTACATGTGTGCAGGATCTGGCATCACCTTTTCCGCTAGCACCAGCACTTCTCAGCCCAGCTGTGCAGGTGCCATCCCTTGGATGAGCTTCCTAGGCTGGAATTTGGACTGTACTTGTGCAACTGCAAGGGCAGCCTCAAGGCATGGGCTGGAAGCATCTCTTCTGCTTTTGCTACCGATTCACTTAAACCCCTGTGGCAACTGAGGCCTTCACTGCCTGCCTCAGTGGCTTACTGCTGCTCCTCAGAGACCACCCTCTCTCTCCATGAGGATCAACAAAACGGGGTACCAGCCCACATCCAGGTCTCCTCAGTGTGCAGTGCTTTTTCCCGGCTCATGGTACTGGCTCAAGGCACTGAACTTTACACCAAGATGGCTGAGGCACAAACCTCATGAGTGGGCTCTGGTGGGGGAATGCAGCAGATGGGAAAGCACTTCTGTCTGCTCAAGTAAGCACATCCACCCTGGGTAAGACAGCCTCTGAGGCCAGAGGCATGGACAGAGGCAATCACCTGGAACTGTCTTCCAGAAGGAAAAGCATGGAGTCAACAGATCGGCGCTCCACTGTCTGCTGGAAGCTCTTCAGCACAGGGCAGCTTGGCAAATTGTGCACCTGGAAGGAAGAGATGCAGCAGTGATAGGGTTTGACCCTTCTGAACCCACCCTGAAGACACATTGATGACTGCCCACAGAAAACAGCTGTTTATATCACACCACTTGTACTACAGTATTGTACTACAATATTCATGTGAGGATTTTTACAATGGTCTTAAACATCCAGACTTGCTCTGTGTACCAAAAGGATGGATGTTTGTTCTTTAGGATGCGATTCCATGGGGACTGTACCACACTGAGTCATTCAGCTGACAGATAGACCAGTTACCATTATCTGCAGCAAAAAAGAGGTACTAAGGAGGGGTATAAATGTGCCCAACTTCCTTCCAGTAGCAGAAGCAGTCTCGCTCACAGGTAGTGTGCTGGAACTGGGATTAAGGTAACTGCTAGGTGCTGAGGGCCAAAAAAGGGAAAGCACTCTGTAAGTGGGTAAGCAAGGCCCAATGCCTCTTTTAGCTCTCCATTACACTTGAAAGAAATACTGGATTTCAAGGTAAGAACAAAAATACTGGAGATGAGTCTTCATCCATCCTATGGCAAGGCTGACCCCACATCTTGCTTTTTCAAAAGGCCATGCTATTTCTATAAAGATTCTGGGTTGCATAGAAAGGTACTGGAGTGCACATTGGTATCTGTGGGTGTTGGCACTCTGTGATTTCCTCCATGTGGAGGGGTAAGGGGATGTTTCTTTCTGAGACAATGCAACAGAATGGCTCAGCTCACCTGCTCAGCAGAAATGTTATCGAGGAGGACAAAAAAATCCACAGACTCATCACCATCAATACCCATCCTCTTCTTAATTTTTTTCAAGTCATCAGAGATACCTGGCTGATGCATAGCATTCTCCAACCTATCACTGTAAAGGAATTAAGAAAACCAAAAATTTTTCACACACCAGGCGTTCTGTCTTTTCTTTTTCTCATCACCCAGCCCAGTGGAGTTGTCCCACATCAGTGAGGGGTAGAAGAGAAGCACTGCAGTGTACTGAGGGATTCCTGACGTTGGGAGTCTGAGCTGCAGCAAGGACAGATGGTATATCCAGATTTCAAGGATCAGAGCTGGTTCTCTGCTCTCACAAAGGTGGGGGAAAATTTAAGATGAGATGTGAACACCCCAGAAGTGGTTCCCATAAGCAAGGGCTGTGTATCAGCTAACAGATCTGGTCATACTGGAACAGTACAGGTCTGTGTCTTCAGGGAGTAGCCTTAAACTGCCTCATGAAAGAAGAAAGGCCAGAAGCTTTGAACTGATTGCTGTATGGTGTGGGAAAATGGAAACACTTAGATACTCGCTTGTAGCTTAAATCCACCTTTTGATTTGTTAGAAACCATTTGCATCTTTATGCTGCTTTCAATTTTATTTTTAAAAGTTTAGCTGAGACTATCCATGCTGGCCATGTACTTCCTAGGTAGCCTGCAAGCTGAGGCAGTGCTTACTGCAGCTCAAAAAGTCTTCCTTGATATGGTCACAAAAGGTGCAGTTGGTGGGCAGAGGGGGGCAGGGAGCAGCAGACCCTGCAGTTTACTCCCTTTTTGGACAGGTGATGTTACTCAAGGAGGCTGAATATGCTGCTTCTAAGGGCTGTCACCTCACACTGCCTAGACCAGTCCTTTGCCTGTAGAGTCAAGCATTGCACTGTGAGCTCTTGCAAGTGAATTCTGACAACTCTTGAATTTTGGACAAAAATATGCTAATGTACAATCCAGTCAAACTAATATATCTGCCTCTCTTTCATTTTCCAAATCTGGCACAGGTATTTCAGAGCACTTTACTCTGCCAACATGAATGTTCTATGTAGGATTAGTCTTCATTCAGTGTGTCAAGGCTGAGTATATTTCAGTTTCTTCAAGGTATGAATGTGATGGGAATGTTGAAATAACCCCCAAACCAAAAGCTGCATATAAAATGGAGACCCAATATGTTCACACTTGAAAGGCTTGTTAAGGGATGTAGATGACATTAATTCTGCCCTGCAGCAATGCCACAGACTAGCTGTACATTAGCTAGTAATGAGTGTTTGCTAGACACAGACTAAATTAAACTGGTCCTTCAAGGAAAAGTCTCTATTTTATTTTCTTCTGCTGCCACTGCCTGGTTTATAATTCCACTTACCAAGTATTTTATACAACTAGCTAACCATTTCGAAAGAACAGTAAGTGGCAGGGGAAGAAATTGGAAAATGGGAAGAAAATGTGCTGTTGTAAATTACTACTGCTGAAATGAAACAGCAGTGAAATATACGGGGAGATATTGCTGGCAATTACCTGGTCAAGTATTTCAGGCGCTGGCAGTTGTGGTAATTGGGGTAGAGCATTTCAGAGCTTGCTTCATCAGTGACAATGACAACAGATCCTGTGGAACAAGAAGGAAGTTTCTGTGATCAGTAGTGCATCTGTGTTTCTTTAGCTTCTTTAAACTCCTTTACTTACTCCCACAGTCTTTGTGTTCAAGTCCAGTGTTATCAACTACCAATTCCCCCCAAGATATCACCTGCAACACAAGCCACTGTACTTGTTTCTGTGCATTTATATCCACAGGGATGCCTGCGGTGCACCTTGTAAAGCTTCCAAGTTGTGTGTTCATTTTTCTTAGGGTTTGTAAGTGCCAGAAATTAGTCTCTGTGTCATGAAGTGCAAGGAGCTCTGGCAAGTCACTTATACTTGTTTGTGGAACTGAATGTGGAAGGAGCAGATGTGAGATCTTTAAAATGCAGAGCATATCTTCAGAACATACAGTAGTTACCAACTGCAGGATACAGGTGAAAGTTACTCCAGATACTGAACTTGTATCCAAGATACTTGGGTTTCCCTGAGAAACCATGTTCAGATGTGTGAACTTTTTGCCTTCTTGATTCTGAAGAGCGTTAACACTAACCTCCTCAGCAGGTCTGAAAGAGCAGCAGAAAAATACACAAAGAGAGGGAACAGGTGGCAAGCTGGTAAAGAATCTACAGCACCAGGAGAACTGGGGAAGGGGGACAAGAATCAGGGAAGAAGTAACAACTAGGAGCCAGAGAGAGTTAGGGTGTGGAGGGTGTGTGCATCTAGGGAAGACTGAGCAAGGAAAGCACTATTCAGAAGTCTCCCCAACCTTCTTTCTGCTGTTGGTACAGCCCAGCTAGCAGGCACCGTGTGGACTCCAGATTCCGGAAAATGTTAGTGGAACGGATGCTGAAAGAGAGAAAGCAGTTTGTGAGGCAGCACTTTCTCCTTCATGCTAACATGGCTGCAGCTGGGGAGGTCTTGCTGGAACTGAGGGTTCTGTTTCCACCGTGGCTTTGGAAACCTGTGGTGGGACTCATCTTTTGTCACTACAGATATCTTAGGTTGACACCTGTAATCTGAAATGCACATCAGAGATAGTGGAGATAACAAACTGACACTTCTCTGGTGTGATTTTTTATCTCATCCTAAGCCAGATGCTTTCAGCATTACTGATGTGAGCTGCAGGGGTTGCTTCATCTCACTGAACTTCAGCTGTTTACTGTGAGTTAAAGTGTGCTCCAGAAATGCCTGTTTCTCTTCGCTCACCACGAAAGTGCACAACAGCACTGCCAATGGCTTAGCCTAGGCAAGATGAATTTGTCTCTGGCATCACTCTCAGGACTGCTGGGCAATTGGATGCTTTGTGTCTTGAGGGAGTTCTAGTGCCAGGCTCTGCAGGCTGAGCAAAGATGACGGCCCAGGGGCCAGGCAGTTTGCTGTGCAGTGGAGAAGGGTATGCTAGTCAGAGTTTCCCTAGCACAAGGCTACTTGTTAGGAGGCAGGAAGAAAGAGAAGGTCCTGGAGGGAACTGAGAGACTCACAAGACCTCAGCAGGCTTAAATGTTGGTGAAAGAAACTTGACTTCTTCCACGTAGTTCCTCCTCAGCCTTTCCCCCAGGGCAAATGTCTGCTGCATCCCCAGTGTTGTCAGCTGTCCTGCGATTACACCACCCTAAGAGCAAAGAAAAGGAAAGGTCTCCAGTGGACCATGGGAATAAAAGTCTACAGAGGAAAGAGGAACCCACCACAAAATACAGCCTCACCTTGAATACAGTCTTTTTGTATTGCTCATCCAAAGGTGACGGCGGTTGAGGTCCTCCATTTAGGTCTGTCACCACGTAATCAAGTTTAGTCTTAGCAGGTACATCTAAAAGAGTGGGATGCCATTCCACCTGTCTCAAAACAAACAGTGTTTCAATGGAAAACTTTCAAGGACATTAAACCAAGGACTTTTAAGAGCATTAAACTAATGCTGGAGTATTACAGCGTGCTGCCTTGTCAACAACTCAACATGGAGACAAAGAGATCCCTTCACACAGCTCACAGAGAAATGAGAGCAGTGCTGCTCTCTGGATTTGCAGATCTGATGTGCAGGAAATGCAGTATTTGCTTTCCTCCCCTTACAGGAGACGAATCTGTAGGAAATCACAATTGCTACTCTTTGTTACACACTGAAAAGCTGCTGTAGGAACCCACCTCAGCTAACCCCTGTGGGCTCCCCAGGCCACCTCGGTGGGAGCCGGACCAATCGTGGTAACACCGAGGCAGGAACCACAGAGTTGCTGAGCACCCATTGCAAGGTGCAGAACTTGGCCTTGGAGCAAAGTCCATGGGCACAGCAGCCCTGGAACGCCCATCCCTGCATCCTGCCCCTGAGGGCTCCCTGCAGTTGCAGCAATTGTTCCCTCTGCTGTCATCTGTCCCACTAATGCGCTATTGCTGTTCCACTTTACAGAATCACAGAATTAATTAGGTTGGAAAAGACCTCTGAGATCATCAGGTCCATCCTGTGACTGAACACCACTGTGTCATTTAGACCACAGTGCCACGTCCAATCTTTCCTTAAGCACCTCCAGGGATGGTGACTCAAACATCTCCCCGAGCAGCCCATTCCAATGTCTAATCACCCCCTCTGTGAAGAAATTCCTCCTAATGTCCAACCTGAACTCCCGTGGCACAGAGTAAAGGCTGTATTCTCTCATCCTGCTATTTATTCCCTGTGAGAAAAGCCTGACCCTTACCCAGCTACAAGCCCCTTTCAAGAAGTTGCAGACAGCGATAAATAAGGTCACCCGTAAGCTTCCTCTTTTCCAGACCAACATCCCCAGCTCCCTCGGTGGCTTCTCCTAACACTTGTATTCCAGACCCTTGCCCAGGTCCATGGCCTTTCTCGACTCGTTCCAGCACCTCAATGTCCTTCCTGAACTGAGGGACCCAGAACTGGACAGGAATGATGCTGGCCACACTATTGCGGCTCCGGGCCAGGATGCCATTGGCCTCCTTGGCCACCTGGGCACACTCTGGCTCGTGTTCAGTCGCTATCGACCAGCACCCCCAGGCCTTTTTCCACTGGGAAGCTTTGCGGCCACTCTTACCCAAGCCTGTAGCGCGGCATGGGGTGCAAGCTCCCAAATCCCCACACTTTCCCCTCGGAAATTACTCTCGGGAAGGGGAATGAACACCAAACCATCAGGCTGCCGGGAGCAAGGAGGGAGCTCAGCAGCGGGCACGCCGTCGGCTCGGGGTCGGGGCACCTCCCGCATCCCCCCTGCCCTGCCCTGCCGTGCCGTGCCGTGCCCCGTCCCACCCGGAGCTCACCGGCGCTGCCCCCGGCAGCGGCCGCAGCGGGGTGCGCGCCCCGTGCCGGAACACGACCTGCACCAGCCTCAGCT
>WEKY01021944.1:118464-316786 GCA_013390045.1 Picathartes gymnocephalus
CGGGAAGCGCAGGCCGCGGCTGGAGCCGGGCAGGGACGGGGACCCGGTGCGGACTGCGGCTCCCGGTGGGCGCCGCGCAGGGGAACTGGGCGGTGCTGGGCGGGACCGGCGGCGCCCCCGCCCCGATGGGGGCATGGCCGTCACCCGAGCCCACCGGCGTTTGCGTGCCTCTGCTCGCTGCCTTTATTTAGTTTTCTCCACTGGGGGAGTCAGCGGCTGCGAGTGTGCATAGTAATCCTGCGTAGCGTTCCAGGCTTGGCGAGGAGCCGCTGGAAGGCGCCTCACTGGGAAAGGACCTGGAGGTGCTCGTCACAGCGGCTGAACTGAGCCAGGTGTGCCCGGGTGGCCAAGGAACTCAGTGGCATCCTGGCCTGGAGCAGCAGTAGCGTGTCCAGCAGGAGCCGGGCAGGGATTGTCCCTCTCGAATGCTGTGTCCAGTTTTGGGCCACTCACTTCAAGAAAGACACTGAGGGGCTGGAGCACATGTGTTACGAGAAGCCGCTGAGGGTGTTTAGTCTGGAGAAAAGGAGGCTCAAGGGGGACATTACTGCTCTCTACGACCACCTGAAAGGGTGCAGCCAGGTGGGGTTTAGCCTCTTCTCCTAAGGAACAAGTGACAGGACAAGAGGACACGGCCTCAAGTTGTGCCAGGGAGGTTCAGGTTGGACATTCAGAGCGATTTCTTCAGAGGAATTTCCTCAGGGAAAGGGTGATTAGATACTGGAATGAGCTGCCCGGGGAGGTACTGGAGTCACGGTCCCCGGAGGTGTTCAGGGAGCAGGGCAAGGGTGAAGGGGAAAGAGGAGGGAGAGGATGGTGACCTGCACAAAGGCCAGAGGGAGGAGCTGCCGCACGTGGTGAGAAGTTGGCACAGACACCAGGACCTGCAGAGAAGGGATTTTGGTCATCTCCTCGTGTCTTTCAAAGCCCTGCTGTTCTGAAAGGGCTATCTCAGTTTTCTGAGCTTAAGAGTATGTGAAACTCAGAGGCACAACAAGAGCGGAGAGAGAAGGTGAAAATAAATATTTCAGAAGCCAAGAAAATAACAAATGAAGGAATCAAGCCTAAATCTTGTGTTGCAAGAGAGCGAGGAGTCAGGAATGCTGAGGGGAGAGGCAACAGGAAAAAGTAGTTAATAGGGGGAGGGAGGGAAGGCGGAAAAGAGATAGAGGTGATGTGATAGAAGTGAGCAGGGAGAGAGGCTCACAGTGAATTTATTTGTATTTCCATTCAAATGTTACCCTGGAAGAAAACCCCGGTTCCTGTGAAGTTGTGAAGACTGGGTCTGCAGGGTCCCTCCTGGGTGGCCCTGGCTGCTGCCAAGCAGCATTACTGGTGAGATATATTTTAGAATACACTACGCCACAGCAGGTGCGTGCAATTAGAGGAGAGATCTCCAAAATAGCAGGCGGCTGTCAATTTTTTAGCAAATGGTGCTGCCCTGTTTTTTTTTCTTTGTCCAACGTGTAGAAATTTATTCTAAGATGCACCATCTTTACAGAAACATTTTCAAAGGACCTGTTATTTTTACCCTTCTGTTGCTTTTTGTGACCAGACGAGGAGCAGAAGGTTAATCCAATGGCCACCAGCAGTGAATTTTTTTTCACTGAAGGAAAGCAATGAGCTCTAATAAACAAGCAAGTTTCAGGAAACTTTCCACTCTGAAAGCAGAGGGCAGATTTCCTCCTGGTTGAAATTCAACCAAATTGCAATGATTGCTATCTTTGTGAAATATTACCATTGCTATCATTTGCCTTTTACAGTGCTGCAAAGATGTATCACACCTCAGAACACTCTGGCTTGATCAGTTTACATTTACATCCTCCTTTTTTTTTTTGAAGAGGAAATTGAGTCATAGTGAATTTTGTAATTTGACCAAGTCACACAGTTGTTGTGTGGCTGATACATTGATAAAGTGTGAGGCCAACTAGCACAACTAGATTTTTTTGTTCCACAATGTGGATTGAAATTAAATAGTGCTTAAAAAATGCCCACAAAAGAAACAGTTTAACCTAATGAGTTTGTGTGGGGGTTGGGTTTTTTTGGGTTTTGTTTTGTTTTGTTTTGTTTTTTGTCTAAGTTCTTGTCCCTGAACAAAGGTAAAGGATGGCCAGGTTGGATGAGGCTCTGAGCAACCTGGTCTAGTTGAAGGTGTCCCTGACTATGGGAGTGTTTGGAACTGGATGATCTTCAAAGTCTCCTTCCAACCCAAACCATTCTATGATGTTATCAGTTTGTGAAAGGGCTATAGCTCTTTGTGGTGTAAATCAGATATTTACCATAAAATATGTATATGGTAGAGGCACAAATAACATTTGGATGCCCCTGAGGGAGGTGGGTTTATTTCCCCCTGATTGGTAGGGGTCAGAAAATAGACGTGTTGCCTTGACTTCTTTGGTTCTTTTCCCAAGTGCTTTTTGCTCAGCAATGAGAGTGAGCCGGATATGTTTTCCCACAACTCTTCACCACACAGGCTGCAGCTGGGCTGGAAGCCTGGCTGCTGGAGAAGGGTGGCTTAACCAGCCTGGTGTGACTGCCCAAAGTGGACATGAGCAGCTCCTGCCAAGCATATCTGTGTGCCAGCCTTGTTCTGGGGCAGCTCCACCTCTGGGTGGAGTACCTGCTGCTCTGCCATAGCACAAAGTATTTTCCTGCCCTTCCAAAAACGTTTTCCACCCCAAAATGTTCCCATGACTGGCTCTCTGAGGGCAATGGAGGTGCTTTCACTCAGGTCCCTTGAAGTGATCACAGCTACTGAAATCTCAAATGCAACATGGACAGGAGTTTGTGCAGGATTCATGTTTGGAATCACAGGCTGCTGCATCCTGCAGCCGAAGGAGCTTTCTCCATTCCCAGCTGTGGAGCTAATGGTGATGTCTCTGTGTCCTGCAAGGACTGGTGACCACAGTGGCTATTATAAACCAGTCAGTCGGGGCATGGAAGCCTTCACAAAGGGCTGAACTTTATTTATAAATTGTTTGAGTGTGCTGTGTTGCTTCCTGTGGAGCCATATCACTCTTGTCTCCTCCAGTCTGTCTGTTGTGGTGAACCTTGTAGCCAGCTGCTTTGTGAGCAAGGCGCCTGGGGAAATGGAAGGAATGTTTCCATTACTAAAGTCTGTGATCCTTTGGGGTGGAATTGGCAAAAATAAACCCCTAAATGCCACCGCAGACCAAGCCCTCCCTGCAAGACACCATTCATGGTACAGTGTGCAGATCTGATGCATCTCGTCTCATTTTCTGCATGCTTTCACATCAGTGCTTTACCTTCCAGCAGTGAAATGATGTGTGTCGATACTTGCAGATCATAATTTAATTTCTGATTTCCTGCAGGTTATGTGGGAGAGTCCTGGAAGTCAAAGTTGTCCTATTTAGGGCTGGCATAGTGAGGACGTTTTTGGAGATTTTCTGCCATGTATTTTAGAAACAGGTTATCAGACAGTTGGTAGTTTCCTTACCTGGGAAGATGTGGCTTTCCCTCACTCTTCTTTGTCATTTCCAGGCTTGGGCATTTGGTCACTGTCTCTGTGGCAGCGGGAGAGCTGGAAGCCGGCCCTGTGCTGGCAACGGACTGACTGTGCCAAGGTTCATCCCCTGCCCCGTAACCCAGCGCAGAAGATGCATTCCCTGCCTTCTGTTTTTCTTTTGTTCCAACTTTGTCATCCTAAACTGGGTGATGCCTGCAGCCATCTGCTGCATTTGGTAGTCTGCGGCATCACGCCGCCTCAATTATGCGCCGCTCTGGGAGAACAGCAGGCCAGTTCTCAGCTTTGAAAGAGTGTCTTTCCCTTGCACGGGAAGGCTGAGGGAAGTGGGAGCCTCCAGAAGCAAGCTGGATAAGCTGTTCCCGGCCATGTCAGGTGGACTCTCCATGTCTGTGCAGTCCAGATGTGGTGGGAGAGCTGCCAGTCTGTCACTGTGCCCGAGATGCTGCGTCCTGGGACTCGGTGCTCCGATGCTGTGGCAGATGTGCTCCCCTGTGGCAGCACTTTGCCATTTGGCACTTTCAAGCTTTATCATCTCATTTACTTTTTGTGAGTGTATATTAAACCAAGGGTATTTCTATTAAACCAAATGTTCTGGGATGATATGAAATTAAAAAGGAGATGGTGCAAGTTTAAATTACATTTGCTTTTTTTCAAAACAGCCACGAGAGAAGGGCTACAAAGAGATGATGTTGAGCCTTACTGTGGATCCCTAGCAAAGTTGGTTTTTTATGCTTTCATACTCAGAGAGCAGTGACCAAGCAGGAGGATTTATGTGTGTGATTCAGCCTGTGACATCAGTCTTCTTCCTGTGGTGGGCAGAGGAGACATAACCAAAATCTGGGATCAAATGTTATATATATATTTTTTTTCTGCATGTTTAGGGTAAATTTTGAGACTCCAGGACTGCTTCATGTTTTCTTCTTTGCCTTCCCTACAGGTAGTGGACCTGATGGGTTTCAACATGGAGCCATCCACGTTTGCTGTTTGAATCCTGCTGGGCTGTCCATAGTGCCCTGATCCTTTTTCCCCTTCAGTAAATTCTCCTCTTCATTACATGAGGATAGGGGTCAGATCAAGTGGTGGGGAGCTAGAAAACAGGGACTTGTGCTATTTACATTTAAGACATTTCTGGCTCCACCAGCTGTTCCATGTGTGTTATTTTCAGAAGGGCAATAATCCACAGGAGGTCAGAAGGGTGGAATTGTGTGAATATGTTGGGTGAAGGAAATCAAGAGGCTTGGAAGTATCCAGGCCTTGTCATGACAGAGAGTCCAGATCCCAGATTATTCTGGCTGGGAGAACTCAAGGAGAGTTCTCAAAGTGCTGCTTGTATGGCTAGGAAAGGCTGCTCAGCTGGGTGTTTTTTAGCTGTTTTCTAGAGTCATCTGTGTTTACACTGCTGGCAGGACCACCTGTTCTTTTTTTGAACAATAATATGTGTGTGTGTGTGTTTATATATTGCTGCATTTCTGCATTTATTTTTAGTTTTTTTCTGAAAACCCCAGACAGGTTTAAAAGATGCTATGGATTGTGAGTGGTGCCTGGCGGCATTGCTCACATTGATGGTTGTCAGAATTTCCATGCTAAATCTCTGCTTTGAAAGGTTTATAATTCATCCTTCTATTCTTGGTCCTGCAGCTCTCATACCCTGGAAAAAATAAAATAAAATTAAAAAAACCCAAAACCAAGGAACTTCTTAAAAACCAGATTTTCCCTACAGGTTTGTGGAAATCAGACTTGTTGGCCTAAATGAGAGCTTTTCCAAAACAGACATTGAGTCTTGTCACTTTATTTTTCAGCAGCTAATTGCAAATGTGTGGCAGGTCTCTGCAATGTGTTTCATATGGTCAGATGGAGAAGTTGTTTTGCGTATCAGGCTGATACAGGCGCTGGATGGTGTAAAATATCAGGGAGCCAACAGCAGTTAGCTCCCCACCACCAGCTCTGAGGAAGCATAAAACCAGCTGAATTATGGCAGAGGTTGGGCAGTTTCCACATCAGGGGTGACATCAGTTGCGGAATTACAGGGTCAATGCTCCTTGTATCAAGAACTAGCAGAGAGGTGAGACATACCATGGTTTTTTACATTCATAAACAAAGGAATCCACTACAAATCAGCAGCTGTTAATTTTAAGAAATACATAGTTATTCCTTATTAACTTTATGGTCCATATTTTGGTAGTGTCTCCCATCCATGCAGTGCAAAGCAGGTTGCAGTTGTTAATCTGCACACATCCTGATGATTCCTGTTGCCCACCCAGGAGAGAGTGTTGGGAGGAGATTTAACAGAGTGCCCTTGGTGCTGCTGAGAATCCATGGCAAAACAGGCACCAGCACACAGGAACCTGGCTTATGCAACAGTGCTGGAAGGAGTGAGCTGCATCTCTTCTGAGAGTTTTCCCAGGTTTGGAAAGCTGTTGGAATGCTGGCTGCAAACAGTACATTTGTATGCAGGCAGCAGGCACTAATTCAAAACACGAAGGTAACGAACTTGAAACTGGGTCCTGACGCACAGTGAGGAGCATGGAGGGAGCACTGGGAATTTGAGCTGAATCAAAGTCAGGGTTATTTCTCATGCAGCATTCAGCAGGCCGTTCATACTCAGATTATCTTTTGGCAGATGGAGATAACACTTATTCCCTGTCTTTCCAGGAGGACTGTGAGGTAGCAAAAGTACATGCAGAAGGCTTTGTGTATGCAAGTGTGTTTTCACACTGTATTAGTAGCTGTTTGAATGACAGATACGACCTTTCCTTCAGGTCTTTTCTGGCCGCTCTGGACCCTTATGGTTATGAAAACACTGCTATTACAAAATGGAAATAGGCTGCTTTTGTACAAGTTGCATGGGTACACACACAGTACTGCTCAAGACACAGAGTTTAAACTCTTTTATCCTGATTTGTCTTCCTCTGAAACTGACTTTTCTGAAAACAGAAAGGTTTTTTAGTCTGGTTCCTCTGTGCATCTATTGCCTATCTCAGGTCATGGCATTCCTGTAGGCTCTCAGCACCTCCTTAGTGGGAGGCAGGGGCCACTATATTTTTTCAGATGGGCATCTCAGGCAGGCAAAGCCAAAGATGACTGGCCTGTTATCAGACATAAAACTTCTTGGAGTAGGAACCTGAGGGCACTCTCCAAATTTCTAGGCTGGTGCCTGAGCTGCTTGTCTAGTCTCAGTGTTATCTTTTGCTGCTGTTCTGATCCCATCTGGCTGTCAGCTGTACCAGCCAGTGCTCCGTGGGTAGGTATGCTGCTGCCAGTTCTCATGTCTCAATTGCGAGTCATTTAATGCGGGTGACTGAGATTCCTGGAGAGGAAGAATTTGAAGTATCCCAGACAATGGTATGGCTGACATAGTTTTTGTCGTAAGACTATGTTTTAGTATTAATTTTAAGGATTGTTGGCACATATGAGTTTTTCTAGGGCTTCAGGGTCTATGGTTTCAGCCATAAAAAGGGGTCAGAGGCCCAACAGTCTTGGTATCGGAGTTTAATATCCTTCCCTTGTAAATAAATAGAATAAATAGGAAGACAAACACAGGATTTAAAATTTCCGGTGATGGTGAGATTTTAAGAAAGAGGCAGCATGACATTTTTCATGATGCATTTGGCATTTTGGAGGAAAGATTCCTGGTAAAGCCTGACTGCAAGTCAACAGAATCAACACTTGAGTCAGAGAGGGGAATGGGGCACGGTTCCCTTAGTAAAAATCTTTATTGCGCGTTCTCTTACTCTCAATTACCCTAATTTGAAGTGGGGAGCTAATGAATATTGCTAAATGGTTTGAAACAAACAGCAGCACTGTGGACAAAAAAATAGTCATTATGAGCTGCAGTGTATCAACCACAGTGAATTTTTCACAGATTTGTAGGTTTTAATGCTGGGGTGACTGGTCTGGCTGTTTGCTTAGTGTAGGGGAGAGGACCTTACCCTATAATTTCCAATGGGGTCAGTAACTTCTATTAGTACCAGTGCACACCTTTTAAAATCCCATCACAATAATTAGAAGTTACCTCATCCCTAGACTGTGCTTTCTAACTGTTAATTAAAACAATAGTTCTAATTGTAAGAGTGCTTCTGTCAGAAGAGCAGTCAGCTGTCAGAAATGTTGTTCCTTTTGCATATCAGGATTAAAACCCTTCTCACCTTTGTCTTGGGAAGTGAAACAGCAAGTTGCAGACTCGCACTGCAGGCCAGTCTGTGGTGCAGAGATGCTGGGGGTGACATGGGAGATGACACTGCATGAGATTACAGAGCAGCCAGGCCTGCGGGTGTTTGTGTTTGTGCATCTGAGGTGCTGTGGGCGTGTGATGCTGTGAGGTGGATGTGCTCTGCAGCCTCGCTGCTTGCTTAGAAATGCACCTGGTGTGATGGCAGCCCTGATTTGGGGTGTGGGAGGAGTGCTTTGGAGTGTGCCAGGTGTGCACTAGGGCAGGAAAAGGGATAAAGCATCTCAGGTTTTTTCCTTTCATGGTCTGGAGCTCTCAGGTACCTCACTGTGATGTGCTTGAGTGGTCAGAGATATCCATCAGGAATCAGTGAGGATTATTCCGAGTTCTCTTTCATTTAATGAATGTCTTTATTGTTGATTTAGGACTGGGTGCTTTAATGAACTTTTCAGAAAGTCCTCAAATTTGGCATTTCTCTGGAAATGTCAGAGATGAATCTGGTGAAGCTAGAAATAGGGAGAGCAAAGTATAACTCTATCCTAAGGAAATACAAGGCTACAGAGGGAAAAAATAATCTGAAACTTAATTTCAGAGCTAAAAAACAGGTGAGAAGAGAGTTCTTGTGATATGCAAGGGTTGAAAAAAATGAATTGAACTCAATGTGAAAAATGAATATGAATTGGAAAAAAGTGCATTTTCCTGTGAATATGCAGCAAAGATGATGGTAATTTCTGCTCTCTGTGTGTACCTAAGTGCTTTTAAATCTGGGCTGAAGTGGATGGAAAGCAAGGTGGGAAAGAAAATATGATTTCACTGGACTACACGATTTTGCAATGGCTGATTTTGGACACTTGTTTCTGAAAAGTCTTGCCTGTAGCCTGGCACACATCAAACTGGTTCTGTCAGAAGCACTTTTCAACCTCAAACTTTGTTCCCAGGCTGAAGAGCTGGCACAGCATTTACTCCAAAACCCAAACAAATAGCAGCAAGTTTCTGACCTCAGGCTTGCCTCTTGCTGCTAATCTGATTCCTTTTAAGGGTAGGAGCTGGTGGTTAACATGATTTCTAGTGAAACCCTGCTTGCAGCTGAATATGAGAGTGTTGGGTTTTGCTGGGGCTGTTGATAAAAATGTCGTGGCCACACACCCCTATCCAGTTTCTAGGAAAATCTTTCGATGTGTCTTCTGCATTCTTTATATTGTCATATGGCTGACCATCTCTGACATGCCTTCTTAAGGTTAGGTTCATGTCCAAAAAGAGCATGAAATTTAACTCTCTCGTGGGACACTACCAGTTTGTTCTGACCCCTAGCTTGGATCCATCTGCTTTACCCCCTTCCTGTCTACAACAACTTTATGATAAAGACGAGCTCTTGCTTATGAATAGTGAGTCACAAACCCCAGCTCTGAGTAATCCCTGAGCAGCTCCCTGCTGTGATCCAGCCCCAAGAGGTGGAGATGTCCTCTCAAAAAATAGCAGGGTCTGCAGCAGACTTGGTCTTGCTCCTGCAAACACTGTGTTGGGGTTGTTTTTCTTGCTGGTCATGCACTAGCCAAACAGAGTTTCTAATACAGAAATGAAAAGAGAAAAAAACCCTGCCTAATCTTCTAATAAAATGTAGCCACCTCGAGGGAGGAGAGTGGCTTAATGTAGCAGCAATACAGGCCTTGGTCTGGGAATAATTTTAAAGGAATATGTAAATATTGCGGCTTTTCTGCATTTTGCTTTCTGACTTGCTCTAGGGAAATACTTTTTTCCAACCTTTGTGGAATGATTGCTTTTATTCACCCAGAGACCAGTGGGTTTGTGTTCATGGGTTGGCTATAAAGCCTGGCACATTAGAGGACAGGGGAGCAGGCTTTATGCTGGTGCTGCAGTGTGTTCATAGAATCATAGAATATGTTGATTTCGAAGGGACCCATCAGGCTCATGAAATCCAGCTCCTGGCCCTGCACACCCCAAGAGTCACACCATGTGCCTGAGAGCATTATCCAAACACTTCTTGAACTCTGTCCGGCTTGGTGTTGTAACCACTATATCCACCAGGCAGTACGTCATGGTTCTCTTAGGTGTTTTCTATTACTAATCTAAATGCATTTAACTGTCCTTAAAATGTCTTTTGGTGAGTATTTATTGCATAGAATCTCCAGTGGAGGTGTGTTTGGTTTGTGATTGGCTACACAGCACTGGATTGGTTACACAATAGTGCTCATGCTTCCCGAGGGCTGGAGGAACACAGAGCTGCCTCTGGGGTGGACATTGGCCCATATGAATTTAAAATTTGGTTTCCTTGACTGACATTTACTTTCTGAGAACTCTGTTGCCCGTCAAACTCAATTGCTCAAATGTCCGTGGGAAACCGGTGGCGGTATGTGAATGTGGCCTCAGCAAATTCATTTTTAAAAATGTAAACCAATGTTCACTGGAGGAAAAATGAAGCATTTCTGCATTATTTGGCTACAGTGAGTCTTACAAGCTCATTCGATCCTCTTTCTTTTTCTGTCATCAGATTTTCATGACAAAGTTATATATGTATGGTATTACAATTCCCGAGCTCCCCAGAAAGATCTTTAATCATCTAGACCATATAAGCAACGAACACTTCAGGCAAAAGCAAAGCTATTAATTTTGCACTTCAAAGTCACAGTTTTTCCCCCTACCAAGTGTATCTTATAGAGCTGCCACTCTCCATCCTCATTCTCAGTCTATCCATACCTCTGGTGCTGCCACTAATCTGAATCACTGAAATGTTCTTTATTCACAAATGTGTGCAGAACCTGCCATCAGCCCTGTACAGGATCCCCTCCTGGGAGGGAAGGGGAGGTCCTGGATTCCCTCAGGGACACTTACAGCCTGGGCATCCTTCTGGCCACACTGCATGGTCGTTGTCAGCCTCCCAAGGGAGCTCCCCTGGGAACAGCAGCTCCTTGTGCCTGTGCTAGTCCCAGGTTTCCCAGGAGGCAGCAATGCCAGCAGGGAATTTGCAATTGCAGTGCCTGCCATTGCTGTGTGTCAGGCTCTCTGCTATGCTGTGCTGACTTTTTGAGTTCTGAATTTCTGCCTTCTTTGTGCTTTGGTCATTTGCAGTCCAGTCAAGCGTGGTCTCATTCCTATGAACACACAGTGCTTTTGTTCTTTGGGGTTTGGGTCTTCCTAATTCCTTGGCCTCAGGGATATTTCATGGAAAAGTGTTTGAAGGGAGATTGTGTAGTCCATCATCTTCTTACCTGTTCCCTTCTAACAGTCTGAAATGTTATCAGCATTGAACTTACTTGAGTATTGTCTTGCCCACATATTCTGAAAGAGCAAACAACTTGCTTGACCCGTGTCCTCTAGATCAGCCATTACTTTTGAGTCTCTCGCTCAACTTCTCCCTCAAATTTCTCTTGGCCTGCTCAGCTGTCCCACTGTGCTGTTCATGGAGAGGAACTCAGAGGCATGACCTTGTCTCAGTTCAATACTTTATTAGTTTTGGCATTCTATGTATTTTTAAATATAGGTTTTCCTTTTATAGGATTAAGTATTTCTGCTTTAAAGGTTTGTTGAAACACATTTCTCTGTCCTCTTATCTTAGGCTCAGCAGCTGATCAGCACAAGACTGTAGATCAGAACTGACTTCTGGCTCCTTCAGACACCAGATAGAGGAGGAAATGGTTTGAGGTGTGCTGACCAAGGAGATAAGTGGGGCTGGTGTTTCTGTCAAAAGTTGGTTCCAGCTGTTGCTGGAGAATTCACCGTTCTGCGAGTCTGAGCAGTCCCATCAGATAGAATAGGAGAAAAGAGGGGCAAGAACAGAATGAAGAGCTCTCATGTTCCCTCTTTTTCCTTTTCAGAGCATTATCTTTATCATGCTGCCATTTAAAGATTGAGTACCTATCCAAGGACTGAATTTAATATGTAATGTTGATTCAAGTCACTACTGTTAGATTGCCTACCCATTCTTCTGGTACAAAGCAATATATACTGAATCTGTCTGAAAGGACAGGCCAGCCTGAAGTAAATATGCTCCTATCATGGTGTGACAGCCTGGCCAGTCCTGACAGTGGGTTCCAAGAATCACAACTTTATGGTCTGTCAGCTAGTGCAAACATCCATCCATCAAATATCCCCCACTTGTTATACCTAGAAGACAGAACTATGGAGGAATTAAGAAATGAGTGACAGAGGGAAATTATCTGCTTTGATACATGCAGTTTCTAGGATGAGAGAGAACTGGGATGGTCTCAAAGATCACCAAAATCCTACCTGTGAACGTGGTTGGATCAAAGAGGTCTGAGACAGCAGAGAGGAGATCCTTGTCCTCTTTTTCCAGCTCTACCTTGCCCTCCAGCAGAGACTGTAGCTCAGAGTTTTTAAAGTTTGGTCTATTGCTGGTTTTAAGCCAAGACTAGTTTATTAAACAAGGTCTGTGTTCGTGTTTGAGTGGCTTTACTAAACATTAACGTCACTCAGTAGCCAAGTGTTCCACGGGGAGTGCTCCTGACTTCCCCATTGCTTGTCTCTCACAGCAAGGTGGCACCCTAAGGGTCAGGCATGCTCAGGGCTGTGCACATGCCTGTTAAAAACCCAAGGTCTGCAGGACCAGTCCTGCCTTCTTGCTGCAGTCCAGTGAGGGTTTTCAGCTCAGGTGGCATCCTCACTCCTAAGCTGAAAACCCCCAAACCAAGGCTCCTTAATCTTAAAGGCTCCCTCTAGTTTCTAGAGCAGTTAAAGGTCCTTGTCCCAGTGTTCTCACTGAATTCTGGGTTCATTCTTTATGCCTCCTCTCAGGCTCCTTGCTGGGACCCAGTACTTTACTGGTCTCCAGCTTCCCAGCCTGCAGAATGCCATGGTATGGGAGATTGTGTGGAGA
The DNA here is from genome assembly GCA_013390045.1 of Picathartes gymnocephalus. NCBI lineage: Eukaryota > Metazoa > Chordata > Aves > Passeriformes > Picathartidae > Picathartes > Picathartes gymnocephalus. The sequence continues at coordinate 130,972 of WEKY01021944.1, forward strand.
AAAGGAGGAAGGGCACTTCCTTTGGGTGGACAGGGAGATCCAAGGCCAGAAAGAGGGAGCCTGTGAAAGTTGGAAAGTGGGAGCAAAGGATGAATTTCAGAGGAAAGATAGCTGGGAGAAGAAAAGGAATTTCTTTGGGCTGGGCAAATACATCTTAAGAGATTTGAGTACCCACAGGAATGCTGCAGAGATAGTTAGGGGTGAATTCTCTCAAGGCCTTGTCTCTTAAAAAGACTTCAGGGCTCTGTTACTGCACGGACAAGCAGTCAGATGCTTGGGGGACTGGTTTTGCTTCCCTCTTCCTGCTGAGTCGGCCTCACATCACAGGTGGCCTCTCTGGGTACAGAGGTGTGCTGGGATATGCAAGGAGATGCAGGGAACGAGTGTCTGGAAGAGGATGGAAGCTCTGCTCTCTGACCAGCTTCTCTTTCCTTCATGATGCAGAGGCAGGCAGGGGAGCTGGGGGAGCGTTTCTGTTAGCCAGTCAATCAGTCATTTCCCTTATTTATTATTTACCCTCCTGGCCAAACCCTCCCCTCATTCCTGGGCAATGGGGATTGTTGTGATCTCTGAGTAGCAGAGGCTGACAGGCAGCCTGATCCCTGCTAGCAGCTCATTCTCAGCCATGTGAGAGGAGGAATGTCCACAAGGAGAGATGGAGTTAGAACTTTTTATTAGGAGAAACCTAGACACAACTGACTAAAATCTCATGTTAAGGAAAACACACAGGTCTTTTCAGGATTAAAAAATACAAATATATAAAAACTTACAACCAAAAGCATGGTTTCCCCCATCTGAGTGTGAATGTGTATTTAAATGTACAGGGAGCTGTACCAAAGCTGTGTATCAGGAGCAGGGATTCACTTTCAGTGGCCCTAAGAGAGGGAATGGCTCAGTCCCCTCATCAGCTGGTCCCAGGCCATTTGCTTGTGCAGTCCAGTGTGGGGAAGCTGTGGCCTGTGTCTGAAAGGGCAGTGCAGGGTAAACAACAGGGAGCAGTTTGGCTCTGTTTAGCAGATCTTTAACAGAGGGATGTCGGCTCTGCACTGAGGAAATGTATCTTGAATGGGAGCTGCCTGCAGACCTCACCCACCAGACTCACAGTGCAGCCTCGGGCCCCAGTGGTTGCTCTGAGAAGCTACAGCAGTGGAGAGACCCGGTCCCTGGGTGGTTTCTATCACTGTGTGTCCTAAGGATGGAGAGGATGGCCTGGTGGCAGAGCAGAGACTTGCTGTGGGGTCAAATAACCTGACCCGTGCTGGCTGGCAAGCTTGAGCGAGCAGGCAGGAGCTCAATGATGTGCAGGACCTGAGGAGGGCTCTTTCTGCTTGCAGAGGATGCTGAAGTGTTTTGCTAGGTTGATGAGAAGACACAGGCCGTACCTCTTCTGCAGATAAACAGAGGATGCTTTTCTCTCAAGTGGGCAGCTGGCAGCACCCTTTCAGCAGCATTCAGGTTGCTTGAAAGATGAGTTTCACAAAGGGGAAAACCACTTTGTTTCTATATGATACTCCTAAGATATCTGTTCTCAGAGGAGAGTCTCTTTTTCTGTTAATGGATGTCTTGCTTAGGATTGATGACATAAATATCTTGGGAAAATTCCCCAGGCTTCATCAACTGGTCATCTAAGTGATTTCCCTGGGGCCAGTCTGCTGCACTGACTTAGGAATGAGGAAGGGATTCCAATGTTAGACATGAGGCAGCTGTGCACTGGGGACCACGGATGTCCTTATTTATGGCGAAGAGTTGTTATATACACACTGTCAAAAAATTCAAGTAGGATTTATTGTGTAGGTAAACTGGTATAAAATATCTGGGCTCAGGTAGAGAAAGGGAGGGTTAGAAAGAGCCAAAATGAAGCAGATGAGAAAATCTTTCTTTCAGAAAGCCTACTGGTGTGTTTCTGCTCCCTGCAGGTGACAGAAGCTTCAGCTCAATATAATTGCCAAGCTGATGTTGCAAATGTTGAATAGAGAAGACAGAAGATGCAGAGGTCCAGTCAGTGTGTTGAATACTGTGTTGCAGTGGATACCCACTGGGCAGGAGTCTGCTGGCCTGTGCTCTACCAGGCTAAGGCTGGGGAGTCTCTAATCCCTATGGATCCCTGAGGGCTTCATATCCTGAGACTGGTGTGTCTCTTCCGTGCCTGTGGCTGCCCCTGCCTTGGACTGTGAGAGGTGCTGTCTGCAGTATAACAACGATGTTCGCCGGAAAGGATAGAGAGAGGGTATTAAAACAGAGAGGTTAGGGGCAAGAGTTTGGAGTCCACTTTGCAGAAGTTTTAGTGAGTGCTGGGACAGCTCCTTCTCCTCGTCCCTGCTGGAGACAGGTCACACAGACAGATCATCCGACCTTGCCTTGCTGCTGGCACGGCTGGCCTTGCTGAGCCGGCGTTTCTCGTTGAAGTAGTTCTCGGGGAAGGCAGGTGCTGCACATTCGCTGGCCACCTCTGGGCTCTCCACGTAGCTGGGCTTAATGAAGGGCCCTTCCCCAGCAGCATCCTCCTGGCTGTGGACCCTCTCGGTGGCGAAGTTGGCGGTGTTCTGCTGGGAGGCCATCTTGTTGCTGAAGGGGCTGATGAACTTCCCGTTGGGACTTGACAAGCACTGGTTGAAATCCGGCGGCGGGGTGTACATCTGTGCCCTCTCTGCCTGCGGGGCAGACTCCAGCCTGCCAGGGGCTGTGCTGGGGCTGGCTTTGTAGGACCGCGAGCACCTCTCTTTGGCTTTCTTCCAGCCCAAGTGGTACAGCTCGGCCAGGCTGAGGAAGAGGGAGAGCACCGCCACAGCCAGCATGAAGACGATGAACACGTTCTTCTCCGTGGGGCGGGACACGTAGCAGTTGACGGGGTGGGGGCACGGTGCCCGCTGGCAGATGTACAAGGTCTCCAGGAAGATCCCGTACAGGATGTACTGCCCCACGATGAAGGCCACTTCCATGGCGGTTCGAATCAGAATGCTGTAGACGTAGGTGTTCAGCAGGCTGCCCCTCAGTATGATTTGGCCTCCTGCTTCATCCCAGCCAGACAGGTTAGTCTCCTTCTCGGCCATGGAGCACTTCTGCTGGTAGTATGTGTCACTGCCACTTTTGTTCTCTCGGGCCTCTAATTCTGCCTCCTTCATCTTCCTCTTCTCCTCCATGCGCACCGTGTGCATCGCGTGGCCCATGTACACCAGGGACGGGGTGGAGACAAAGATGATCTGGAGGACCCAGAAGCGGACGTGGGAGATGGGGAAGGCCTTGTCGTAGCAGACGTTCTCGCAGCCGGGCTGCTGGGTGTCGCACATGAAGTCAGACTGCTCGTCCCCCCAGGAGGACTCAGCGGCTGTTCCCAGCACCAGCATCCGGAAGATGAACAGCACGGTCAGCCAGACTTTCCCCACCACTGTGGAGTGTTTGTGGACCTTCTCGAGGAAGTCTCCCAGGAAAGTCCACTCACCCATTTCTGCTCACCGGGAGGGGTGAGAAGTCTTGAGAGCTGGATGCGAGCCTCTGTTGGGAGAAAACAGAGAGTGGTTTTAAGGAGGATTAGGAAATGCCCAGCTGGTAATGGATGAAGTAAAATATTTTTTTTTGTTTTGTGTCAGAGGAAATGTGTTCATTTGACCTGAAATGAATGAGGTCTAGTTTGCTGAAAACTTTGTTTCACATCCACTGGAAACCTTGTGTTGTGTTTGGGATGGTTTTTTTTCTTTTTAAATTTAGCTACTGAAACAACAAGTGGTTTTTTTTTTTTCACATAACTCATCTACAGCCTGCTAAATGAGTTCCCAAAACCTTAAGGGTGAGCCAGATTTACTTTCGATTCAGAAAGTCCTTTCACTGTGATCTGCATATTGTACCCTCTGTGGGCTGCGTAATTAAAGCAGCATTCATCTGTCTGTGGACTGCACTCTGGGAAACCCTTAATGGGCTGATCCCCTGGGAGATAAGACTGGAATCTACAGCCTGGCCTGAGCAGTGGCACTGTCACAGGTTGCCTTTGTGTAATACCTGCACCAACACCTGGAATGTGAAGTGCTTGCAGCTCTGGGCTTCCTTTATGAGCTCAGTGACACCACTGAAGCGCAGAGAAAACCTTTCTGTTGCCCACCTGCTCCCCATCCATAGGTTTTGCTTTGGTTTTGCAGTGTTGCCAGTTGCAAGTGTTTCATTTACAAGCTGCAAATATTTAGGGGAGTGTAAAGACTTTGGTGGGCTGTGCCAGTCCTGGCAACCTAATCTGTCGTGCCTCTCCGAGAGGGAGCTGCTGCAAAATCTAAATGGTGGGTCTTGCTCCTTCCTCTTTTCTTAAATTCTGAGGAAAAATTCACAGTTCAAATGAAGCAGACAAAGAAAAAAGCCTCCTTTGAAGTGCCTCCCAAGGACCAGCAGCTCCTGGGAAGTGCTGTTGGTAGGTGGTCTGATGACAGGAAAGATTTGCGGGACTGGGAGTAAGATTGCAAAGTGGAGATGCAGGAGAGCCTACTTCAGTTTTGTTTCTTTCTCTGACTGACTGTTTCTGGCCAAGTCACTTAACCTGATGGATAAAAGGAGAGCAGTGGGTTTAATCCATCTTTTGTGGGGCTCTGTGGGAGTGCTTGAGCAATCATTTGATCCAGTTATGCTCACCATACTCACCTTCCTAGGGCACTGCAAAGCTCTCCCTGGTGCATGAGTTAAGGGCTGGGTGCTATAAAATGTGCACTGTTACCTTGGAGCTAATGTCCTCCCACAGTCAATCTTTTGGAAAATAGCATTTTAATAAGTAAATGTAAAAATAATCATCATAATGAAATATTAGAAGCACTAGTCAAGGTAAAGCCCAAAGCCACAGGGACCAAATTGTTAATTCTCCTTTATTGTTCCTTGTCCTGTCTTTAGGAGCCAATTATTTTTATAGTACAAAGAACATTTGTGGAGAGCAGACACTGTTAAAAGCTGAAAATTTACTGTAGCAATATTGTGTAGATTTCCTGTGAGCAAAAGCTGGAGAACAGATACACTTGTTGAGGGAACAATATCCCCTCCTCTAGTTATGTGAGTGACATAATTTAATGTAGCAACACACACCATAATTCATCCCATCGTTTGTTCTTGTGCTGTGTCCAGCTGCAAGGATGGATGGGACAAAGATCAAAAGTTGAATCTTCAAATTCCAGGTGCTGCTGAGGGCTGCCCTGGGAAAGGTGAGGATTGCCCAGGTAAGGAGACAGGGCAGTGGCCACTTGCCACCCCACAGCCTGTCAGTGGCCATTGAACAGGGAGAAGGGACATACAGGAAGCAAAGGATGGGGTTTGGCTCCTTCCTGCCCTGGCAGGCGTGCTGCAATCATGCTGATGGAGCTCCTGGTGGCTGCTTGGCATATGCAGAAGCTTTGATCTGCTGCCAGCCTGGAGCTGGAGCAGCAGTAACGCAGAAAATCAGCTGGTCTTTCTGAATCCTCTCATCTGCACTGGTGAAAACTGGCAAATGTGTGGGTCTGTCTTACCTTCTGAAATGGCTTTGGTGCAGTTACTGCATTCTGGAGGAATTAGCATATGGCTTCGTTCCAGGAGCACCAGGGGATTAAATACAGACTGATAAATCAGTGATGGGAAATATTTACAGACTGTGGCACTGAAATCAGTGTGTTTGCTTTTTTTCCCCCAGAGTGCAGACAAGGCAACCAGCTACCCACAGCTCAGTGTTACGTGTGTCCAACATCAATATTCTCTAGCACAGCTGTATGTGTGGAATATTCCTTACAAGGCAGTATGAGCAATGGTGGGTGTCCTCACTTTTCCAGGTGAGTTTATGTTGTTTACACATGCCTTTTCTTGTTTCACTTTACTTGGTAGTGTAAATATAAACACAGTTCTCCCTGGCTGTGCAAAGACTGAGTTTTTTCTTTCTGCCACAGGGAAGTACAATCACAAACTGAGCCCCTCTTCCCTTCCATTCTACTGTGTGCAGCTTGTTTGGGGTTTTACAATGGCTTGTTTTCCCCAGGGAAGGCTACTAAGCCTAGATGCTTGCAAATTGTAAAAATTAGGATGTGCAGGACACAAAGTAAAGCAAACATAAGTGCAAGAGGAGTCCAGAAATAAAAAAATGTTAACAGATATGAGAAGAACAGCAATTTATCTGTCTCGCACATGCAAAGAATATTTCAAGAGGCTGTAAATCAGGAGGATCTGAGGCTGGCAGTCATGAGGCTTAGGCTAGATAATAGGGACATTTCCTCTGCCCTCCCCTGCACAGATTGTCTAAAGAAGGGACTGCCCGGAGATGCCTCTTGATCATCCTGCTACAGCCCCATAGAGAGCTAAGGTGGCTTCTCCAAGGCCGTAGGTGGCCACAGGGGAACAGATTTTGGAAACCAAGAGAAGGAGTTTCCCTCCTAGAGCAGCATTTTTGGCTTAGACATTTGATACTTATTAGTGAGCTATTTTTGCAGTTGCCAGACCAAGGGTCTTTGAGAGCATCTAGTTCTCTGCTGCCAGCAAGAAAAGAAGGATTGTCACCTCCTGACAGCTTTTCCTGGCTATGCAGAGCTGCCCCTGACCTAGCCTTTCTCCTCATGGCTTTACTATTCTTGGGAATTTTCCATATAGTTCCTTTTCCTCATTCCCAGACTACTGTTGCCCTCACATGTTTTGACCTCTCAGCGTCTGAGCATCTGCAGCCTTTTATATTCCTAGTTTGGGCTCAGTTGGACGAATCTTGTCTCACTCTGGTGTGACTGGGCAAAAAACACCTCTGGGTATCTTTGTGAGGGTCTCAGCACCTGATAGAAGCCAGTCTTGGCAGCGGGGTCGTGCATATTCATGAGCAGTCGTGGGCTGTGCCACCGCCCCTCCATGCTTTAGGCTGGCAGCTTTGTGCTGGATCCGCAGGGGAGCTTGCTCCGGCACGGGAGCCTGGCACCGGGAGAGGCGTGTGTGACACAGCCCAGTGCAGCTCGGCACAAACCCAGCAGCGTGGCCAGCCCAGCTTAATCATCACCTGGAACGCCACTGAAGCTGGGCAAAACTGAGCATCACCCCTCAGGCCAAGCATGGAGTCTGCTCAGCTCCGGGCTGCCTTGTGACTGCCAAATTCCACGATAAAAATACCCCGGCGGGGACGGCACCTGCTAGCACGCCAGGCTGGCTCTGCCATTCCTTTTTTGCACTACCTTTATCTGCGGGAGGGGAAGGGTCTGTTGCCCTCTGAGCAGTTTTGCCCATCCTCTTGGTGATGCCACGTGCTCTGAAGGACAGGCCAGCATTTCACATCGCTGCTGCTCGCTCCAGCCAGCACGCTCATTCTGGTTGGAGCTAGCCAGGGCTCTGATGAACAGCTAGGAAATCCACATCAGAGAGCCAGGAGGGCCGTTCCTGTGCAATCATCTTTATATGAGTTTATTTCCCTGGAGGTTGTTAGGAAGAAAGTTTTGCCCTCTTTAGAAGCCAGGCAAGACTATCAGCAGTGATATAAATAGCTGAGCTCAACACTTCAAGCTAGCTTTTCCCACAAGGAAGGTGACAGGAGGTCGCCATCTCTGCAGGATGTTTCTAAAATAAAGTGGAGAGTCTGATTCTAACACTGTTTCTGCTCTCCCTTGCTGGGCTCACCTCTTCCCTTTGGCAGATCCCAGGGGCACCTGGAGAGGCTCTCCCAGGAAGGCTCCTTTGTGTGAGGCAAGCACAGTTCCCATGGAGGGGGAAAGTATCAGATTCAAAGCCACTGTATTTTTGCTCGATCTCTGTGTGTGATTTGCTCAATCAGGTACAAATGTGTGTCTTTGGGAATTAATGAGATTTCACAACAAAGTGGAGGGTTGGGGATGTTTTAAGAAGCTGACATGCTGGACAGGTGGCTCTGCACTGGAGGTCAGTTAATGCTGCTTTACTTAAGGATCTCCAGCCCCTTGTAAGCAGCCTCACAGCATCCCGTGCAGTGCAGATGTTGTCACCTCTGTCGTGCAGACGGTGATCACTGCGGTACAGAAGGGACAAACTGCTTTGTTTTGAGGTCACTGTGTTAGAGCAAGTCTGGGGACAGAGCTCAGGGGTCGTGGCTTTTTTTCTAGGCAGCACTGCCTCTTAAACCTCATGACAGCAATACAACACTGCTTCTACAGACCACGGCTCTTCTCTCCTGTGCCCTGGCACAACACTGTCTTGGCTACCTGAAAGAAAACCCTCTCCTGCTGCTCTTCTGTGGCAGGTACACCTGGCAGAACCAGAGGCTTTTTGTTTTGTTTTGTTTTGCTTTGCTTTTCTTTGCTTTGCTTTGCTTTGTTTTGTTTTGTTTTGCTTTGCATTGTGGGGACATGTGGCTCACAACATTAAATGATAGAAAAAGTTAGAAAAGCACTGTGCAGAGTGGGTGCAGTGTTCTGGATTACAGAGGATTTGTGATGCTAAAGCCCACCTCAGCAGGTATCTTTTTGTTCAGAGTTTACTGGCATTGGCTTCTTCCTATGGATACACAACAGACAAGCAACAACCAATTAGGCATTTTGGCCAAACACCATCTCTCTGGCTTCATATATGCATGCATATGTGTATGATAAGTTTCTGCCTGAACCAGGCCAGTTCTTTAGCCAAGTTTTTAACTCTGATCTGCAGATGAGCCCAGAATAAATAGCTTTGTACTTAGGCTTTTAAAGAAAAATAATTGACATGTTTGCATAGGTTCCATTCTAGTTCCTTGGGTTCAAAGTCCTGTGCTGAGCCAGAGTGACTTTGACTCCAGTGCTGAAATCTCATGGGGGAAGAACAGCTTTGTGTTAACAGCTCCTGTCCTAGAAGACAGACATCCAATGTTTCGTATCTTTCTGCTCCTCCCAAGTTCACTGCAATTTCTGGAAGGGTCATACTGGTATCCAGACCACTGGCCCTACTCGTAGTTGCAGACAGCTTGTTATTCCTTGACGAGGTGTGTGCTTTCCCCCTCCTCTCCAAATGTGGAAAATCTCAGAGTTCACGAAGAAGAGAGTGGGTGAGAAGATAAGGGAGTTGAATGACCTGTCACCTCCTACACACACAGGCACACAACCCTGAGGCACACAGAGACACAGACAGAGGGGAATCACTCAACACCTTCAAGCGTGTACATCAGGGATGTGTTACACACACAGATGATAATAATATGTAGAATATTTTCATCTGAAGTGATGGTGGAAGCTGCAGACTCCCAGTCAGTTGAATTTTTATTAGTTGTCTGTCCAAAACATCTAATGCTATTCCTCCCCCTGTGCTTTCATGCATCCAAATATTAGGACCAAGCTCTGCCTGATGTAGTCTCAGGAGACCAAGAACAGAAGAGGCCTTGAACTCAGATGAGTCAAGCTGAGGGATGAATTTATCCCACTATCTTTGAAAAGCTGGCATCAAATAGTTACGTGATAGTGGTACCCAGACTTACACTTAAAATGCAGGGAGCACCTTCTAATTCTCTTGGGATTCTCTCTTTGCCTTTGAGAAATGTGGGTCCCTAGAGAGCCCAATCTATGTATGACAAAACTGGACTTGGGATAAAGTAAATGAAGGGTCACTGTGCTTTTTGGTAGGGAAGAAAAACCCCATAAATTCTCTCTCTAATGTAAATGCTGGAAATTTGATGCTCTTTCCAGTATCTTTCTCTTTGCAGAGAGAAGCTGACCTGTATGAATTTGCAGATGATGCTAAATTGGGCAGTCTAAAGTGGGGGAAATAGAGGTGAGGAGATACCCAAGGAGGGCATAGGGAGCTCTAGAAAACATAAACAAGCTGAGAGGTTTTGGGGCTGCTGTAGTAAAAGCTGTTCCTGAGCTCTGCTGGGAGAAGCTGATCTCAAGCAGTGCTCAGTCGGTGGGGAGGGCTGGTGTACGGAGATGTGCGGTGATGGCAGGCCTCACACTGGGCACGATATAGCAGCAATAAAACCTGCCCATGTGATTTTAGGCTGGTTCACACGCTGCATGAGATGCAACTTGTTATAGTGTTGAAATAGAAGAGACTGGAGAGGTAATGGGAGAAAGAGAGACCTCTCATTCAGGCTTTTCCCATCCTTTCTTCCTTCCTCTCACCCCAGCATCTCCCTGCCTATCAGCTCCCCATGGTTTCCTTACAGTCAAGCTCCCCCAGAGAGCCTTGCCTCAGTTTTTTGGCAGTTTTGACCAGCTAACTCTATAAAGCCCCCAAATTGCTAATGCTTTCAGCCTTAGAAAGGGGAAATCTTCAGTGACTATCTATTTCCCACTTATTACTACCTTGTCAAATCTCATTTCTTCCTTCTTTCCAAAAAATCTGTAGGATTCTTTTCACACTCCAGCCTCATTGCTATATCCTTGCCTCAGTCTGGCTGTGTGAGTGGATTATTTTTTGTACTCAGTGTAGGCACCATATACATATATATGCACAAAAATACACCCCCCTTTGGAACCAACTAATACTGAATTGGCAAAGCCCAGCAGCAGGGAGTTAGGAAATACTGGGGTTACTGTTCTCAGTAATCTTAATTCAATCTCTTTGTGCCTGTGCCTCTTAGAGTCCTTAACCACATCCTCACATTGTCACCTCATTCTTTGCACAGGATGCCTGCCTTGTTCTGTGCCAGCCTGGCGGGGGCTTTCTTGAACAGCAGCTATTCAATGTTTTGTTTTCTCCTCATTGTTCAGTGGGTGGCCTGTGCCTCATTTACTGTACATTATTCAAGTCCAGCTCTAAAGACAGAATTATTAGTTTCCTCGTGGGTTTTCCTATGGCTTTCATCACAACAGTATCTGATCGCTTCACAATTATAAATCTACTTACTTTCATTACCACCCAGAGGTGAAGAGATGGTATTAGATCAGCTGTGCAGCCGAGGAACTAAGGCAGTGAGAGATTAAGATAAAAACTGTTCATTAATTTTGGAAGCTCTTTGGTGATGTTGCTATTCTGTTGGTGCTTTTTTTTCTAGTGTACTTAGCACTGTATAATGGGTATTCAAAGCAGAGCTCTGTCTGGTTTATGCTGGAGTGGGAGAGTTTATCATTTCTACCAGTTGCACCACATGTAGAACTCAGATACCAAAAAGACAAGAAATGGGCATTTGTGGGGAAATGTGGCTTAAGTGATTTGCCCCATCATGGCAGAGGAAATTGGACTAAGAAGCAAGAATTAACCTCAGTCCTCTTGGATAGCTTTATCTGATTACCAACTGGAGAAAGTTTTTCTCCCATCCCACTATTCCTTCCTTTCTTCACCAGACATCTGAGTGCAGCAGAAGACCCTGGAGCTCTGCAGGGGTCACCCTTGCCAGGCTGCTTCACTTTCTGAGCGACCCTGTGCCCTGACCAAGGCATCTGTCAGCTTTTCTGCTTCTGAGGGAGAGCAGTTTCATATGGAAATTCTCAGACATTCTCAAGGCATGTCCGTAACGACATAAAAAATGGAGAGTGGCAGAAATGTAAGTGCAAACCCCGTAGCTCTTACATTAAAACCCCCTGACCTCTCTTCAAAGATACACTAGAGAGACTTAAAAACCTGCATCTCTCTGCTCATTGCATGCTGCGTGGCATCAATATTTCTTTGTTTCAGGGAATAGCTAGCATGCTGAGTATTGTTCACAGAGATCTCTCTGTTGCTCATTAATAGCAATAAAATTGATTTCCCACCCCCCCACCCCCCTTTATGAATTCTTCGCCCAAATATTGAAGTCTCTCCGTCGTCTCCTGGGAGTTATTTCTAATTTTAAGCCTATATCCTCGTGCCTCATACAAAAGCACCCAAAGTGTGCAGCAGTCTCCAAAATGTGCTCCCTAATGATATAGTGTAATGCTGAATTACTCATTCCTCCTTGTCTATTTTCAATGCTGCAAGATAAGTCAGAAAATGGGCAAATGTGTGCAGAATTTGTGAAATCTATCTGAAGGTCAAAAAGAGAAGAGAGGCTAAGGTATGAAGTTCAGTATTTTCTGTCAGACTTTAAATTTTTAATACCCAAATACTAAAATACTATATTATTATAGTATTTTAGTTATAGTTATATAGTTACTTATAATTATAGTATAATTATACTATATTATTATAATATTTTAATACTAAAAATACGTTGATATTATATACTGTTGAGTGGAAAAAAATAAAAAAAACCAACAACCCCAAATACTTATAGTAACAGGAATACTTAGCATAGTTCCCAAGCGACCGGAGCCTGATGAGTATTTTAAACCCTGAAGCCTCAGGAATTCTAAAGTACTGCTCTGCTCCCAAGGAAAAGGGGAACAAAGTTAGAAATGTGTGCTCTTCTCCGAGTAGATTTTGAAAATAGCAGCAAATGCAGAATTTTTTTGGCTCCTGGTACAAATACTGAATACTGTGAGGCTTCTGAATAACTGGTGAAGCCACTCATAGCTGCACATACATATGCACAGATATGTTACATGCATGAAGTTCTTTAAAGAGAGGAACACATAGGCAGCAGTAGGGGAAAGCTCTCATGCATACTGCTTAACCAAGGAATTTTGATGGATTTATTATCAATGCTTAAGGCTCACTCAGCACAGGACTTTTTAGCTGAGGTTTGTCCAGAAAAGCCACTTACATGATCCTCTAAAGGTTTTTAAGGTACTTCAGGGACAGAGGTACTGCCTCAGTTTACCTGAGTTGTTAAAACCAGAATGCCACAAAGCTCCTTAGACATGACAAATGGGCAGCCAAACGACCCTTCAGGAAATCAAAGGAGCCACCACAGATCTGAGGTGGCTATTAGTCAGCAACCTTTACACTCAGTGAGATTGCCTCTTTCCTGGTGGGTGTATAGGTGTATTATTTGAAAAAGCAGTGTTAAATTACGAAAATGTAATTGCATAATTATTCCAAGTACAAAAATGAGGGAAAAAAGTTAGGAAGGCAAATAAAAAGAAGCAGCAGCTGCTGGTGTGGGAGAGGACATTTGTCCCTTCAGGTCTGTGTGCCTCCTTGCTGAGGCTGCCACGGGCAGTGCTGGGATGGAGGAGAGAGGCATTCATTCCCTGGCGGCACACACGGAACGTGTGACTGAGAGATACCAGCAAGGCACTTCTCTGCACTGGGGTTACATTCCCAGGCTCCGTGTCACAGACCAGCCAGGACACAGTACTCTCAAGGAAAAGAAACTGCAATATTTTGAAAGCATCGTGCACATTTCAGAATATAGGCGGTTAACGCAGACCCTTGATAAAGTGTTTACACCCCGAGAGCCTCTCCTAGGTAAGAGTTTCCTTCACCACCGTCCCCCGAGCAGCTTGACAGCATGCTGAAATAGGATCTGACAGAAATGACAATTTGTACTTTATACTGTCTGAGGGAGGATGTTTGGGGCTCTTATCCTGATTTTCTATACGGATCTTTTGGTATCTATGTTCATCGCAGGGAAGTTACGTGTTATTTCTGTAACTCCCTGTGGCAAAACAGTTTAGTTTTTAAAATGTCCCAAGCCCACCATGTTACTAGTTGGAATGTTTTGAAGAGAAAATGAAAGAAAAAGTAAATTTCTTAAATTATTTTTGGCCATCCTTCTTCTCCTGCCTCTTCAAATCCTTTTTTTCCCTTCGTGCTGTTTTCCCCTTGAGTGTAATAACTTGATCTACCATCGGCACTTCTGTAGTTCTAATATTTCCCCCTCATGGTTGCTTACCTGATTTCCAATATCTTGTCTTCAGTCTCCTTTCCTCGCTTTAGCACTTTCCCTTTTTGTTGTAAAGTTGAACTCCTTGTTCTCCTCAGTTGCTTCGTTTTATTCCTTTAATATGGTTCTCTCTCTCTCTCTTCCTCTCTTTTTCTCCACCCCCTTTCTGTGTCACTTTCTGTCTTCCCCACTGCCTCTCTGCCTTTCCCCCTCTTCTTTCTTCACCTACTTTTCTTGTCTCTCCCACCCCCTCCAGCCTAATCTTTCTATTTTCAAACCTGGTTTCCTGATGTTTTTCCTTTAAAGACCATGGATCTCGTTCCTCCCTCTCCATTCTCAGCCTCTCCCTGTGCCACCCTCCCCATGCCGACAGGATGCGTTCGCTGCTGACTTTGTGCAGTCCCTTCCAGTCACCGCTGCCACTGCTCCTGTGCACACCATCCCACAGATAATATTCTATGCTCTAAGCCTTCCCCAAATGAAGAGAGACAGCCTTGCCCCACAGTTACACCAGCCAGACCCTGGAAAGCTTTTTCTTTGCAAGACGAAGGACAATTCAACCAACAAAGGACATTTTCTGACTTGTTCAAACTTAATCTGGTAAAGCAGAGTTTGTGTGGAGCAGGGTCTTCCACCTCTTCAAATCACACAGAACTTGCTCTGCTGGCTTGAACTGGGGGCCCAGCACAACTGCAGCCTTGTCCTAAAGGGCACCAAATGCTTCCCAGGGACTTTTTACATGCCCCCTTACTGATAAATGAGAATAATCTGCCTGCCAAGAGAGGTGTCTTTTGTCACACCACCATACCACCACCTCTCTGCACACACAGTCAGATGCATGAGCATTTGGGCCTCTGTTAAAAATGTTTTCGACATATCAAGTGTTTGAAGGCCTTGTATTTCATATATGTGTCAAGCTGAGCCTCTGATTTCCTGCACATCGGGAGGAATGAGGCAGAATCAGAGATGCCTTCTGGCTTTGATAAAGGTCTCAAAGAACTGGTGGCAGGAGAGTGAGATTTGCACAGAAGACTCTGCTGACCTGAGAACCGACTCGCTGCACACAAGCTTTGGTGGTTATCCCTCCTGCAATCCTTTCCAGGTTAAATATCTCCCACCCAGAATATTGCCTGGTGGTCTCTATGCATCAGCAAGGGCAGATCAGAAAACAAAAGCAGTCCAGGGACTAAAACATACTGCTGGCAACTCTTCTGATAATTTTTCTCCCACTAATTTAATACTCCCTTTAGTCACAAGATTGAAAGCCAGTCTACAGACTGAAAGGGACAGTGCTGTGCAGAGGTTACCTCTGGAAACATGTCCTGTGTGGACACTCCCACTCTGAAGTTAGGAGTGCAGCTCTTTTCCAAGAGGACTGCATCCTCACTGATGGTTAGTGCAGGATGCAGGACAAGGAGTGCACAGTAAATTCCCACAGCAGCTCAGTAACCTCCTGGTATGGAGATAACTATAGTCATCTGCTCCTTCATTTCTAACTTTACTGAAAGCCCTTCTGTGGGTTTAAGGAAAAGAGAAATGTTTCTGGAGTTGTTTCTCCCTCTCCTGTGTGGCAGTTGTGTATCTGTGATGGAAATTCAAGGGAAGGAGAATATCATTCCAATTTTTCATCTTTCTAGAGTAATTTCCATGACGCATTATTATGTAAAGTCATGTTGATTTTATGCCAGTGAGATTGTCAAGGACTTCATCATAGAAGTGTCCAAAAAAGAGGTGTTAATAATACAGGTCTAGCTCACAGATGGCTTTGGGGTAGGCTAGGGATAAGGCTTGTCAAGTGTTTTTCACATGCTGTAGAGAGACAGGTCCTGTGAGAGAGCTGTCTGAAATGCACTCACCTCCCTGCGTGGCTGACGCTTTGCTGTACACTCAGGGTGATCAGGTCTGATTCTCCCTGCTCACTGCTTTGTGTTTCCTGCCCAAGTGTGGTTCCTGAGTGGCATACAGAGGTAATCCCAAATCCAGCAGATACAGTCTGGTTCTGCTGGATGTATGAGGGAGGAGAGAAGGTTTCTGTCCAACACGTGCGTGATGCACAGGAGTTACCTGTTACGAGCTCTTTTTGTTTTGCTGCTGGTGGTGACCCTTTGGATTTTGACGCTCAGAAAGGAAACGGTAGAAGGCAGACAGGGAGGAAAAAGACAGAAGGGGGAGTAGAGGTGTTGCATGGACACTTCATCCAGCCCCTCAGTGTGTCATCCCTTCTCTACTGCACCGTCTTCAAGGGAAAACAGAGGTGTCCTGGCAGCTTCTCTAGCCCCTCAGCTAGAAAAATAGCTGGTTTGCTCAATCTTAAGCAGGGAGGAAGAATTTTGACTCCCGTCCCCAAGAGCCTGTTATGCAAAACTTGCCTGACTTGAGTGAGGAGAGCAAGTGGAAGAAAATGCTCCCCCAGACAGTGGGAATGAGGAGAACAGATGACAGCTTGCCATGTGCAGCTTGCAGATCACAGCAGTTTGTGATGCTGTGCAATGGATTTTAAAGGAAAGCAGAAATAAAGCCAGGAGGGAAAGGGAAAATAAGACAACATGTACTATCTTTTGATCAAAAGTTAAGAGCTTTCTTGGATTAGAATTCCCGACCCCCTAGGTAAAAGAAACATAGCAGACCTTATCTACCTGGAGTTCAGTAAACCATATGATATGGTGTCCCAGAAGAAGCAAATTAGTGTAGAAGATTCAGCTGGAGAAGACAGGGATTATTAAATAAATCCTCAAGTGAGTAAGAGGCTGACAGAATTGATACACCAGTTCCTTAATAGGTTGAAGGGAGATTATCTGTGAGGCTGCTTAAAGATTGCTCTTAGGACTGATCTTTTTTTATATTTCTGTTAATTACTTTGGCACAGAAAGTAGAAATACTAATGAAATCTGCTGATGAAACAAAGCTGGGAGGTATCATGAGGGCAGAGGTGGATTCCAGCAGTACAAGAGCTGAAGGCTCTTTGTGCCTGGAGTGATCAAGGTGAGGTTAAGTGGGAGAGTGCAAAGTCACACACTAGGAACTTGCTTGAAGAGTAACAGGAATCTCAATCTCCCAGGAGAGAGAGATGGAGAAAGATGGTGAAAGTTCATGGTTCAAAGGAGGAGGAACCAGCGATGCTATGTGGGGGCGAAAAAGGCAAGCAAACTTTGAGGATGTGGCAGTATATTTAATTGCAGTGAGTGGAAGTAATGTCGTCCAAGAGGATGAGGCTTCTCCAAAACAGTGTCTTCAGTGCTGCTTCCCCACATTCAAGGAGAATATTCAGCCTGGAGCAGGTGCAGAGGAAGGCAGTGGGGTGGTCAGAGGGATGGAGGGTGTCTCAGCCAACAGCGTGTTTCCTTATCAGTCACGGCAGTGACTGCACAGAGATACTTGAGCTGATTTGAAAATAGATGTGCTACCAGTCTGAGCTTTTCAGCATTAATTATTTTGTACCGAACTTCATGCTAGTGCAGCTGCACAAAGTAATTAAACCATGGTGTGATGTGCCTGCGGGGTGAATACTATGAGGGAGCTTAGTTACTTAGTCTGGCAGAACAAAGGTTAAGAGAGGAGAGATTTGCTGCCTATAAATACTTTCAGGAATTGGGGGTTGGGAAAGTAAGTGCTCGGGAGAGAGCACAGCTACATAAGCTAAAGGACAATGTAGCACAAGAATAAATAGATATAAATTGGCCATGAATGAATTTAGGTTGGAAATCAGAAGGTTTCTAAGCAACAGAGCAGGCAAGGAGGTGCTGGAACAGCATTTTAGCAGCACAAGTTAGGGTGGAAACCTAATGAGATTTAGGACAGAGTTTAGTAAGTTTAGAAAAGGCCATTTGTTTTGTACTTGCCCGTTATTCAAAGGGATTGAACCTGATAAGCCAAGAGGTCTCTCTTTCATTCTGTTTCCTGTACTTGCCTTATTACCTTGTTAGATCTGCACCCTTGCATACAAAAACCAGGTAAACCTGGAGCAGAATTTGTGTCATGGGTTTTTCAGCATTGATCCCATGGATATTTAATGAAGGGATTCATTCTGTGCCTGGGATTTAAACAAACAAAAAGAGCAAGCTGAAACAATGCATGGAGAAGGTCTGGAAATATGCAGTAGTGTAGATGAGAGCTCACATATGAAAGAGCTTCTTGACATAAAACAGATGTTCCCAGAGAATCTGGCTTTGCTGGAAGGCTGTTTCAAATGCAGGTAGATGCTCTCCTGAGATGTGAAAAGTGAAAGAGATTGTCTGAAGGGAAAGTGTCTTGCACATTCCTGCCATTACCAAGGACTTTGGGGAGGATGTCAGGTTTGCTGCATTGGGAAGTTTGAGATAAAAAAACCCTACCACCCAACAGTGGTTGAGTTCATCTGTGCTGCCTGGCCACAGCACTGCACTTATTCTGGTTCTTCATAATGTTCCATGCTGGACAAGCACCTCTAGTACCTTCTCTAAAGCACCAAAGGATGGTGTTTCACCTTTGTGATGAAACATTTTATCTCAAATCCCCGTGCATGGATATGATTGAAAGAGAAGGCCAGAGAGGGAAGTTCTCTGTTATGCATTAGACCTCTGGAGACAGTTTGAAGGCATCCTTCAGCAGGAGGCAAATTCCCAAGGACAGCCTGGGCCCAAGGGAAGAGGAGTAGCAAAGGCCCCTGAATGAGAACAGTTTTATAGTCAGAGTTCCTTCTTTAGTAAAAAACCACAAATTATTCCATATGGATGGATGTTTTCCTCTTCCCAGCCCAGAGTACCACACTAGCACAGAGTGAGAAAAGAGGAAACAAGAAACAGGAAGGTGTGAAATATCACTGTGTGTGAGACTCATTTGCCAGTAAAGTTTTCAGCAAGAAAAACTGGAAGAGGTTTTCATCTCACTGAGGAGAAATTGCCATCTATCCCAAAGTAAATGCTCAGTTGTCAGCTTTATGTTACTGGAAACAAAGTACGGCCCTCTCACCCCCTCCTGCTTCCACTTCTCAGCTCTGCAGCATCTCTGAGTAGTTGAGAAGTGCTTTGCAGATGATAATGGAATTGCAACTCCTATAAACACCCTCCTTTCTTTACAGGTGGAGGAACCAGACCATGGAGAGCATGAAGGATTTATCCAAAGGATCAGCAAGTCATTTTAAAGCAAGGAGTCCTCATCTACCTAGCCACCAGACATTCATCTTGTCCTGCAAACTTCCAGCTGGATGAATTGCTGCTTGACAGAAATATGTGTGTATACATATATACATAGATATGTTTCCAAAAGAAGAAAAGAAAGAATAGACTTTTACCTGTTTTTGCTGAGCCTGCACAGGTAGAGAAAGGAACAGGTAGAGTTGACTGAAGGGTGGGTGAGCTTTAGCACAGCCCTTTGTTCTTGCTGGAGCCCACCTCTCTGCCAGTGTCCGGCTCTCAGAAGAGATCCTGAAGTGTCCGAGGGAGGACACTCGGGGCAGGGTGAGCGAGCCCCTGACAGCTCCCAGGAGCTCAGCCTGTGGTCTGACACTGTCTCACTGGCTGGAGATCCCCTCCAGCCTGGAGGACCAATGCTGGGGGAGACTTGCTCCTGAGCTGTTCCTGACATGCACTGGCAGCTGTCTGCCTGCTATTCTTTTAAAGGGTCTTCGTGGACCAGGATAAAATGTGATCTTACGCAGGCGGCATTGTGAGCACAACTTGGCTCAGGTTCAGCTCTTCCTCTGGCTCCCAGCTACTCTATTTTTATTGAAGGAATTTGAGGCTATCAGAAAGGAAGTCAAATTGTTTTAGGAAAACAATAGAAAAGCAACTTGAAGTTTATTAGCTTCCTGTCCAGGGTCTGTGACCAACTTGTCAAACTTATTAGAGTGATGGCAGAACTATTTATTTAAAAGGGCTAGCTGCAGGACCCACAATTTCATTCCTGTTTGGGCCTTAGTGAAAACAAAGGAGAGCCATAAAATAATATCTGAAAGAAGCAGACGGCTAACTGGTAAATGGTGTGAGTAAAGTTGGCCTGTGAGCCATTTGTGGTGTTCACCAGTGCAATGGCTTTTGTGGGGTTTGTTATCAAATGAATGCCTGGACTTGCACTCCCAGGCCAGTCCCATCACCCCAAATTCCTTACTGTGGCTCAAATTTTCAAGTGGAAGCCTCACACCTAAGAAAACAAATTTGGCAGGAAAAGGTCTTCATTTAGAGCTGCTGAAAGGAGCTGAACAATGCAGCAGGTCTGCAGAAGAGCCAGGAATAGAGCCCAGGTGTCCCTGACCCCTCTTGGACTGCTGGAGCCCCTCGACTGCAAAAAATATTTATATCCTTCAGAAGCAGCTGCAGTCTGCTTCCCCATCCAGCTCCCCCAGAGCAGCCACACCATGAAGTCACTGAATGCACGCTGGCATGTGGCTGGTGAGAAGAATGGGCAGCCAAACCATCGGAGTCACAAAGTGTCTGTGGGTCTCTGAGGAGCTTCATGGTTTGCAACGAAACAAGAAGAGAATGGAACAGGTAACTGAGAAGCGTTTGCAAGCTCCACCCAATGCAAAGCCCTATCCCTTTTTCGGAGGGCCCTCTGCTAACGGAGTGTTTAACCAGCTTCCAGGGAGGATATAGGAAGAACTCACCTCTCCTTTCTGCAGTGCAGTCTCTGGGAACTCAGGTGCTGAGGTGCTGAGCTCGCAGAGCTGTGCACACAGGCTTTGCACAGCTCAGTAACCACTTATCACATGAAAGCAAGGAAAGCCTACCTCAAAAATTCTCTTCTTTCTTCTCATTAGCTTAACTAAAAGTGGGAATGCAAAGCTGCAGTTTTCTCTGAGGCCTGGGGCAATAATGCATCTCGTATTGACAAGTGATAGAAGATCTTGGTTTATATGCTCCTTTTAATTTATCCAGGTTAGGTGTTTTTTTTATAAAAGAGTCAAATTGAGTGCATTATCTCTCTAAGGGCTCAAGAAACTGAGCCTTAAAAAACTTGGCAATTTTAATGTAAATGCAACAATCTTCCCTTTATTTAAGGTATCCTAGCAGCTTTTAGAAGGTTTCTGTAATTTCTGTGCCTTTGAAATACTGCCTTGGGAAACAAATCAGCCAAAGAAGTGCGCTGAGCAATGCAACATCCTGGTTCATTACAGTCTGTAGGTGTTTACTTAAAATTAAGCACGTTCTTGAGTTGCATTGATTGCAGTGTAATTTAATAGTCTGGAAGTTAGGCACCCTGAACTGCCAGCCAGGCCAGCTTTCCTGGGGGAATTCCGAGGCAGACAGCAGATAGTGGATATACTTCCAGAAGTATATCTCTGTAGCCTCTGCAGGAAGAGATGCCACGTGCAAATCGCATGATGGTGTTCTGGCAGCAGAAAAATATTTTATTTGCACTTATTTGGGATCTGTGTCATCTGGGCTGGTATAATTTAGTCTGTGCTTTGTTCTGGTAAGTAGTGTTTTGATCCTGACTGTGAGCTGTGAGAGTCTTTTTGTCCTGTTTCTCAGGACTGCTGGACCCTTGGTAGCCCCTGAGGCTGAGATCCTGCAGAGTCTTGGTCATGCGAGTGACTTGATATAGTTACAGCTTGGGGCCATCTGTGTGGGTAAGGTCCCTCTGTGTACAAATGTCATAGACTGGAAAATGCTGTAGATTGTTGAAACTCGGGGTTTTATTTTTTTCTTCCAGGAGCCAACATGGTTTCTCAGAAACTTCTGGAATGGCAGCAGTTCCTGGCCTGCTGGACGCATGGTTGCTGGGGGACTTCTCACTGCAGAAGGCTGTGACATGCAGCCATGTGGTGCCAGTGCTGGCACCAAGTTCCTGGGATGTGCTCTCCCATCCTGGAGTGAAGGAGTTGTGCTGCTGCAAGATCCCAGCTCTTAATCTTGAGGCTTTAGGAAAAGTCTGCCAAGGTGGAGAGAATCACAGGCACATGTCTCTTCCTAAAGCCATCTGCGGGGTAGAAGGACCTCAGCCTGCTCTATACATTCTCCACAGAGGGAAGAGAAATCAGGACTTGAATCTGCTCTGAAGGCAAAGATCTCTAGAGCTTTCCCTGGAAGTCAGATTCAGAGGAAGAAACAGCTGAAAGGATTTGAGGGGAAAGAGACTTGTGCTTGGATGATGGTGAGTGAAACTGAAAAGTAAACAGTCTGAGTTATGGGAGGATTCTCAGATGGTGCTTATTGCTCCCAGTCAGAATATTCTCTTGTGTGATGGTCTGAAAGAATCTCAGGCCATGACCCTCTGGGTAAAATTAAGAACTTGATTAATTGAAAAAAATCCATGAATCATGATTCTTCCCACCAATTTTGTGATGCGTGTTGGCTGGATTCTGAAGCCTTCTATAAAGTAAATCACAGCAAATGGAGGGGGCAGGAGGACACTGCTGGCCTAAGCAGATTAGAAAGGTGCATTTTATACCGGAAAACCAAATATCCATGTGTGTGCAAGAGCTCACAAGCCCAGCAGTGCTGTGGGGCAGGGAAAATGCCTTTCAAGGGGCTTTTCTTTCCAAAGTGTGCCATGAGCCCTGCGAGAGAAGCGGGCAGCCCTGCTGCTTCATGCTGCTCTTCTGTGTGGCTGCATAAAGGCAAATCCTCTCACAGGGATGCATCAGCCATGTGGTGTCCTGAGGATTTGTCAGAAGAAAGCTTGGAAAAGATTTGTACCCTGTTTTGCTTTTTGGAAGGGTGAAGGATTCGGTCAATTCAAATCTCCTTAATTGTTTTTCTGGACACCTGGGTTTCCTGGTAAAACGCAGAGAGGTGAGAGGCTGCAGAGGAAACAGGTGTGTGCATGAGTCACCTGCAGCCACAAAGGCAAGGAAGTGGTGCCCTGGCTTCTCCCCACAGCCACACAGGGAGCCCTGCTGGCTCTCCAGGTGGCCACAAGCTCATGTTTAAAGCTACGAGGAATGGGGAGGAGACTAGGGAGTTCTCTGAGGACTGAAATCCTGCCAGTGGCCTAACATAGAGCTTTCCCCACTCAGCTTCCCATTTAATTTAATTTGAATTCTCTCTTGGTGCTCACACATAGTGCACTGCCCTGCTCCATTTAAATCCAGGCACTGCGTTCTCACTGGGTCCTTTGCATGCTGGAGCTTCTTGTATTTAATGTTAAGTGGAGGCAAAGATGAAGTATGACCATAGGACACCTAATGGAAAACTATCCCCAAAACTGCTGCCTGTACTGAAATGTTTCATTTGTGGGTTAATATTTTTCATCTCTCTGATTTGGTGATTTGCAGATGTTGTCAAAATGAGCTTGCACAGTGCAAAGACTCCTGTATGAGGTCATGCAGAAACCTGGGGATAAATCTGACCAGTAAGTGATGTCAGATTGTGTTTGCTTGCTGATGTCTACTGTTTTCCTTGAAATGGTGGAAAAGGAAGAGATATTTAAACTTGTCGAAACAATCTGAAGCAGCTATAAATTAATTGGTTTAGCTCTGAATCTTGCAGTTCTGTTTGGCTTCTTGGTGAGAAATGTGAAATTTATTTTCCTTGAAAACTACCCATCAGGTTCAATTGGAATATGAAAAAACAGCTATCAAAATAATAAGCAATTTTTTTCCTGGTTGGGGGTGATCAGTTTCATCTTTCTGTGTGTGAGAAACAGATATGCCTAAGCAGTACACATTAGTAGGATGGATGGTTTTTGCATGTGATACCCATGTGATGTGGCATAGGGTGGCTTCCTATAATTATCCTACGCCTGTTGAAGGAGAGCAGTAAATTGGTTCTTTCAGCCTGAGAAGAACCCAAGACTGATTTTTCTGACAATGCTCTCAGTGTTTAGGGGTGTTGTCACCAAAGCAGAGACAGCACAGGATGTGGCCACAGAAAGCACTTCAGAAAATGAGTGGCAGTGGCTAAAAGCCACACAAGATTGCTCACACGAAGCAGAGAACAGGGAAATGGGAACCCTTGATGTTGTCTGCTATTCCCACAGTCTTTCCCCACTTTCCTCTCAGGCCAAATTCGTGAAGAACCATGTTTCTCCCTCAGGGAAAGTAACAATTTAGCACAGCAGGGAAGAAAGGTTTTGTGATGTGCTGCATGAAATGATGCAGTATCGCTCAACCAGCATCTGGTAAAACGTTCCTGAATAGCCTCATCTTCCTGTATCAGCATTTCCAACACCAATAATTTTATTGGTAATAATCAGTATGGTCTGGGATTTCTTGGAGAAGGATGGATGGCTGCATTTGGGGAGAGAATCTAAAGGGCTTTGAAGTATGCTGATAGAAAAATGCTGAGGCAACACCACAATTACTGAGCTGAGAAATCTGCACAGATTTGCAGTTCCCAAATTGTTTGGAAAACATGAGAAATGCTGCCTTGAGAGTAGCTGCTGCTATCTTAATGCCATCAGATTCCTAAGAGCTGGAGAGCTCTCAAAGTACCACAATCTGGGGGGAATTTAACCTGACTTAAATGTTTCTCCTGGAGCTCTTGTGGCTGTCCGTGCTGGTCCCATGAGTTGCTTTCTCCAGCACTCCCTACAGCCCTATCCCAAATACTTTTGAGAGAAGTTCTTCTCCCATTTCTATCTGGTAGATCTGAACAAATCCAAGTCAGTCTTCCAGTGGAATTCTTTCTAATCCAGGTCACACAACTTTTCCTTCCACCAGGGCAATCCTTTCCATTTCTCCTTCTCGTCTCAGAACTCTGATCATTCTTGCATTAAAAAAAGGTACTTTTCTAAACCACTTAATATTGTTAAAAAGAACTATTCTTCACCCCAAAAAGTGGGCCCATCTGAAAACTCCAGCATGGGAATGACAGAAGATTATCTTTCAGCTCCCAAAGCAATCTGAACTAGTAGCCTGCAGCTGTGTAAGCAAATAGACCAGCCTTAGAGGAATCCATGCAGAGGTCACTGGTGATCTGTGGACTGGTATTGTGCAGGCAATCTGCTCTGTGCTGACCTGCATGGGAACTCACATTTTATTTCCAAGCACAACAAAGCTGTGAGATGGTCCAGCTATGAAAAAAAGAAGAAAATGGAGATGAAGAAACTTAATGTGATGCTAACATTAACATTATCTGGCCTTAGTAATGGTCAGAGTTCTCCAAAGATGGAAATTTCTGGGCCTTCTGCTTCATTTAGTCTTCTGCTGTTAGCTCCTGTCCAAGTGGCTGAGCCCAGCTGGTGATGGTCACAAATACTGTGCAGCATTTCCAGTTGTTGGAGCAGAACTATGGTGACATAGTCAGTGAAGATAATACAGAGAAAGTAATTCTGGACTGGGTTGTAAGGTGCAGTGAAGGAGAATGGGGACACAGCAGAGAAGACCCATCACTTCTGTGCCTTAAGCCATCTTAAAGCCCTCAGAGTTCTGTACCTGTTCGGGGCTTCATGTATTACCCAGAGCAGCCTTCAAGCAGCTCTGTCTGATGACAGTTTTTCCTCTGAGCTTTACCCCTCCTCAGCTTTGCCACCATCCAGGCTAGACTCCTAGACTGTCTGGTGATAAAGATGGACTGCTGGAAGAACTGGTGTCAAAAAGGAAGGCTGGTCTCAGCTGATAAAATTAAAGAACAAAAAGTTCAAGTCTCCTGATGTCCCTTCCCACCTGAATTATGCTATGATTATAAATTGTTGAGAGCAGATGGTCTGCAGCAGGTCGAGGTCAGTGCAGCATCTTCTATGCAGGTAAATCATACCAATGTTGAGAATTTATTCAGCATTTCAAGAAAAGTAGTAGAAAGAGAAATCATTTATGTTATTTTTCAAAAAATCCTCAGATGAAGCTATTAAGGGGGCCAAGTGGCCTTGGTTTGGGAAGGAAGCTTTGTTACAGATCATGAATAAGTGAAAAGAAGGAAATTAATGAAGTCATTTGCCAGTCTAACACAGAAAAAAATAATAAAGGGACATATCCCAAAGCATATTGTAGCACAGGTACTGTTTAAAATATATGGTAGTGACCTAAAAAGGGACAAGAACGTGACCAAACTCATAACTAGTGCAAATGTATCTATCTACTGATGTATGTATCTGCTAAGTAGTGTTATACATAGGCACATATGTCCCATGACATCAATAACATTCCTAATTTGGGGGATTAAATTGCTCATTGAGGAGGTCTCTTCTATGTTTTAACACTCATTTTATTTACTTTTCTAGGTGCCTATCTGTCAGAGTGGCTTTTTTTTTGTTGTGGTTGCTTGGGTTTTCCTGGTTAGAAATAAATGTATCAACTTTTTTTTCATGCCCGGCTTTTCTCAGTAAGGAGTCCTGAAAAACAGATACAGGCATTCTGGATTTGTTTTCTTTCCCTGGTACATTGTTCTGTGATTGAGACTCCTTTGGCAGAGGATACTTTGTCCCCAGGTTTCACAGAGACTATTCTTGCCTCCGAGTTCCCGTTCCATTTAGGGAACAATTGCTGGAGTGCCTCGTGGATTGAAATCTTTCTTTTCATGTGCCAGAGGATTTCTGAGGCTGTCCCAAAGAGCCGTCTCTCCTGCTCTGAGACACCGTGGCACAAGTCCTGCAGGGCTTGTAGCCTGGACTTCTGTGATGGAGTAATCTAAAACAGCCAGGAGACAAAGCGGTGCAGGAGCAGCGGAAGCCCCTGGGAGGGGAAGCGTAATGATCTTTGAGTACTCCAGGCTCCTGAGTAACCTTAACTCCTCACAGAAAGAGTTGTAGGAAGCATTCTTGTGAGCAGCTCCATGACAAGAGAGGCACGATTGTCCAAACACGGGGCTTATTGCTGGAGGTGAAAAGACAATGTCTTAATATTGATGAGAGACTGCTCTGCTTATCTTGAGAACAACTGATATGGCAGAGCTTATGCCCATTTGGCTTTCCTCTGCCTCCCTTCCTCCCTCAGACCCCAAGCAGGGTGTTTTTGTCCATTCTGTCTTGTGGGAGCTGTTATTCATCAAACCAACTTCCTGAATCATCCTAGGAGAGCATCACTGGCCTGTGAATAAAATATCAGGGAACATGCTGACTGTTCAACAGTACTGATGATAGTGGGATCAGACTGGAACCTGTGCCTTGGTCCTGTTAGTTTGTGAGTTTTAAATGGACCTTCAGTGTCTGAGAGCACACTGGGTGTGGAAAAAGAGAAAGGTCACAATGGAAGTATGACCACGCCACTGAGCTCAGGGAGAGAGGAAAAATTAAATCCCTTAAATTGCAACCTGCTGCATTTATCGGACTGCTTTTTGGTAGTGGATAAGGTGATGGATTCCTCAGCTCCTGGCTACCCAAATAAGTGGATAAGGGCATATTCAACAGCTTTGCTAAACTGGTGAGCTGATGCAGTAGCTACTTTGTGTAGCTCTGGACGGGTGTGCAGGTCGGTGCTGGAGTTGGGTTGTCTTTTGCAGAGCCAAGTGGCTCCAGCCTTTTGTGTCTGTGGTGTCTCCATGGGCAGAGTGAGCCAAGCTCTGGGCCTCAGAATTCCCAAGCTGTGCATGGCTAGCTCAATGTGCTAGGTACTGAGTACAAGCTGGCAGGGAGGCAGTCAGTCCTGAGATAACATGTCCATCATCTTTGAATGAAGTGTTTGTGCACTAATATTACTTTCTGTAGAAGGGAAGCCATCAGCTATTAAACATCTAATTTTAGCTTGGTTGTCCACTTGTCACAGATTGGAGGAGGAAAATCTTGGCTGCTTCCTGACTGCTTTTCAACTTTGGGAAGGTGAAAAATTTGTGGCAAGAATGAAACTGGAGCATGAAAGCCTGCAGAAAAAGTTGGTGTAGTCACACTACTACCAAACTGTGTATTCTTAGACAGACACATGAAGCAATGTTGCAGAGCATTTCTGGATGCTGGAATAAATATCTGGTATCTGCAGAGAGCACAGGCTGTGTCTGGAGATCCACTCCCTAGTGCACTGTGCTCTTTCATTTGGGGTGTCTTTGAAGTGAATCCATATACTGATGTTTGTCCAGTGAGTACCTGAAGGACTTTCATTTTTACGTTTTGTCTTAAGGGTAGGTGGAAAATAAAGACCACCCCATGTATATATAAGGTGGTTACAAATGAGATTTTTTTTGCAAATGAAGAACAAACCTACAAAGTTTATAAAATCAGGAGCCAGCTGTATGGCTTTATGGACAGCCAGAAATATTTTGGCTGGCTGAAAATCTGTTTGTTGGTCGCTGTTTGTCTTCTACTCAGCCAAATCAGAAGCGTTCAGTTACTGAAGTGTGTTGCTTTTTAATGCAATGAAAACTACCAAGAAGCCAAAGATTTTCTTTATTCCCAGAGCTCCCAGGAAGCTGTGTGTCAGTTCACTTGGTAGGGACTTGTGTCAGCTTGTTGGTTGGCTGGAGGCACCTGGTAATTTAAGTGGCCAGTGATGTGTAACAGCCTACAGTTGTTTGGTGTGTTGAACAAGGAGGAGATGCCCTCACTTACGGTCATCATTGTGGTAGTTAGTGCAGGCTGGAGCCCATCCTGCAAAAAAAAACCAACAAAAAACCAAACCTGCAAAAACTGGCAGAAAACCTGCTCAGGAGGAGGGATAAGGACATTGGTGGTGAGCCTGTTCTCCCTGCTGTGCCACATGAATTACAGAAGTCAACTTGGCTTGTTTAAAAACAAGGTCCGGTAGGAAGAGCCATCATGGCAGCTACTGGAGCTCAAGGAGAAATCCAAGAACTTTTAGCAGGCAGAGGTGTTTTCTCCCTGCACCTCCCTGAACTCACCAGAACCTGGATACAGCTCACTGGAAATGCTGGATGGCGGGTGTGCTGCATGCTGTTGGTGTGCCTCAGGACCTCAGAGATCCCAGAACAAGGCTCTCGGTTTGAATGCATTCCCTTGACTATCAGGCACAACCATCTCTGGTTCCCAGAGACCCCTCTCCTCAGCTCAGTGATAAAAGCACTTTTTAACACCAAAGCTGCTGTGTTCCCACGCCTGTTGCTGTCATGAGGGAGGCCAGTCTTGAACAATAGCAGAGGAGTAAAGAATGGCCTTGCTAATCGATATCCTGCCTAGACGCTGAGTCAGGTGGCAGCTCGGGCCTCTTTAAAATTCCTACATTGTTCCTGATTTCTCATTTGACTGGGGTAAATTTTTATCTTTAAGGAAAGAAAACACACGGGACCAAGTGTCTCTGCCTGCTCCACCGTTCCCTTCCCACACCACCCCCCACTCAGTTTTACTGTCTTTGTCCTGTGGTGGCCTCCAGCAGTGAGGAATATGGATATGATTTGCCAGTTTGGACTTGGAGC
The DNA here is from genome assembly GCA_013390045.1 of Picathartes gymnocephalus. Lineage (NCBI taxonomy): Eukaryota > Metazoa > Chordata > Aves > Passeriformes > Picathartidae > Picathartes > Picathartes gymnocephalus. The sequence goes on from WEKY01021944.1 coordinate 159,712, forward strand.
TGAGTGTGATGTGCTGTGGTCAGGACAAGGTGAATGTGGTCTGAGCAGGGCACCCTAAGTCGCACACATCTGCAAGGCTTTAGAGAATGCAGTCTCTCATACCCACATTTCCATGTGGGCTCATATTTATGTGTTCGGTTTTAAAATGGTCAGAAGGCAAGACAGGGATGCAGGCAAAGGTTTCCAGAAAATTTCTCTGTAGATGAATGTTTGGAGCCTTGGCAGGATGCTAAGACAGTCTGTGTGTGAACAGACATTTGGAAAATGGACAGAAGTGATATTTGCTTAAACAAACTGCAAGATCCCGTAGCTCAAGCTCTTGAATCTACCTCAGCTGCTGACTAAAAACATTGTCCAGAAGGAGAAGGGGGCCAGGGAGGCTTTTTGAAATCTCTGAATCTCACAGGGCCCTGCAGGATCCTCTTTGGGGGTTTCATCCAGCTCCTGTTATCCCTGAGCATTGCCCCAGAGCTCCTCACCAGCCTGGAGCGGGGCAGGGGCTGGAACTGTGGCTCTGCTCCTTCGCCTGCGCCAAAGCCTGCAGAGGAGAAAGCTCAAAGACCTCCAGGATTTTCCTCAGGGCTGGGGAGGCCCTAGGACATCTTTGTGGCTCTTTGGCCCTGCTTGCCTCCGGCTGAAAAGCCTCTGCAGAGGGGGAGAGCGTGGTCCTGGCTGTGCCGTCAGGCAGGAACTCTTGGAGATGCAAAGGGAACTGGTAAGGGTTAGGTTTGTGTGTGTAGATGTGAGATAAGAGCTGACCTACCCTTCACCCCAAACTGAACTCTCTGAAGCTCAAACAAGCTAAGCAAGTGCTTGTGAAAATGCTGGGGGGAAGCCTGCCAGACTGGCAAACTGCAGCTCCTCTCTGGGGCTGGGAGCAGACCTTCAGCCACTATCCATGGGGTCCATGAGGAACTTGCTAGGATCTTGACTGAAATGCTTGAGAACTGATGGCACAGAGGAATCAGGAGCTGAGGATGCCTGTCAGGAGCCAGAGGGAGGGGTAGGGGTGGAGAGAGAAACAGAAATTACAGACAATGAAGAAACAATTTCAAATTAAACTGAAATAGCATCTGTAAGATATCTGAGCAGGGCTCTTACTGCACAGTCTGATTGTTGCTTACAGATATCCCTATGGCAAAACACATTACAGATGCTGCCACAGCCTCTTCCCCTGGTGCAAATATAAACAGGTCAGCATCCACACCTAAGTGTGTGACAGAGTCCTCATATAGGAAATCTGTTTCTTCTGGGAAAGAAACATCTCCCTTTAGTGACATCCCTAAGTGTTTAATTATCCTGGGAACCTTGGATGTGTTTTTCCACAGCACAAGAAGTGGTGCCTGCCAACACAAGCACGGTATGGCATGGGGAGGGCTGGCCTGGCCCAACAGCAAGCTCTCACCCCTAAACCCTACGTGCCTGCTGTCCCAGGAACGAGCAGGAGGATCTGCCTGTGAGGTGCTTTGGTGAGATATGTTTGTGTATTGGATCTCAGGAACTAGGGAGAGACTCTTTTTCCCCATGGTGTCTTTATGAAAACTAGGAAACAGAAAGCATGGGTATCTCAGGAGGTGTTTTCTAGCAAGCACACACCAAGAAAAAGTGACTTTCTCTTCTCTGTATGGATGTAAATTCAGGGTGCCAGAGGATCACAGAGCTGGGCTGGCTAAACACTCAATGCAACTTAACCTTGCACAGGTGGGGGATCTCTGGAGGAGAACTGAACATTTCTTTTCAGGTCTGGGTGTCTGTGCTGAGGCTGCTCATAAGGGCTTTATTGGCACCAGCTGGGAAAGGGAGCAGCTGAGCCAACCACATCTGCCCCATGGGAATATAAGGGAGTCCTTTAGCTTATTGCAGGGGCTGTGGTGGGTTTGCTGTGTGTCAGAACCTGGTGGCAGTGCTGTGGTGAGTTGGTTGCTCTCCAGAGTGGTGCTGCTTGAGCCACTGGGGCTCAGCTGTGGTAGTCTAGGCTTACATAGCATCCTTGGTACATGTGTGGGTCCAGATTCCCAAATTTCAGGTTGTTTTGAAACACTTTGATGAGTCTGTGGCCAGTTGGGTGTCTCTGCTGTTGCCATGTGGAGTTAATGGTCACCATGGAAAGGATGGATCCAGGATGTTTTTGCTCTAACAACAAATATGCCCTGTAATACGGTTAAGCCTCATCTTCATGTGTGGGACTCGGCTCAGGGACTGTGGATGCACAACAGAAATAAATTTCTTCTGAGCTTCTTCACCTTCCCCTGAAAAGCTGGTGGAAAAAGACTGACGTCCTAATCGAGTTGTTAGTCACGGCAGGTTTCCCATGCTTTGGGGCTCACCTGAGCAGGGGGCTGATCTCTGTGGGGTGTATGCCAGGCAGGCTGCTGGGGGCTCTGCTCCAGGCTTGGCAAAGAAGTCACTCCAGGCAACAAATCTTTCCTCCCTGGGAGGGAACGGTGGGCAGGCATGAAACAACCAGCGAACAGGTCCATCGGTATATTTGAGCAACGAAAAATCTGATAAATGCTCACTGAGGGGGGTGCATAAGAAAAAATTTGTTCCCTGCAGGGCCGGGGCTGTGACAGCTTCCAGCGGAGATGGGATGGATGGACGGACAGGAGGCTGTGTACCGAGAGGGGAAGGTGAAAGGTGCCTCCTTCCGAGGCAGCAGCGGGTGAGAAGGAGCCTGGGCTGCTCATTGTCACCACACACGTGGCCCGTGGGGAAGCGTGAGCCCGGCTCCAATCCTTGTCAGTGGCACCTCGTTGACTTTTAGCGCTTCCTTATCGTGTCTGCGCTCACCTCGCGCGGCGCAGATAAAATGCCACGGCCGGGGAGATCTGCTGAGCAGAAAACCCTGCAGGGCATGGGAGCTTGAGCTGCCAGCGACCAGCCCGGGGCTCCAGGGCAGGGCAAGGTAACAGAGGAAGGCTCCTAACCTGGGACAAGGCGGGCGGGATGGTCCCCAAGGTGTATCCGATGCGACTGGCACGGCAGCATGTGAATTTTGGGTCGGAGTAGAGGTGTGCAAAATTTGGGCTCGCTGTGACTTTGCCATGCCTGGCAGAGCTGGAAGTGTAAGCCATGTGAAGTGATTGCAGGATGTTAGTTCTCAGAGCTATAAACAATAGTGTTGGGAAGGAATGCCCAGGGTCTTTTTATTCTTGGTTTGTTTCTCTAGATTTTTTAATTTATTTTTTTCCTTCCCCAGCAATAACATACTTCTCTTTTTGGGGGTATTAAGCACCTAAGTAGTTCTGATACGAGCCTTAGTTGTCATTAAAAAAGGGTATTATTTTCCAACATGTTACTGCTACCTAACCTCTAGGCCTACCTGTGGGCACACAGAAATTATTAAAGGTGGGGGGTTTTTTTGTTTGTTTGGTTTGTTTTGTTTTATAGGTGAGCAACTTGCAGTGATACACTTGGGAGAGTCCTCCTGATGGCTTTGAACTGAAGGCCCCTGAATATAAACTGAGCATCTACTGAGCAGGTATGTAATTTTTGAAACCTGTAACTGGTGCCAAACTAGTGTACAGTATCTGGCCACTACAGGAGAACAATGAAACCTGACTGGCTGGAAAGAAGAATTTGCTGAGTGTGAAATTTAGATGTTTAAGAATGCTTTATTTTTCTTTTCCTTTATTTTTATTTTAATTTAATAAAAAAAAAATTAAAGGGTCTTAAACTTAGTGTCCTTCTTCCTGAACTGGAGAGAAAATCCATGATGCCAGAGTTCCTTGCTGAGAAAAACCTCTAAAGTTTTTACTACAGAACCTGGGGTCAAAGTCCTTCACTTTTTTTCATGGTTGAAGTTTTGACTTCACCTTTACTGGTCCAGATACTCTAAATGATTAAAGGTGTAACAAGGGACTTCTTTAGAGGAAGAAATTACCACTAACAACAGAAACTTGCAGTGAAATCAATGAAAGGTTTCAATTTGACTTGCTGTTCTTACTTTACATCTTACTTAGAAAATAGGCTTATGCAGCTCTTGGCATATTGTTTTTCTTCTTTGGCTACAGCTCTACTCTGTACTATGTTCTCTATTGAATGTTGTTATCCCAGATCTTTTATATAGCACCACTCTTGGAATCACCCCTGTAATCACTTCCACATGCTGCGAACTTGCAGAATGGAACAAGCTCCCTCCATATTCCCTGTATTGACATGAGCTTTGCCAAGTTCTTATTCTCCAATACTTGCTGGGATACCTCAAAGTTTATTTTCAAAATCACAGTACCAAAGTTCTTCTCGCAGGAATTTCTAGTGTTTCCCTAGTCACCTTTAGGAGCCTTCTACTTTTCTCCCACCAGCTTTGAATTTTTCTTGTGCTTTTGAAGTGTTCTCCTCTTCTGCTTTCTTTTGCTTCTGCCCAAAATCCCATACTAGCATCTCTTTATTTTGGAGCCTCACCATTTCTCAAGTCTCCCATCATCCCCCATGAACATCTGGAACTCTGTGTGGGAAACGTGGGCCTTTTCCCAAGACCACCACTCTTCATCACCCCCAGCACTTCTGCTCTTCTCCCTGACAGTGACATTCAGATTGCCACACCTTTTACTGTATCTAAGCTCTGTCTTGCATATGAACCTGTAAAATCTCACCATATTTCCCTCTGAACTCTGACTTTTTGTCTATACTGGCTAATTGAAAAACTCCTTTATGCCTCTTTTCCAAGCCTTCAAACCAGGCAGGATTGAGACCACAACACCTTGAAAACAGTGAATAACTAATTCCCCTTGAGATGCATACTGGTTGTCTGCCCACCTAGGAGTTAGGCAAGGGAATAGTAAGGTGTTTGTGTGCCACCTGGCACCCACTGTTAGCCCTTTGAGAGCAGTACTTAGATTGCCAGTGCTGCTGATGCCACCTTCCTTGTCAGATTTGAATGAATTTCATTCTAGAACATGCTCCAGTCTGAAGGGCAGAGCCTTTAGTCCAAGACACACGGGGTCAAATGGAGAAAGCCTTGAACTTGATTTTTTTTCTTCCTTTTTCCCACATTCTAGTGAAATGTCCTAAATAGTGACCTACTGGGCCACATCACCACCAGCCTGACTTACTACAATTTTATCCTTTTTTGTTGTTGTTGTTGAGTGCTTTATGACAACCCCCCATGCATTTTGTACATAGACCAGGAAAGACAACAAGGTGGTGACTCCCATTTTCAGATGGATACATGTGCTACAGATTGGTGTGAGATATCCATGTCCTTATGATGTCATGCCCTCAGCCACTGTTTTTCCATGGATATCTGATGGTGCTGGTATTTGCTGGTGCTCTTCTGAGGCAGCCAGTGCCAGCCACCTCCTCTCTTTGTGCAGCAGTGAGGGGATGTGAGCTCCCAGCTGAGCTGCTCCTGTTTGCTGCTGACCTAGTGAAACAGTTCACCATGCCAGCAGAAAAGGGAGGAGGAGGAAGAGAAGAAAAAGGGAATAGAGAAAATAAAAAGCAGAGCATGAAGTTAATGAAAGTGGGGGAGTACTTCTGGTATTATAATGTTACCAGAATTAGGTTTCTTTAGCTACTGCAGTGCTTTGCTAAAAGCGAGTCTAGTTAGCAGCAGCAGATGCGAGTGTAACAGCTGTACAGCTATCAGGGGAATGAGAGAAGCTATGAGAGATCCATGAATTAAGTAGATCCTCCTATTTTCTTTGTATGGAAGTCTTAGAAGTGGCAGTTCTCAAAGTGTGTCCTGCTGGCTGCTCATGTCAAGTGGTTGGGATGTTGTAAAATGTTGAGAGAAGGGTGCAGCAAGCAACATGCATGATATGTTTTCAGCCAGGAAAAGGAAAGCATTTGGGGAATGGATTATTGGAGCTGCTGGGGGATGATGGGGTAGCTGGGAGGAAAGATGTAGGTTAGGAATAGACACTAATGTTGCAGAAATGGGGATGGGAATTCATGCAGCTAAGAATAAATGCGTTTATGGAAAGGATACTGGTGGTTATTTGGTAACCAGAAACTTAAATGATCAAAGAGTTTAGTAAGACCTTCTGACTTTGCCTTGCCCTTCCAAATATATATCATGGCTGTGTGGAGGGTCACCTCCCATCCCTTCTTAGATGTTAATCACCCCCTTCAATATAGGTGGCCTATCGGATTGCATAGGCTGGGTAAACACTGGGATATACGATAGCACATTTGCTGGGCTGCAGGATCTAAAGGTAAGGCTGATATCTGGAATGCCAAGATATTTGTGAGGGGAGGCAGGATTCCTGCTCTCTTCAGCTGCTTGCCCTCCAAGTGGAAGGAGAAGGCATTTCAAATTCCTTGCAAGCTCCAGGCTATAAACAGGCTCTTCCTGTGTGGAACAATAAGGATCTAACAGTAATCAGGAGTTGTCTGCTTTTCTGAACAGGTCTATTACTACTGGGATGTGCTTTCGTGGGGAGGATGAAGCCCATCATCTGGGGGGACAGCAGTGCCCAGTGCTACTGGTGTAGATCACTCAAGAAGATGGTATTGAAGACAGAGTCATGGGGCAAAGAAGAATTGAAAGTCCCATCAAGCTGAAGCAGAGACAGAAAGGGGAAGGAGTCAAAACAAAAAGAAAGCGGGAAAGAGGAAGAAAATAATTAGGCAAAGGTGGGAGAACTATTAGCATTGTTTTGTACAATGGAGAGGTGGCTCAGCCATTAAATACACTCCATAAACACGGTATTTTTTCAGCTGGCTAGGCTAAGGGCCTCTGTGGGGGCAAGTACACAAATGATGGGTCCCCAAGCCCTGCTGCTCTCTCAACGAGAGTAGAATTTATCACCTATATAACTATCCTGAATTCATCTGGGGGGAGGTACTGTGGCTCTATCATGATCTGGTTCCTCTGTATCAGATTTCTGAGTAAGCCTGTATTCCCCAAAGTAATGTGAAGGTCAATATGAGCAAGGGAATGCATTTGGTATTTTATTTTGTGGATCACAGGGCAAGTGCCACATGCAGCAGTCATGGATGCTGTGTTTATCCTCACCCCTTTTGCTAGCTTGAAGACAGTGGTGCTGCAGCTTGAGTCTCTGAAGCTGTTCTTGGCATGTAGGCTCTTTGCATTAAAAATCTCTATGGTCTGTCACCACAAGGCACAGCCATTCCTTGGGGAGCAGAGTATGCAGGGTGTTGGTGCTTTGGAATTATTTGTCAGACATTGCTCTGTTTTGCCTGGCCCTAGTCAAGGGACTGAAGTGAAGGTTACTAAAATGCAAACCACTTGGATGATGCAGGAACAGAAGTGTCCCTTATAGCTAAACTAAAATCTTTGAGGAGGTAGGTTGTTCTCACATTCATCAGCTGTGACAGTGGGGGGAGAAGGGTCTGTCCAGGTAGGATCTGTTTCACCGGGACCCTTTCTTTACACTGAGCAAAGCCATGGGATTTCTTACCTTCTTGTACAGTGATCCTACAGTAAAATGTGAAATTTCAGACATTCCTGTAGGTACAGACCATGTGACCTTGTCCCAGATGGGAAATCTGCACCGTAAGATATCAGATCCATGAGCCCATCTCCTCCCTGGGATGAAATTCCTTTATTTTCATTGTGAGTCTTACCAACCAAGGGTGTTGCCTCACTATATTCGTTAGCCAGCCAGTGTTGGTGTAATTAGGGGTTAAGTAGTTAATCTTAAAAAAATCCCTTGGAAGTCAAAGAATCCATATATTTGCTTATTTGTAATTTGTTTACTGCCCCTGAGGCAGCCAGGCATGGGAATGCAATCCCATATTTGTGTATTTAACAACTGAAAATATGATGTGAGAAGAGGTTTGGGTTTACAACGCTATAAAGAAAACTGTGGCTGTCTAACCTCCTGTTTCACCTCTCCTGCTGCAGGTCATGCATCTTCCTAGTGCCCAGTCCTGTGGAAATCCTCTATTTCAGTGTGCGTTGAGAGTGGCTTTTCTGACACAGGATGGAGCTGAGAGTGTGCTCAAGCCTGTTTTTGTCTCAGCCAGAGAGGGGAAACCTTTCTTCTTTAGGGGCCTGCCTGTGGAAGGCTGTACAGAAACACTTATCAAATGTTGACTTTACTTAAAGCCCTTACAATCAAATTACACGACTGAGCCAGGAATAGATGGTGCTGCTGCAGTGCTTCTAGAGAGGTTTGTTGTTGCTGTTTTTTTGCAATGCAGATGTTAGGACTTTATGGGAAACCCATCAGTCCTCCAAATGGGTGGAGATGTGTAGTTGTAAGGAGGAGTAAAGATTGGAAAGTTGGTCATTTGTGGCTGAATACTGTTGAGCAAGACAGCAAGATAAGTAACTGATCAGTGGAAATGACTCAAAAATCAGTGATCTCCAAAAAAAACAATCCCAACCACAAACCAAAAAAAACACCACATTGCTGCAATAGTCTGGATGACTCAGAGAGATGGGGCCAAGCATAACGTTAGCCACTGTAAGTCACATGTCAAAGAATAAGGAATACAGGCTACATTTATCAGTTGACAAGTTTGTCTTAGGAAGGAGTGGGGGCTGGTGCAGCTCACTGGCTGACAACAAAATTCCAGGAGGATGCTGTAGCTGGGGGAACTCACGTAGATTTCAGTAAATAACCTCTGACTGAATGGTTCTAGGAAGGGCTGAGTGTGTGTGTGTGTGTGTTTGTGTGTCATTTAGCACTAACGTGGTCACTTCCCATGTGCTCTGTTTAGTGCTTTTGTTGGTAATTCCTGGATGGAAGAGGTTTCAGGGACAATGCCTGAGGGCGTTAAAGAATTGGAAGTGTGCCTTCCAGTAAAAAAGGTTGAAGAGGTAAAAGGAAAGCTGAAGGCTAACTTTTTTCAGAGTTTAGATATACTAACAAGGAGAAACAACTCTGTGGTCTAGCAGACTGAGGGGCACTAAGATCCAAAAAACAGGAATATGAAACTGATGAACTCAAAAAATGATATGAGGAAAAGCACTATTTGCTCACATCATCTGTAATTAGCCATTAGAAAAACTTAGTGAGGATTTTGGAGGATTCTTCTTAGGAGGCTTTTAAGTTGTGGCTGGATTCTTGTCAAAAAGTGGACCCTTGCAGAGGTGGGAAGGATTTCTGCCAAGTTTGTGAAGGTGTGTGTCTGGATGACCATGCTGCTTCTTTCTGGCATTACAGTCAGATGTTGGCTCACAGCTGTTGGCAGCTCTGGGGCTGAGAACTGGGACCTCAGGGCAAGAGCAAAAGGCACCCCCTCTCAGCCCAGGCATCGCTCCTTTGCACCCCACCCTGTGCAAACACTCACCAGTGTTTGGTTCACCTTTTTATTGAGTAATACTGTACTGATATCCCAAAGTAAATGAAGCTTCATTGGTGTCCAGTGAAGGGGTCAGTAATGACTAATTGTCATCTATCAATGTTGTTTTAATTGTCCTCTGGCCAAATCAAGGCATTCCTTTTACATACCATCATCTATGGCTCTGTCATCCATTTCAAACTTTAAACCTTGTTACTCCCTCGTATTTCTTAGCCAAACGAGAATGAGTTTTTCCTTCTGCTACCTCACTAAACATCTTAATTTTTTTTTTTTTTCGTGGAAAAGCTATATTCCCATGATGCCAGGGTTTTGCTTCATTCATTACATTATTCCCCACAGACTTTAAACTTTGTCAGAGGCCAAGTCTGTGCTTGTGGAAGAATCACAGGTGCAACGTACCATTAGAAATGAGGTCTGAGAGCAGGAGAAGGATGGGTGTTGGTGCAGGTGGAGGTTGGGACAGCATCAGGAGGTGCCATTAGAGGATCTGAACCTTTGCACACAGCCAGCACGGGCAGGACCTTGCTGTAACAGCAACAGAACTTCCTAGGAAACACAATGGCCACTTGTGAGCCAGCCCGAGCCCAGGGCAGCGTGTCCCTGCGGGCAGCAGGGCTGGCTGGGTGGGGCGTGCGAGGATCTGTGGATGTGACCGCCGAGGCTGTGCCGGGTGGGAAGCTTTTCCCTCCTGTGACTTCACCTGGACTGTGTGCCAACCTCAGCACACAATGTTATCACTGCAAGCCAGCACATGGCCAGGATGGCTGTGCTCGCACAGTGGGCCCCAGGAGGCTCTCTCTACTCCTTACAGCTTTTGGCCTTGATGGCTCTTGCCAGAAATATGCCACAGTTCCATTCCGTGGCTTTGTTTCCAGTGGTGCCAGAACTGCATCTGCCCGTGGATCACTTATGCCACCGAGGTGGAGATCTGGTTGTGAGGAGTAAAAGTGAAAGGTTTTGTCAGCACCTGAAGCAGGGACCTCTGCCCTACCCCACCCCTCTCTGGCAATCTGGGCTGCTCTTGGCTATTTCCTTATCTAGGGCTTATTGCTGTGCAAAACAGCTGAGTTAATGAGTCATTAAGAACACTGGGTCCCTGCTGCATGGGGACTTTGCTGCCCGGATGGAAAGCGTTCCCAAGAAGTCCATTCCTCTCTCTGCAGCAAACACACAGCTGTTGAAACCTCTTGAATAAATAAATGCGGTCCTTCAGGGCTCAGGCCCAGCCTGTGGCAGTGGTTTCTGTGGGCCAGGGATGCGTGGTCTGCCTACATCTACTTTTGTCACTGTTAAATACCTCGCCTAAAAGGGAGAGTCGGGCCAGGATCGTCAGAATCTCTTGGCAGTTTCACAGATCTCCTTCCATGGCAGTCTACAGAAGCTCTATCTTCTCTCTAAGGAGCACATTGTAGATTAAATGCTGCCTCCAGAAGTCCCAGCCTCAGCCTGCCCTCTTCCCTGCACTAGGAGAAAGCCTACACTGTTTATTTTGTTCTGTTGTTCCATGAATAAGAACCTTTCTGCCCAGGCAAGCTCAGGCATCCTTTCCTTAAACAAAAAACCTTTCCTTAATTCTTTGGCAGACTTTGGTTTTCCCAGGACAGATGTTTCTAAGACATCCATGTTTTCCATGCTTTGACACTTAAAGAGTGCAACAGCATTGGACTAGTTTGCAGAAAAGTGAGGTGTTTCCAGCCTTTGACATCTGAGATTCATCACTGACTGGTCTTTGGCACGAGGGAGATGCAAGACACTTGTTCATGCAAGTGTCTGTCTCCAGGTTGTTCAGGAGTCTTTGTAGGTTCATCAACAGCTCTCCAGGATTGGTGTTTGTGCTCCAGTGGAGTTGAAATGTTGCAGTTCCAAACAGGAGGTTGCCGGCACCCTCACGCTGAGTAAGAATCCTCAGGATGATGCAGCACTTTACCACTTGTGATGCTGCTTTCTGGGCTGCCTCACAAATCATAAATTATTTTTGCGAGGTAGACTGGAGATGAGCAGATTTGAGCCCTTAAAATTACATACCAGCAGCCCATGTGTAGATCTGCAATCTCATGTGATCAGCACAAGGTAAGAAGACACTTCTGGGGGGTACCTTCTCACCTTCTTCATTCAAGATGCCAGGTAGTCATTAAGGTAAGCTGGCTTTTGAACCAGAATATAAGCACTCTTTTTCTAATTTGATGAATTAGGGGTCGTGGAGAACAGGTAACAGGAGCTTTTGACAGCAGAGGGCATTTATGGAAATTGGAGGATAAACCAGGCAGGACTGAGGGCCTTGCCTCCACATATCAACCATAAGATGTGCAGTGGGAGTTCACATGCAGCTCCTCAGCTTCCCTGAGCTCAGAGTCCTCCGGGAAGTCCCTGCTTCCTGGGACAAAGTTCTCCACAGCAGAGCTACAGCTGGTCTCCCTGTAGAAGGGCAGGAACTGCCCTTCCCTTCCCTGTGCTAAAGCAAACCCTCTGTGTCTCTGTTTGTCCAACCCTCTGAGCCATCAGGTGTGCTCTAGACCAACAGTCCTATTTTTCATGATTCGCCCCTCTCCAGGACTTGGTGACTTTTGTAAAATGTTTGGTGTTTTCTTCCAGCTTATTGACTAAAAATATCGTGATGCCAAACACCCTCCAGGATCTTGGTACAAACATACTATAAAAAACCCCAATCACTTCTGGTTCTCAATTGTGTTTTGGAATCAGTCTGATAGGTCATTTATAGTCTGTTTAATGACTGCTGTCTTATTTTTATACCAAGCAGGTTCTTTAATCATAGTGCCACATGATAGAAGGGAAATTGCCTTCCAGGATCTCAAGTATATTGTATCAGCTTTGTTATATTTAACAATGATATGTGCAGTTTCCTCAGAGAAAAGTAGGAACACAGTTCAGTGGCGGTGAATTTGCTATAAACACATGTTGATTGCCCCTAGTTATATTTCCCTGTGTTCTTTGTTAGCCACTTCATTATTTAGTTCAGGTCTGAGGTGCTATCACAGGTCTGTAGTTACCTGTGAGTCATTATGAGATAATTATAAAATAATGATGCCTCATAGTCTTTACAAAATGCCAGACTATGGGATTTCTTCTTTTCCTCCAGGACTTACACATTGCACCAAGTACAGAAGATCAACATAATCAGAGGAATTATGTGTGCAGCTTATGAAAAAAACACCAAAACTAAAGAAAGGTAGAAATTTTCAGAGCAAGGTACCCAGTCCTGCTGATTTAAAATGCCTGATTTTAGTAGGTGGTATTTAACTCCTCTGATACTACAAGAATAGACATGTCATCAACAAAGTCTTCAACTACTTTCTTTTCTCTCAGCAGTAAGATAGGAGTATTTATTGATTTCTTTTGTTGTTCTCTGCATTGTTATTGAATAAGATTTCTATCTGATAACAGATCAATACCATGAGTAGATCAATACCATGAGTAGAACTCATTCTGGTCTTAATTTACTTTTTAAAAAAATTCCTTTGTCAGTCTTTTTTTTCCCCCTTTCACCTCCACCATATTTTTTATAATGCCTGTCTTCTAATTTATATTCAGCTTCTCTCTTACTATTTTTTACACGTGTTTTTCTTACTTCAAAGACCTTAAGCCCCCTCATTTCAATTTTAAATCAGGTTGTGTTTTTTTCAGTTGCACTGTTTCTTTACTGGGGAGCTGTGTGGTTTTGGTGCCTTGTAAATGACTTTTAAGCAGTTGTTAGTGATTATATATATTTTTGTGTTTAAATACTTTCTTTGTGTTTATTTAGCCCAGAATTCTCTTCAGGGCTGCGAAACAGGACTTTTTAAAGCAACATGTCTTTCAAAGCATTGCATTACCAGTTTGGACCTTCTTCTGCTTTCATATAAGAGTGGAGTGAGCTGGGTATCAGTGAACCTGCTGCCAGCCTCTCGTTTCTGCCATCACTTTACCCATCCAGATAAGGGAAATACAAGTTTTGTTCAATTTGGATTTAAGGTTTGCCAAATGAAGAAGATGTTAAGAATGTTTAAAAATCCCTAAGGCTGTTTTTGAGTCAGCAACATCACCATGTGTTGAACTAAGCAATAACTTGGATTTATTTTTTCTTTGGTGAGTGCTTAAGTAAACAGCCGTATTCCAGTGTTTCTTGGTTATCCATCCAAATCATCAATCCTGTTACTGGAGCACCAACTCACAAATATTGGATACTGATAACTAGGAAATTGTGATTCAAAGTCACAAACAAGCTAGCAGGTCATAACACTTTCTATTTTTGCCCCACTTCTGCCCTCTCAGTCTGTCTTAGGGGCTATACCTATTGATTTTAATATGGTCTTACAAACCATGCCAGCACTTATTCCAATGTCTTACAGCTGTAGTCCCCTGGGCAGGCAAAGCTTTGATGAATACAAAATGGAAAGGAATGCCACAATTGTATGCAGCTGAAGAGGATGTACTGGAATGGGCTTGACTTCTATATTGTGTTCCTGTAAAGAAGGGCACACTTTTGAAAGGCAGAGTCAGGGTTGCAGCTGCATAAACTCAGCACTGCTCAGGGAGGAATAGAAACTCACCAAACCTGCTGCTCCCTGGGGAGGGAAACAGAAATATTAGAGCTCATGTCCTTGCTTCAGAGCTTTGGGGACTGGAGAGAAACAGTCCATTAAAAAACATGCCTATATTTTGCTGAGGAACTACCTGTAATAACTGCATTCACTGGGATGGTGTTTATGAATCAGGCAAGAATGGGGCCTCATAATTCAGGGCATATGGAGTAGTATTCAACAGTTGCTGTGCCAAGGTGGGATTTAGAAGTTTGTCATAGAAGTAGCTCCTGAAAATTCTGCCAAGTTTCACACAGGACAGGGGACCCCCAAAGAATCTTAATGCTTCTTTTAAAAGGATCCTGATATGCTTTAAATCATATTCCTCCTAAGAATATCACATTCACTGAGCAGTAACAGGGCTGCAAGGGATTGAAGTTTGCTGGAAATAATGAAGAAAAACTCTCCAGGCCTCCCAAAACTGGAGAAGCCCTTTGGCTCTCCCACTTATGTTTTCTGGCAGGTCTGTACATAGATAATTCTTGACTCCTTCCATCTGGCTGTTTATTAGTTTGAAGCCAAATTGTCTCAGTGAATGCTGAACACCTCTGGATGAATGATGTATCTATGGACAAGTTGCCTTCTTGATCAGGAAAAGAATGACTGGCTCAACAGCTTCCAAGTTCAATAACCTCCTTTACTTCTTAATGAATTGCTGAGCCATGAGAGGCTTCCGTTCCTTGCTGGCATCTTTTACACTGTGCCCAAAGAAACAATCATATCAGGCTCAGGAAGACTGAAAGGGCAGGGAAACAGGAACCATCCCCACGGATGTCCTCCCCAGAGAGGCTGGGAACATGCTCTGCTGTGGGAAATGGGAAGCTGAGGTCAGCCAAAGTGCACAGCAGGTATGCACATCTCTCGGGGTGGGAGGAACAGATAATGGCCTGCTCTGCCATCCCCATCCCTGCCCTGTCCTGCTGGTGAGCTCTTCTGGGCTACCTTCACACCTTGCATGCAGAGAGCACCTCCACTGTGTCATTCCGTGGTGTGGAAATGAAAGGAGGGAGATAAAGGTGGAGAGTGGGTGGTGACAGTGCTCCTGAGAGCCCTGAGCTTGCCACTCAGCAAGGCAGGCCTTGGTGGTGTGAGAAGAGCCCAGAAGAAGTGAGAAAGGAGTAGGGAATGAGCCCCCATCAAAAACTGGAAGGCAAAAAACCCCCATGGATGGTGAGGTAACATGGGATGCTTCCAGACATCCAGACTTGTTCCTGTCTTTCAGAAGCTTTGTCCCTTCCAGCTCCTTGTGCCTGGGAATGTTAAGAGATTGTACAAAAAGTCTTGATAAAACAAACATATGGAGATCCCCTCAAGAGGCTGGGAGATATTATTAGCTCCTCTTTTACTGGCAGGCCTGGAGCAATTAATTATTACCAGAAGTATTATCAGGTACTTGTCACTGCTTTCCCTGGATCCACTTCACATAGTCCAGATTGGCTGTAAGCAACATGTTCCCTGACTGGCCTGATACCTCACTACTCCTGATAGCAGCTCCTCTGCTCCTCTCCTGAGGACCTCAGTGCTGGTGGACGGGCCATAACCTCGAATATTTGCTGAGAGAAATTTGAGTCCATGCACCACTTCAGTATGCAGCATGCCTGTATTTTTATATCTTCTCACTGATGTGCTCCACCTCTGTGGCCAGGGGGTGAGTTTTAGGCAGGAGGCAGAGAAAGGGACAGGTGAGAGGAGGTTATATGGGCTCCTAGGGGAAGGCATTTTGTGTATGATGGCTCCATAATGCATGTTTAACAATTTGCCTATGAACTCTGGGCCCTGTCCCAGTGCTGCTTTTCAGAAAGAGCATCTGCAATGGCATAAGAACTTAGAATTTCTAACCCACACGCTCTTGTAAAGCTCTGTGCTTCTAGAAATAGTCTGGTCAGGCTTTAAGTGAAATTATGCTGATCCATGAAATCATGTGTCTAAAGGAGTACTCCTCTCTTCCTGGCCCTGGTTCTGCTGCTGCTGCAGCAGCAGCACAGCACCTACCTTTGACACATGAGAATTCATCTTTTTGGCCTTACTTGCTCTGTGTACTTTTAATGAATTTTTATTATTGATATGCCTTTAGTGAAGCTTCTGTTATTAGCCATGTTATTGTTAAAGGGAAAATCATGCAGGTCTGCTGGTATACCTGTGAAATATTTGCTGGAAAAGGGATGCAGGTTCAGGTGAAAATACAGATTTTACTAGTAAAAAAGGTGCTATGTCAACAAAGTTTACAGAGAGTCTATAGGTAAAATTAGAGACATCAAAATGATCTTCATGTCAGTTTAACTCCATCTGTTTAACCATTGTAAAAGTACTGTAAAAAATCGTATTCAGAATAGGCATTACAGCATCACCACAACTTTCCTGCGTTTGCTGTGCTTAGTTTTATATCTGCAGAAGAAGTTTAAGGAAGGCGTGAGGAGAAAGGTCGGGTGCAGCCAGGAGAAGGCACAGCGTGTCCGTGACGCTGTTTGTCACCCGCAGTATCCCCGGGAGCTGCCGGCACATGGACGAGAACACACCGCCCGCTAGCGGCTCGGGCTGCGGCAGCCGCCGGCTGCTCCTCCCGCTGCTCCGCTGATGCTGCTCCAGCGATCGCACCGGGACCAGCTGTGCGGCCCTGCCCTCGATAAAATCAGCGCCTCTGGGAAAGGTCCCCGCTGGGCTGGGCGAGAAAACAGAGAAAATTGGTTAAAATGGGGTTATGGGGAGTAAACACCTCTGAATCTGCAGCACCTTCAGAGCCATTACAGAGAAAATTGGTTAAAATGGGGTTATGGGGAGCAAACACCTCTGAATCTGCAGCACGTCCAGAGCCAGCACTGCAGGCAAAGAACAGGTTTGTGAGTCCCCTGAAGGCTCCCTGAGCACAGCCTTCCTTGCAGGGCAGCGTGGAGATACCTGGGGTGAGCAGCGGGAAAGCAGTACAGCACCACCAGTGCTTCACACTGCCACCAGTGCTTCACTCTGCCCCAGCTAATTAGCCCCGCTCCAGAGGAGATAATTAACTCCAGTGGAATTCCTTGCCGACATAGCCAGCCTGCTCCCAGGCCCGAGCTGGTGTCCCCCCCGGTCAGCATTACACTGGGTGGTGTAGACAGCCTGCAGTGTCCAGGCTGGGGTTTCAGAACTGGTGGCAAGATGCTATTTTATTTATTTATTTATTTATTTATTTATTTACTTTCAGTTGAAAATATTTTTCTGAGATTTCTCCGTGTCTTTGGCCCTACCCAAAACCATAGAATCAAAGACCTCAGAAAGCCTCCCTCTCCCCCTGCTTGTTTTTCTGCTTATGAGGTAAGATCATCCTTAACAGATGTTTGTTTACCTCTTCATAAAAACCTCCTGTGATTCTACAGCCTCCCCAAGCAGTGTGCTGCCGTGCTTTGCTATTCTTGCCATTGCAAAGTGTTTTTCTAATGTTTAGCTATATCATTTTTATTGCAAATTAAGCTGATTATTTCCTCTTCTGCTTTTGGTGAATGTAGGGGACAACTGTTTAGTCTCTCCACCCATTATAACAAAGGTTTATGTGCTGGAAGACTGTTATCATGCCTCCCCTCCTGTTGTTCTTTTCCTAGAGAAAACAAGCTCAATTATTTTATCCATTCCTTATAAGTCATGGTTTTTTTCACCTCTCTTATCATCTTGCTGTTCTTTTTTGGACTCTCTCCAACTTGTCTACATCTCCTGTAAAATGTAGTGCCTGGGAGTGGACACACTGTCCCTGCTGGGAGTTCAGCAGTATTGAGTAAATGCACAGAATAATCACTTCCATTGCCTTATACACAAAATTCACATTAAAGCACCTCAGAATGAGATTTGTCTTCTTCTGTGGGGGTCTCACTTAACAGACACACGTTGTGTCCCACCCCAGCTCTCTCTGCTGGACTGGTCACAATTTAGTTTGGAGCAGCACACTTGGTGTCTGTGCAGCCACCTTTCCTGAGCAGGATCTCGGTGCAGTCCCCTCTGCAGAGGCAGCCCAGCTCCCCAGTGTCTCACATTCCTCTTCAATTCCAAACACTTCAGTCCCCTGCCTTCGGGAGGGACTGCTGACCCCCAGCCCAGCTGTCATCCTCTTCGTTTTGTCCTCTAGTCTGTTGTCCAAGACACTCAAGGAAATGCTGAACAGCCCTGGAGGCAGAACTTCAGGGACACCATTCTCCCAGCTGGAAAAGTGAAGCCCTGATAATCACCCTTGATTATGGTACTTCATAACCTGTGTGCCCTCTGCACAGTGACTTTGCTTGCTGCCCTGGGAGCCTGTAATCTAGATATTTTCTACATGTTCACTGAAGTCAAGGTATTTTACACCTACCATTTCCTCCTCATCTACCAGGCCTGTGTTAGTCAAAGAAGGAAATTAGCTTGGTTTGACATGATTTGTTCTTTAAAATTCCCTTCTGGTTTTTTCTTATCAGCTTATTGTTCTTTAGCTGCTTATAAATTGATTGTTTCATAATTGGTTCCAGTATCTGTCTCGGTATCACAGTTAGGCTGACTGGCCTGTAATTCCCCAGGTCCTCCTGGAACAGTAATTTTCAGAGAAGAACTGCATTTAACAGATATTGAAAGACATTCCACTTTTGCCCTGCTTATCTTTATTAATTGTCTAGTTTGGCCCCATCCCTTAAATTAAAAACATGTTTCCCATAAGTATTCATCTTCCATTTGAGGCTCAGCACGACCCAGCCCTATCTTTACCTCTTCTGTGTTCCTGCCCTCCTGTTACATACTTCCCCAATTTTCTTCCTCCTTGATACTTTACATCTTCCTCCCTCTTTTCTTTATGGTTGGCTTGCAGCTCCCTAGCAAAATATATTCCTCAGCAATTCATATCCACCAGTGCCTGGAGAGAGTGCTGGAAAAATCGGAGAGCCTGGCCCTAAAAATGCAGGCAGTGACATTTGCTAGGCTTGCAGGGACTGTGGTAAGGTCTGCTTCAAGATTTGTCCGGGGCTGGCTACGCTTACATGATTTCTGAGGCCGGTAGGTGGCAGAGAGACGATAAAATCTGGGAGACCGATCCTGGCGATCAGAGAATAGATCCCTTCGGCTCTGGGATGGACAAGGACACGTGTCACTGGAGGGCTGGGGGAGTCTCTGCCAGAGGAGAGCGCTGGGTGAAGGTCCCAGCTTCTTGCAGGGAGGCTGAATGTGCCCCGCGTTCAGCCTCTGCCGTGAGTGAGAGGTTTGTGTGCTCAGCAGAAGAACAGGAAGCGTGTGCCACTTTCTAGCTAAGCAGATCCCCAGAAGATAACTTTGTTTGAGGGAGGGGTATCGTTATCCAGGGTTGTGCGCTATATAATTGCACAATCTGCTATCATGCATGAACAGAGCTGTTCAATAGCATGGCCCTGCCTTGTCCTGACATCATGTCTGTGTTGGAAATCCGTTTGGAATGAAAAATCCCACATTCCCCAAGTGACCTCGTAGTCTCTGAGCAAAAGGCTGAGTTGCAGTGGAGACTTCACAGACTCGCTGGTGCCAGGGACAGAAGCTCAGTCACTAGCCTCAAAGCAGATAAAGGCTAAGAAGCCAGCAATGAGGCAAACTTCTTTCCAAAGAAAATAGTATTTTACAAGTGCAGGAGATGCCCATGATTCTTTGAAGGCAAGAGAAGTCCCAAAGGCAAGGAAAAGCCACTGCGAGTTAAGAGTGTTATTTTCACTAGCTGCTAGTGCATTTTTAGCACTGTTTTTTTGAAGATGAAAGTACTCAGCATATCTACAGGTTGCCTAATGAGAGTATAAATACTGAGCCAGGTACACAGCTTAGAAGTGTTTGCCCTTCTCAGTCTGGCACTGTCAGTGCTGCAGCTCTTTTGCAGACTCAGTGATTGTCACATGCTGCATGTGAGGTCCAGTCTTCTCGGCCTTTGCTTTTGTGGTCTCTACTCCTTCCTTTCACAGCCACTGCTTTCATGCTACAAAAGTAGCCCTGACTTCCAGCATTACCCTGGTGCCTAAGAGAATCAAGCCTCCTTGCTTTTTTCGTGCTCTGCCTTTTTCTCTTCATGCCCATCTCAAACAACCACTTCCCTGCATAGCCCCAGTGCAAGAGGAATTCCTCGCTGCCCAGCTTTTAGACCCTTTTCTTCAGAGGGAGAAGGCTCTAGTGAGCTGAGAATCTGACCCAGAGCTCAGCAATGCCTCTGTAAAAGGCCTCCAGATGCAGGGACTCTGTGGTTTTCCACAACCAGAAATGTCCCACAAACTGGGTGTGGCCCATGCTAAAGGCTCTGCACTCTGTGATACCAAAGAAAGTCAGCCTGATCATTTGGATGAAGGTAACACAGACCCAGTAATCAGACTTGAATATAATTTCTGCATCAGCTGCACATTGCAAGCTGTTCTGCAAGTTTTCAGACAGTGTTTGATATTTGGGTAGTGTTTGCAAAAGGCAGAGAGAAGGTTAATGGGAAAGGTCTCTGACAGTTGCTGGATGTAATTGAGAGATGGACTACAGCCATGTAGTTATGTACCAGATTTGGGGTTTAGAGAGAAAATATTAGAGAGATAAGGCCTAGAAAGGGATGTGCATGTTCAGCTAGAGCTGAGTTTTCCAAAAAGACAGTTTTGGTCTGAAAAGGAACGGGCAGTTTAATGTCTGAACCACCTGCCCTCTGTGATGCACCAGCCTCCAGACACTCTAAAAGTTCTGGATGCTGGTGGTACCATTTAGTCCTCCCTCTCTTACTGCTTCCCAGAGAGAGGTTGAGGATGGCAGTGATGACCACTCACTCATGTATTGATATTAGTTTATCTCAGTAGAATACAGCAAAACAAAACAACAAAGGTGTTCTTTCCTCCTCCTTACTGTCTTTACTCCTCTCATGATCCAACCATGCCTTTTCTTATTCACTGTGTGTTCTTGGGACTTGTGAATTCTCTGCTGTGTGTCCTATCTCCAGGAAGACTGTTATCATGCTTTATGTAGCATTGGCTGAAAAATGTTCTGCTACTGCTTCCCTGTGTAAGAGAGTGATTTCTTAAGGCATTTAGAATATGACTTTCAGTCCAACTACATGCATTGGGGGTGATTTTTCATTTGTCTCTCCAGACTGGTTCCTGTTGCAAAATATGATTCTTTTCCATCTTTCACTTACCCTTTAGCTCATTTGAAATCCAGTTTGAAAAGCATCATCTCTGCCTTCAGCTGTACTTTGGACCTTGGAGCTCTGCAAATCAGCCTAAAAGCTGTTTGGGAAGACAACTGCTGAGATGAGGCTCTGAACTTACGTGGACACAAATGTCCAGAAACACTGAAGAGTGGCCTGAAACCATTGGTTTGAAGGTATAAAATTTTGTGGCCCTCCTGTTTCAATATCTCATTCAAATGACAGCTTTCCTGGAGACAGAGTGTCTCCCAATGCCATTCTGGGAAATTAAATTCGGTGTTAAGTTTGCATAAAGAGAGAGGAGAGCTTCTTGCTGCTTCATCACTTTATGAGCCTGGCATCTGTATCATTGCTTAGCAAATCTTGCTTCCAGTAATCCTCTTTTTCTTCAGAGCTGAGCACCAAGAGCACATTTGGAGCAGTGCCTCCAAAAAGACCACAAAAACCATACCTCAGAGTAAGGTTATAGCCCTTGACTTATAATTGAAACTCTCAGGGCATTTAGTTGTACTTGTGGATGCATTACTGAGCCTGTGATTCCTCTCTCCTGTGGCCTCTCCAGCATTTTTGCAGGTGGCTGGGGGTAGGTCAGTGTGCCTGGGGTAACATTCCTGTGTGCTGGGCTGCTGGAATTCAGCTATGCTCCTTAACAAAACAGTTTGGTTTAGACATTTTTGATGCATATGCACATGCAAGATGCATTTGGAGGAAAAACTAAGCAGAGCTAAGACACTGAAAGGTGAGGTTGTAAAATTGGTCTTTCTCACCTTCGATTAATATTGACTGATAATCTTGTTTTCCCATTCTGTTGCTTTTTCCAGGTAAAGATGTTAAAGAGCAGACCAATGTACCTGACAATGCCAAATACAAACCCAGTACTTCAGTATCTGCCTGAAAATCAGTAATGCAACTTGTCTGTCAGAGCTGGGTGTGAGGGTAACAAATTAATTCAAATAATGCTGCCACTATCAGAGATGTTGGCATTCCCTTTTCACCTGCCATACCACAACACCTAAAGACCAGTGAAAGGGGACACACACAGAGCTGTGCTGAACCACAGTGGAATTGCAGAGATGCTTTGGTCCCTGCTTAACTGAGCAAACTCCCATTTATGCATGTATTAGGTTTTCACTGCCTGTCGCCTGTTCCTCTCCCCCCTCTGCTTTTTCATGTTCAGTGGACTCTCCTCTCTGTGTCTCTGCCTCTCTCTCTATTTTTTTTCTCCCTATTGTTCCCCACGTCACTGGCTGTCACTCACTTCATAAAGCCGTCTGGCTCGGAGCTTAAATATTGCAGGGCAACTAAAACCCACCATCAGAGCCAATTCAGTCATATCTGCTCAGTCGTGCGACAAGATTGGGGCTTTTAGGGTAGGGAAGAAGAGAGACAAAAGTTCACTCTTCCCTGCAGAGTGCCAAGAGAGGAGGGGGACACATTTCTTCGGTGGAGCCTCTCACAGCGGCAAGTTGCTTGCTCACCATCCTTAACCTGTTCAGCCTCTTTTGCCGGTAGCGTGCGCAGGTTGCGACGTCTGGGAGAGCAGGGTGGGGGTCTGCAGCCAGCCCGGGAGAGTTCAGAACACAAACCTGTTGACTCTTGAGTGGGCTTAGGCAGAGCCCTGCTCTTTCCTCATGACAGGCAATTTCAGGGAAAAGCCTAAACACCTCGCTTACCCCTTTTTTTTTTGAGGCTGGAGGGGCTGACTGCTCGTAGGTGGAATCCCAGACCTTCGAACTGGTTGTGCCACTCTTCATCTGTCCCCCAATATCGTTGCTCGCAGTTGAACCAACTGAGCAACCTCGACCCACTTCACTTGCAGAAAATAGAGGGGATGGGCATGGCAGAGTTGTGAAGAACGTGGCCAGTTGGAATTGATCTCAGGAAGGGCTTAGCCAAATGTAGCAAGCTGCGAGCAAGACGTGTGATGGAGTTAGACAGGAAACATTTTTCCTTCTCTCGTACACTGAGTTTTCCGTGTGATAAGGTTTATCACGCCTAGAATGTTGCTCTTGCGTGCCGCAGTGAAACGCTTAAATGGTAGCGTAGATTTCAGTGTGACTCACAGGGAAAGAAAGGGATGGAGTTAACCGAGGTGCCTGGGGGACAATGAAGCCTGTACTGTGTGTAGTCATGTTTTTTACAGAGTTGCACATGATTGGTAGCTGTCGGGTGTACTTTGCTCTGTGAATTTGCGGAAAGAGGATGTTTAAATCAGTTTAGATAATGTATGTAAACAGCATAATCTTCTGCTAGACTTGTTAATGTAAGCGCTGACATTAACACACTTCTTTACACGACTTTAATGACTGAGAAAGTAGCAATTTTCATTGGTGATTAAATTATATGTTTGCCGCTTATGTATGCGAGGTGTTTGTGCAAGCTGAAGGAACTGTATTCTGTTCTTCATTTTCTAACATGGATGTCCAGGGTAAAAATGCTGTGAGGTTTGAAAGTAAGGAACATGAGTCCATCTTACTTTAGCAAAATGCCATCATAAGCTTTTTTATTTTTTGATTGAAAATTTGTGAAATTCCCCCAAGCCACAGAATCCTCAGTATTTTGCGTGTTTGTCTATGTGTGACTACGTACACAGAGTAGTTGAAACAGACTGGTATGCGTTGGTGTGTCACAGCATATGGCATTACAAATATATCCCAGTGGTATCTGGAGGAGGAGGGAAGTTTAGATACTCAGATTTCCATGCTGTTGACTGTACCTTCCATTTCCCAGTGCTTGTGTACGTGCCTGCATTTAGGGAACTATAGATGGAGGTAGTATCTAAGAGATGAACTTCTGGATCCCTGGAAACAGCTATTTTATGAATAATGTTCCCTGTTTCACTTGTCATACTCTACAAGTCAGTCTTTCTGGGCCACCGTAATATTCTGCATTCCTCAGAGACTTCAGACTGCTGTGATGTGTTAAATCAACCCATACAAAACAACTTTCATCTCTATTTCCCTCATTCATAGATCTTCCCTTGCCTGAAATTATATAGCGGGAAGTTCAGGATATGCAGAATGAAGCCCTGACCTAGGAACAATTTCTTATCACATAAAAGTAATGACAGATGTAATATTTGCCTTGCATTACTTGAAAATGGATGACTTTCTTAGCTTTCCAATAGTATATCTGCAGCTGGCTTCCAGCTCTGTGTTAGCCTGAGATAGCGGCACTGACATTTTAGCGACAGCAAATAGTATTTTAGGTCCCAGTTAGAGACCTTGGTGTTTTCCCCAGGTTGGTTCCACTGTCAGTGTGGCAGCTGACTTCAGAAGAGGATGCAAAGAATAGCCCCAATAGCACCAAATAACTATATTGCATATAACATAGTCTATATAGCAAAACGAATCTATATAGTAGCTATTAAGCTTATACAGCATTACTAACATAGTAATGGTGTTGCAATTGCTGTTATTACCTAACAGAGTGATTGCTGAAGTAGAATTGACATTTGCAACCTAGAGAGAATTCAGGTTTGTTTAGGTGCAAGATGGGTGCAGGTTTGAGATCTGTTTGACCCATGAAGGGTTCTGGTGCAGAAGAGCTTGTGTGCTTGAAAGCTTCACCCTCTCTTTTAACCACTGCAGCTGCCTGCTGATAAATCTGTTCCTCTGTATTGCTGGTGAGTGTTTGTACGTGCACAAAATCTAAGCAGACTCACAGAACCGAGCCTACAAGGCACCACAGAAGACTCTCACCTGCAAAAGGAGATAAATATACTTCCTGGCTGAAAAGTAATTGCCCATTTAGAGCCATGGAAGAAAGAATTTAGCAGGCAGCTTGCTCTGGCTTCCCAGCCCTTCTCCTGCTAACAAATCATTGTGAACAGGCAAATCAACAAGAAAGCAACTGCCTTTCTGTTCTCAAAGCGTATTAGGGAAATACTGATTGAAAGCAACAAAAGACATCAGCGGGAAAACCTGAAATCCTTAAAATCTAGCATAATTTGTGGTCTTTCTCTTTGTTTTTTCTTCCCTTAGACAGTAAGAAATGGGTGACTGGAGTTTCTTGGGGAACATTTTAGAGCAGGTGAACGAGCAATCCACTGTCATCGGGAGAGTTTGGCTCACAGTGCTCTTCATTTTCCGCATCCTGATCCTGGGCACAGCTGCCGAGCTAGTGTGGGGAGACGAGCAGTCAGACTTTGTGTGCAACACCCAGCAACCCGGTTGTGAGAACGTCTGCTACGATGAGGCCTTCCCCATCTCCCACATCCGGCTCTGGGTCCTGCAGATCATTTTCGTATCCACGCCTTCACTAATGTACTTTGGGCATGCTGTGCACCACGTCCGCATGGAGGAGAAGAGGAAAGAGAAGGAGGAAGCTGAGAGGCGACAGCAAGCTGAGGTGGATGAAGAGAAGCTGCCCCTGACTCCAAATCAAAACAAAGGCAACAACCCTGATGGAGCCAAGAAGTTTCGCCTGGAAGGTACTCTCCTGAGAACGTACATTTTCCATATCATTTTCAAAACCCTCTTTGAGGTGGGATTCATAGTAGGTCAGTACTTCCTGTATGGCTTCCGAATTCTCCCCCTTTACCGCTGTGGGCGGTGGCCCTGTCCCAATCTTGTGGACTGTTTTGTCTCCAGGCCCACGGAGAAGACCATCTTCATTATGTTCATGCTCGTGGTGGCTTCTGTGTCCCTCTTCCTCAACCTGGTGGAGATCAGTCACTTGATCTTGAAAAGAATCCGGAGGGCTCTGAGAAGACCAGCAGAGGAGCAGCTTGGAGAGGTCCCGGAGAAGCCCCTCCCCGCCATCACAGTCCCCTCCATCCCAAAGGCCAAGGGCTACAAGCTGCTGGAAGAAGAGAAGCCGGTGTCCCACTATTTCCCGCTCACGGAAGTAGGGGTTGAGCCTAGCCCCCTTCCATCAGCCTACAACGAGTTTGAGGAGAAGATTGGGATGGGACCACTGGAAGATCTCTCCAGGGCATTTGATGAGAGGCTTCCATCTTATGCACAAGCGAAGGAACCAGAAGAGGAGAAGGTACGAGGAGAGGAGGAGGAGGAACAAGAGGAGGAGCAGCCAGGGCCTCAGGAAGAGCCAGGGGTGAAGAAAGCAGAAGAGGAGGTGGTGAGAGATGAAGTGGAAGGGCCTTCAGCACCTGCTGAACTTGCCACTGATATGAGACCCCTGAGCAGGCTAAGTAAAGCCAGCAGCCGGGCCAGGTCAGATGATTTGACTGTATGAAGGTGCAGGATGCGGGGAGCACATGAAAAGGAAAAGGTTGAAAAGAAAAGGAGCGATAGAGAAAGAATCAAAAAATATTTTTAAGTCAAGTGCTAAAATGGCCACTTGAATATTATTTCCTTTTATGATTCTCAACTGGAAAGGTACTACCATGGTAACTGTGCCTTATTTGCCCCATATGTCCCTGTATTTCCCTGTTCCCACATGCCAGCTCACTCCTTACAGTAATATCTACACTGTGCACATAACTGATGTATTTTAAAACCTAACATGGCAGTGATAGCCAAATGTCGCCACCGTGATCATATTTACTGAAAGCCTTGTGTTCCACATTTCTCTAGGAATGTGGGGAGGATCTGTCTTTCAGCCAGTGAGGGGAAAGACTGATCAACAACTGTATGTAGTCTTTCTGTTTCCTCCTATGGCTCACTGAGCAGTTCTCCCCTTTGCTGTTGGCATGGAATTGCAGTTATTTAATTCACAAAGTGAATTCTATGCTTAGCATAAAAACACTAAAATACTAAGCCCAACTTCCCCTCTTTATTCAGAAAATAAAGGCAAAAATGTTCCAAATTTCTCTGTGAATGCATATCTGAGTTAGGTAAAAAATTTTTCCCTGGTTAAAAATATTTCTGCTCTTCAAGTGACATTGACAGTGGGCAAGGTTAACAGTAGCTTTCTACTAGGACTTAGCAGATGCCCAGAGATGGATTATTTGTTCCCAGGAGGGTCATCCAGCCCGGAGACTAGCTCAGAATACTGGGAAGAATAAATTCGAGTGATGTTTTTTACTTGTAGACTTGTGACTTAAAGATCTGATACTAGATTTAGCCAAGCAAGAGGGAAAAATCTTCTGAGAAAGGAGGGGACAGCTACAGCCCCTAGAGCAAGAAACCAAATATGAGCCTTCATGGTATGATCCTGACAAGTGTTCAGTTCCTGGAGCTTCCAGGCTCCCAGGCACTCAGCAAATCTCAGGTACAGAGTCCTGAAGGCACCTGTGAACACCCCCTACCCAGGGGTCTGGGTAACTATGTGACTTTTTAAACCTCTAACTACAAAACTGGTTGGTCAAGTTTGAAAAGACTGATATGGTAAAAGTCTTTTGACAGCCTTTGTTTTTAATTTGACAGACGGGAGCCATTCAGTGGGCTACTTCTCCATTAAATGCCAAAGTCTCGCTCAAGTAAGACAAGGCCTTTCAAAAGATGATTTAGATGTTTTGTGCAAATAGGTCTGTACAGAACTCTCAGAGACTCAGAAAAATCTTCTTTTTACAGAAGGCAGAAAATGATGTGCTTGCAAGTGTTTAGATGTCCAATATAGATTTCTAATTTTAGGACTCCAGCAGCAACTCTTGGCTTGGACAGTGCAGCAATGCATTCAAAAGCTTCAGGTTAACAGCTATGTCCCCCCAAAACTGAGCCTCATGCCAAAAAAGTGCAGGTATGCACTCTGCTCTGCTCTGCAAACTTCAGACCCTGCCATCTCAGCAAATTCTTTCTGCTGGGCTGCAGCCCGTCCCATTGTTCCCAGGGCAGGCTCTAATCCAGGTCAGGGAAAAAAAGGTCTTTGGCACAATGCATCAAACTCATCCCGCCATTAGCTAGAAAAGACCCCCTGTGGCCTCCCATTGTAGCAGGTCTGACTCAAAGCCCAGAGAAGGCAAATGGGAGTCTGAGAGAGCTCTGGGTGGGCTTGGGCCCTGTCCCAACTCCAGTACAGTCAGTCCTGTTGTTCCTGATCCCACCCCTTTGGTGGAGTTCCCTGCCTGGCCACGGAACAGCAAAGGTGGCTGGACTTCACTGCTGAGTGATGACAAGCTGTACATATGTAGAAAGTTTGTAGGGTGCATTGGTGCCACATTGGTTTTTTTTTTTTACACTATTCATCCTTTTGCTCCTCTTGGGCCTGTGTATTTTCCCGAGGTTTGCAGCCTGAGGTCAAAACCTTTATTCCTTGGGTGTCCTTCCTTGTGAAGAAAGACTGGAAGGTCCCTCCTCAGTTTTGGGAAGGAATATGACAAAGCAACACATGCAGAGAGAGAGCCTGGAGGCTACCATTTATCCACTCTCTTAATACAGAAACAGGAGAACACTTATCACAACTGAGGAAAGAGAATGTTTTTCAGCAGGAAGAGTCCAGTGTGCCCAGTTCAAGATACTAGAACTAAAGAAAGGGCTAAGATTTAGATAAACAACACAATCACCACACTTATACTAGATGGCATCTATTTTATTTTCTCCACAGAAGGAGATAAGTGTTTGAATGATTCTAAGCATCAACCAGCCTGCTTGTTGAAGGGGGTTGGAAACATACTTTCCTGCAAGTAAAAGCCACAACTTTGTAACAGTTTGGTATGAGGTGTCTGCATCAGAGCATCTGACCCTTCCAGATACCAAAGTACTGGACTGGTTGAATCACACCCACTCCTCTTGACTTCTAATTACTTGACGATTCCACTCCTGATCTCTGACATTCATACATTCACTAGACCACAGGACGACTTAAAGATGAGTGCTTGTTCATCAGGAGTACATGGTTCACAACCTGGCTGTCAGGGGGGTCAGTCTTTAATCACCATATGTTAATTATGTCCTTTTCCACTGGAGAGCCTCAGTAAAATGCACCATGTGCTATGTACTCCATGGACACTGTAGTTCTCTCACATCTGCTACAGGATTGCTCCTTTCTTTCTCCGGGTCTCAACAGTACAAGAAGCTGGCATTTTCCTCCTCAATCCACTCAATTTCTTCTTGATTTTTTTTTTTTAAAAAGACAGTTTTCAAGTACTCTGCCTGGCTGGCAGTGAATCTGTAGCCACCAAGCATGGGCCATGGCATCAGGACAGTGCTGCTTGGCAAAAGGGGCGGAGAACAGCCTGGTCTTCTGGCACTCAACCTCACCTCTGCAAGGAAATCACTGTGGGACTGTCAGCAAGTCATTCTTCCTTCTTGTGACGTTGGGAATAATTTTCTACCTTCCAGTGATGATATGAGGCCTGACATGTTGTGCTAGTTATGGAAAGGGAAGTCCTTGGATGGAAGGCCCTACAGATGAGCAAAGGATTATTGCTATTTCTGGATGTGATAGCACATAAATGTGTTTTATGCCCTCTCAATGAGACAAACTTAATCATTTATTCGAGAAATCCCAGTGAAGTTGCATAACAGCCTCAGAGCTGTGGATTCAGTGTATGATTCTGCTCAAAAAATAATTTAGCAAAACATAGAGATATATATATTAAGAACAGGGAAAATTATTTCCTTGGGAAGGGGGAAATCAGTGGACAATTAGAGCCATGCCTGGATCATTTAAAGGTGTGTTTACCCCCTTGGCTCCCTGTGCAAATAAATTACTAACTGATCATATGGCTCTCTGCAAGGAGCATAAGATGCAAGTGTCAAGATCACCAAAGGAGGTGAAAGTAGAAGAGCAAGGTAGTCTCTTAGCTTACGATAGCATGTGGGGGTTGGTGTTCTCTAGTGTCTAGAGCAGTGGACCTAGGATAATAATCTTAGATTTATTTCCAGCTCTGCTTCTGACTTGCTGTGATAATCACTTTACCTCTCAGTGCCTGTTTTCTCCACCTGTAAAATGGGTGTAAGGATTTCCACCTACCTCACAGGGATGTTGTGAGGCTTCCTTAATTCTGTTTGTAAAGTAAGTAGGAATGATCTGATGAAAAGCACTGCTGAAATGCATGGTATCCTTGTTATTTCTTGGCAGAACTGCTAACTTGGGTAATGTATGACTCCTCGATCAGAAGGGCATTGGTTTGGAAATGTGAACACTGTACTGCACTGACAACATTAACATGGATGTGGATTTGCCATGAGTAAAAAAGATTTTGCTATAGATTCCCTCACCCATCTCTCCCACCTTAGCCAAGGCCACGTGTGAAGCTGTGGTGACAGTGTGGTGACATGGACCCCTCTTCTCCGTCCCCAGCATCCACTCTGGGGCAGCATTCATGCTTTAATAAGGCAGTTCCTGGGTCACTTGGTTCAGGTTGGTGGAGCTCTGACAGTTTTAAGGTCTTTGCAAGGCTTGTGGGAGAGGGCTGCATCACACAGAGTATTGCTGGGCTTCTGTTTTAAACCACTCAGCGCAACAAGACACCCACACCCACAACCTCTCAGTGCTGAAGCACAGTGAAGAGCAGATTTCTCCTTCTGCAGGAGAGGAAAGATTTGGGGGATCTCTGCTCTCTAGGTCTGTGTGGGCATCAAATCTACTTACTGAGGGGGGAAGTCCCATCTTTCCTGCTGCTCAGTAACTCACTGACTGTGCAGTTTTACATTTAAAGAGCGGCTGTGTCACACAATGCTGAAAAGAAAGTGGCAGTTTGCTGTTTTGTATAGAAAATGGCTTTTCAGGCTGACAACCGAAAGTAATCCTAGCCTAGGCTTAGTTTTGTTTAGTAAAGACAGGAATATCCACGAGTACTACACTAAAGCCTTCCTGTAAGCCCAAGGCAGCTGTGATAAAACAGCATATGGTGCCAGATTTCCTGAGGGCCAGGGCTGGCTAAACGTACCAAAATCAGGGGACTTGTCGAAGTACTGGAATAATTTTTTCCCCCAACAGGATGACATTGCTATTCCTTGGGCTCTCTGTGTGTGCTGTACCTTCTACCATGGCTCAGGAAAGGCTTTTTGCCAACACCAAATGTGCTTACACAGCTGAGCAGTAACCATGGCAAGCGAATGTGTGTCGGCTTGCCAAGATACAGCCTGGCACACAATACTTTCCTTGCCACCAGCTTGGCACCAACCTCTTTTGGTAGAAGAGGCAAGACAGGTATCTGTCAACAATTCAAGCTTTCCTCTCAGCAGTCTGCTGTACAAAGAGACAGAGGAGGTTTGTTCAGCCTGGAGAGGAGGGGGCTAAGGGCATTGGGAGCCCTAAGTGCTGTCCTCAGGTTCCTAAGGGGGAGGAATTCCAGGGAAGATGGAGGCAGACTCTCGACACAGGTGCACAGCAAAAGACCAGAGGCAACAATTGCAATGAGTAGGAAAGGAAAATTTTGACTAAAAAAACTCTGACATGGAAAAAAATTGTTCAAATGGAGAGTGGTTCAGCACTAAAGCAGGTGCCCAGAGACATGGTGGGATCTTCATCCTTGAGGGATGACGCCTGGCTGGGAAAAGCATTGAGCATCGTAATCTGACTCTGTACTGAGCTGAAGGTCGGGCCAGGTGATGCCTTCCAGCCTGAACTCTCTATCCCATGGGATTTCCCAAGTTGAAAGCCCAGTGCAGCCACTGCGTGGTGGAATGACACGTGAAGGGCACTTCTGCCTCCTGGGGTGCTCTGGTAGAGCTGGTTTAGGCTGTCCCAAAGGCCACACCACCTCCCCAGGCACCAGCAGAGGCTGGTGCATACACAGAGTCAGCTCTTCAAGTGCTCAGGGCCAGGTGGGATGGAGCTCTGAGCAGCCTGATCTGATGAAAAGTGTCCCTGCCCATGGCAGGGGGTTGGAACTGGATGATCTTTGCGGTTCCTTCCAAGCCAAACTATTCTATGATTCTGTGATTCTGTGAACTGATGTTTGGTAGCTACAGAAGCTGCTTGAGGCCAGAATCGTGTTGTGTAACTGGTTTGGAAAAAGCATTACAAATAAATAAATTAAAAAAAAAAAAAAAAAAAAAAAAAAAAAAAAGGGGACATGTTTGACAACAAAAAAAAACAAAGANATAAAAAAAAAAAAAAAAGAAAAAAAAAAAAGAAAGCGAGTATGCTTGTCAACAGATAAAATCATGGAAATATAGCAGCTTAGGTCTTTCCATATTTTAACTTCAGCATCAAGTGTGCCTTTAAATCCATCTGAAAGTGCAGAGGAATGCATTTTAACATTCTGTCAACAAAAACCTGTGTGATTTAAAGCTTGCTGATCTGGGATGAAGCAGCACTGAATAGAAATGGTGATTACAGAGCTACTGACAGAACATTTTGAAAAAAACAAAGGCTGTTGGCCTTCGCCTTGCTAGATCCAGCTAGGTACAGTGAAAGCAAACCAGCCATTTATTGGCTTTCAAGGTGGAAAAGCTATATAAAAAAATGCTCAGGTAAGTTTTTCAATACATGTTAGTTCACAGAGGAGTCACAGACAACTCTGTAAAGAAATCCATGAATTGCCAGTGAACATCATCACCTGAAATCATCAAAAATAAACTCAAAAGAAATGCAGAAATCAAACAATGTGGGAATACTTCCAGGTTCAGAGTTCTTGTTTATGAAAACCTCCGGAGAGAAGAGGAAAGAAAATGGGTGGCTGGCTGCCAGCTAAGCCTATTTGTCATAAATATGCCCCATAGCACCTTCTGGAAACCTACGTGATTTCTAAATATACTCTTGGCCAAACCCCATGATTCAATATGCTGCACCTTCCTGCTTTACTGAAAAGGCTTGATTTTCGTTCTCGCTACAAACTGAATATAAAATAGCCTCATTCACTTTAATATGTGGAAGAATAACTACAGCTGAGAAGCTGCCTTTGTACCTGTGGACGGCCATGGAACCTTCTCCTCACACATGCACATCAGTGGCTATCTAAGGAGGAACATCACAAAATAAATTTCCCATTTTCTTTTCACACTTTTTGTCTTCCCTGAAGGAGAAGTCCTGGGGCTGAGAGGTGGATGTGGGGCTGGGTTTTTCCTGTAGGAACTATCTTGTTCCCTGTGTATTTCTCCCAAGGCCCAGGGATCAGTAATTTACAGCTAAGCAGAGGCATGTTTCAAGGCTATTGCCAAACACATGCAAAGGAGAAAGTTTAAGACCTATGACCAAACTCTGCCTTGTTTTTCACCCTTGTTTGGAAGCTGAGTTGCCAAGGTATAAACAAGAGCAGAATTTGGCTTTGTGTAACTTATTTTTAAAGGATTTCCTGTTAACCTCGGTCTCTAAAAGGCAACCAACAGCTAACCTTGCCTCACAACCTACCAACTTAGAACAAAACAACCACAAATCCCTCCAAACTCAGTAATCTGATCACTTCAGGAAAGATGCATTTCTAAGCAGCAGATACAGAAAGAAAGAACAGGCAAAGCCTGATCTCAGCTCTGCATTAATTGGCAGTGATATCAAAAGCTGTAAAATAAAAGGCCTCAGATCAGATACAATAACCTGCTCCCTCAGTTCATCTCTCCGTGAAAGCTGAATGTTTTCTTCTCTTTGCAATGCTGCAGACAAGGAGACAAATTTCAAACCAAGAAGTCTGAGAGCAAGAGAGAAAGCCAAACAAAGAGACTGTGGGACTAACCTGGTGACTCGGCACAACCAAACATAGATTTGTTTTTCCAGTGAAATGAGTTGTAATGAATAAAGGTTCCTGATTTCCAGTCAGCAGGGGCTCTGTGCTTTGTTGAACTCACAACTTAATTCTTCTCTTCCTGTTTATTATTCCAAATACAGAGAGTTTTGAGTGGCAATGATTAGAATCATAGAATCAGAATCATTAAGGTTGGAAAAGGCCTCTGAGATCATCAAGTCCAATTGCCAACCCAGCATCACCATCAAACCACGTCCTCAAGCACCACATCTACACCTTTTTTGAACACTTGCAGGGATGGTGACTCCACCACTTCCCTGTGCAGTCTGTTCCAGTGTTTTACAATCTTTTCTGTGAGGTTTTTTTTTCTTTTTCCTAATGTCTAATCTAAATCTCCCCTGGTGCCACTTGAGGCCATTTCCTTAAGGTGTGTTTTTAAGAGGAAAAAAGAAAAAGATTCAGATGCCACGAAGGTCAAGTGGGAACACGACTGTGAGATGAAGGATTGCATCTCACACTGATAGCCATCAGGAAATTCCCTGTCTGCACTTTTGCTTCCCTTCTGGCCCCATTCCTTGATATACTGTAATTGCAAGTCCTGAAAGGCATCCACAGCCCAGTTCTTGGTGTGGAGGGAGGATGGAGAGGGCCCCACGTGGGACAACAATCTCTCCTTAGGGGGGAAGATGGGCCAGGAGCAGTCGTGGTGTGCCATGAGCCACTGCTGCCCTGCTCCTGCAGAGGGGTCACAGCAGAGGTAGAGTGGCACAATCACAGAATGGTTTGGGTCTTTAAGAGACCTTAAAGATCATCCAGTTCCACACCCCTGCCAGGGACAGGGACATCTCCCACTAGACAAGGTTGCTCAAGAGCTCCATTCAACCTGGCCTTGAACACTTCCAGGGATGGGGCATCCACAACTTCTCTGGGAAGTGCCTCACCCTCACCCCCCTCACAGTAAAGAATTTCAAATCTGCCTTCTTTCAGTTTTAATCCATTCCCCCTTGTCCTGTCACTCCATGCTCTCATAAAAAATTCCTCTCCATCTTTCTTGCAGGCTCCCTTCAGACACTGCAAGGCTGCAATTCGGCCACCCCTAAACCGCTTCTTCTGCAGGCTGAACAATCTCAATTTTCTCAGCCTTCTGTCATAGGAGTGGTGCTCCATCCCTCTAATTAACTCGGTGGCTTCCTCTGGACTTGCTCCAACAGGTCCATGTCCATCCTGTGCTGGGGAACCCAGAGGTCGCCGTTCACCCTCCCCTTCTTTCTGTGCCTCGCACACCTCCTTCTGCCCACCGGCCAGCAGCGGGGGCCCTTCCCGCGGCTTTTGAGGGCAGCACCTGCGCTGAGTTTCGAAGGGGGGGAGCGCAGGCCTCAGGTTCCCGCAGGTCCCCGATCCGTTCCCCTCACACCGGGCCCGCCGTGCTCCCCCCTGCTAGGGGCGGTACCGCAAGGGGGCGGAGCTTCCCCGCATTGGCCCCGCCCCCGCCGCGAGGGGGGCGGGGCGCCATGCCGGGGCACGAGCCCGCGCGCCTGCGCACCGCAGCCACCGGAGCCGGAAGCGCGGCGTGCCGGGAGGGCGGACAGCGTTGGGCGCCGCCATGAGCTTCCTCATCGACTCCAGCATCATGTTCACCTCACAGGTACCCGCCCCTTCCCCGCCGCTGCGGCGCCGCGGGCCGGGAGAAGGGCAGGGGAACGAGGAGGTTCCGCTGTCAGCGGGCTCCCCTCTCCCTGCGCCGCGTCCCCGCTGGGGGAGCGCGGGGGCGGTGCGTGGGGGCGCGCGTGCGCAGCTTTGCGCGTGAGGGGCGCGCGGACCCTCAGGGGCGGCCGGGCCGGGCCGGACCGAGCCGCGCTCCGTTTAAATTTAAAGTTAAGTTTCTCCCGTTGGAACAGACAGGGGAGCTCATCTTGATGGTCTCTGTTGAGTGCTTGCTTTGTTTCTGATGTTCCTTAAGAAAGCCGATCCTAGGCAGTTAGACCAGATGAAAATGAGGTTAAGTGGATCACAGAGAGATCTGATTTAAGCTTCTGAGGTGGTGTGAAAGTTTTGTTCTGTGGTGATAAAGGATGAGCCGAAGAAAGGGAACCTTTCCCCTCTCGGCAGCAGGTGGTTGTCTTAGGCTTCAGTGCACAACCCTAATTCCTGACAGTTTTCAGGACAGCTTTTGTCCATTTCGTAGAAGAACAATGCCCTGCTATTTGATAATGCTTTGATTTTTGGTAACAACGTGCTTTTTCAGTCTTTGTGGCTTGAGCGTAGCTTTGGTACTGTTAAGAATTCACCCAGAACAGAGCCTCCCACTTTTTTGCTTTGAGTTCTGAGCTCTAACTTATATAATAGCTTTTCTTTCATTTCTGATGGCAGCTTTGAATCTTGTCACCATCTTCAGCAGTACCAAGTTACATGTTCAGGTTGCTGCATGTAATTGTTAAATGCTCAAGATTTTGCTGACTTTACATGTCACATTCATCTTTAGTGTCTTGGAGTGTGAACTTTTACCAAAATGTCTTTGCTTTTGTACAGTCCCTAACACAAGAGCAATTTTCTGTTAATATTGTACTTAATTATCTCTTCATCTTTTTCTCTTACTTCTTTTTGAAGAGTTTGTCTCTTTTTCTTCCTTTCCCTTAAGTGTGGAATTACTTTATGTAGATCTCATTTGTTTATCATACTTCTTTAACTTATGACCTGTAGATAGGAGGCTTGTGGAATATCCTTCCTTTTTGCTAGCAGCTGCTTTAAAGTCTAAAGTCCTCCTCAAACAAGTTTTGCCAGCTGTTACAAATCACTCATTCCACCTCATTTCTGTTTCAGTTGTTCTTTCAAGGCAGCTGTGTTTGATCTTCTTGCCCTGCATTCCAGGTATTCCTTGTCTGTACATCATGTTAGTGCATTACCTCTTCCACTGTGGTTACTCCTGATGTGCAGGGAAGTAATCCACAATAATTCCTTTGTTTTTGTCTTTGAATGTCTCTCATCTCCACGGCAGGGTGGGCAGAAAGCTCTGGCCTTTTCCAAGTGCTCTGAGGAGATGCACTGACTTTACTCCTTGATATCTGGCATATACTGAATTTTGTCTTTGCCTTGGTCAAAGCTACTTCTGTAAAAAATATTCAGTGCTTCCTGCAAAAAAATATTGAATATTCTCTTTTTGCTTGAGTTCTTTTAAATCGTTACATTCCCTTTCAGTCTTACGAGGAATAGATGGGACTAACCACAGGGGGCCAGACAACACGGTCCCCTTTTACACTCTTAAGACAGGTAATTACAATTTTGGCCACCTTGTTCAATTTGTATTTACTTCATTTAAGTCATCTGCAAAATAGCTGTGATATTAAGTTGATCCCTTCAGGAGTGTGAAGAAACTGAAACAAATTTTGTAACGTGCTTTCACAACCGCCGAAATGCAAAGTGTTGTTGGCTTTTTCTTCTTTCTCTACCTTGTCCGTGTGTCTTTCTGGAGCTCCAGACTGTGGTTTGAGGCATCCAACACTGCCTTTTCCCCACCTCAGAGATACTTGTAGCATCTTTCACCCACAATGTGTCGGTATCTAACCAGATGTAAAGACCTCTACAAAAAATTCACGTGCACTTCTAGTCTACAAGAAACAGCAGATGGTTTTATAAAATTTGCTCATCCCTAGAAGTAGTGCATGTGGTGGACATTCAAGTGTTTGCTTTGCCTCCATTACTGTATTTGCTGTAAAAAAACCCCATAGGCTTTAATTTTGTAGGTTACGAGAGTGAAATAAGAATCAACAGTGCAGAGGATTCTGGCAGGCTGAGGAATTCTGAGAGTTTAGGAATACAGGACTCTTGTTATCTTGACTGGATCTTCTTTAAGGCCATAGCCTTACATATCTGCTATGCTTGGATATTTCAAATACCGTTTTTACCATGGTACCGTGGCAAGTTTTAATCTTTTGTGGATCTTGGGTGCTTTGGCTTAGCTCTTTTCCTTCCATTTGTTGAATTGACAATCAGCAGTGCAGTGGGTTTGTGTTTTACAAGTTGCAGGATGCAAATGTTGAGTGCTTCATCTCTTCTGCAGGTGCTGTTCTTTGGATTTGGGTGGCTCTTCTTCATGCGAAAGCTCTTCAAGGATTATGAGGTGAGAAAGAACCTTTCATTACAAGCCTGTATCTTAAAAATTACTCCCAATTATAGAAACATTTTTAAAACTGCATTTAGCCTTATTCATCTCTTTAATCCTTTTAATCTTATCTGCAGTTACTTTCTTTTTAATTTCCTCTTGTGCTTCTATTTGAAAGACTCCTAGATATCTGAGGAAATGGGTTCTTCTGTGGCCTCTGAAGGTTTCCATACTGGCTACTGTTAAATAGAAAGAAATATGGAGAAGATGCAGGGGTAATAGGAAACTGAGGGAACTGTTTTGCCTTTTGTCCTAGTAAGCCTACGGTAAATAAATGGGAAATTTTGGAGACAAAGTCAAACCCAGTGGTTAACTTTAAGCTCAGTGAGATGCGTCCATTGCAGCTGCATTGGTTGTGAGGATTGGATGGGATGAAAATGCCATTCTCTTATCTGTAGTGGGGTATGAAATTGTAGTCTAGGTCAGAGATGGCTTAAGTGCAAGCCACATTGAGACCCCAGCAGTTTTTCTGATGTGGATTTTATTTTTAAATCTCAGGTTAATATCAAAGAGCTCTCAGCATTTGAGTTTGCCCTCTGGTTTCCAAGAGGCTTTTGGTTTCCTCCCAAGCAGATAAAGGGCTTGGTGCCTTGAAGCAAGAGACCCAGTTGTGGGCTACCATACCTTGTGATTTGTTTTGTTATCTGAGGGATATCAGGGTGCCATCCCAGAAATGTAAGTGTGTAATGTCTCTGGATTGTTCTCTGCGTTGTAGGTGAGACAGTATGTGGTCCAGGTGATCTTCTCTGTGACTTTTGCCTTCTCTTGTACTATGTTTGAGCTCATCATCTTTGAGATTTTGGGAGTGCTGAACAGCAGGTGAGTCTGGGAGCCCACTGGGGACTGACCTACCTTGTGCTCTACAGCATCTTCAGTCTAACTTCTAAATTGATGCATTAGTCTTGGATTGGGGAAATCATGTGAGAAAACTGTCAACAACTCAGTGAAGGTGTCTGTGCAGCAACATTTGTTTATTTGACAGAATATGGGACTAGTACCCATAAGCTTCTAATTTTCATGTAATTGCTGTTAAGATTGGGCAAGGCTTTAGCCTTTGACTTTCTCCCTTTGTGAAGTTAAAAGAAATTATTTCTTTTATGGAAGCACTGTAAAGCTTCAGATCACACTAAGAGCACTTTTCAGATGCTAAAGACTACAGAAACGTTAAGCACTGGTTTTTCTGTGGTGGTCAGAGCAGTGAATAAGATGTGAAGCTAATTGTGGAGTGAAAGCTATGTCTGTAACAATACAGGATTTGTGAATCAAAGGTGAATCCTCCCCTGGCAGTAGGGTGAGGACTTCTACATGAAGGGGATGCTAAAAACTGTCTTCTTTGGAAGTCAGTAGGAAAGAGAAGATCTAAAAAGAAGAAACACAATTTAGCCTCTACATGTTATTGTTCTATCTCATCATACAAGTATTAGAGAACAGTCAAAGGGGTTGAAAGGCAAGAAGTACAGAACTGATGAAAGGTAATGTTAGTTCTGTATGTTATTAATATATGTGGGGCTGGTAGCCAGAGAGGCCGGTGATAGTGCTTTTATAAGCTTCAGTACAGGACTAGACTTCAGTATAGATGAAAATATTTGCCTCTGAATTAGTTACGAAAAAATGACAAAGATCCTCGTAATTTCTTCTTTCCTGAGGGTAAAGAGGATATGCATTAATATTGGGAATGGGACATGTATTTTTCTGTTCAAGTGAAGTGAAAGGTCAGTTCAGCCAAGGTGAATCTCACCTGTGTTTGACTACTCTCATTTGGTCAGAGGAGTATGATCTATATGTGTATTTATAAAACCTTGCTTTGCAAAGTGTTGCAGATGAGACAGTTCGCTCTGAAATGAAACATGCTGAATTATCAACATTAAATATTTTTAGTCTTTTCAATGTGAATTAGCTCTTTTTTGACTCAGCTGTTCATTAGAAAATTAATTACTGCTTATATTTAGTTTTGACTTACTGTTCAACTAGATGAGCAGTCAGTCACATGAATCATGCTGCAACTGGCATTAGTCACCATAGAAAATATAGTACTTGATAAAATACCCAGTATGGTTTTCTGGACAGTTGTTTAGTTTGAGATACACATTCTTGACCTCTGTATTTAGAAACAAAACCATACAAAACCTGAAACCAAACAACTCCCCTTCCCCTACCCCAATAAAAACAAAAAAATCCAGAATATTCTATATGCTAGGCCAATATTATTCAATGCTTGATGTAGTTGAAAAGATT
Source organism: Picathartes gymnocephalus (assembly GCA_013390045.1). Taxonomy (NCBI): domain Eukaryota; kingdom Metazoa; phylum Chordata; class Aves; order Passeriformes; family Picathartidae; genus Picathartes; species Picathartes gymnocephalus. The sequence continues at coordinate 199,491 of WEKY01021944.1, forward strand.
TCACTGACATGCAATTTTCTTTGAGCAATTTGTTGTATTATGATATCGTGCTAATCAGTATTTTGGCTTTATTTCAGCTCTCGATATTTTCATTGGAAGCTGAACCTCTGTGTCATTTTGCTCATCCTGGTCTTCATGGTGCCCTTCTACATTGGTTACTTTGTTGTGAGCAATATCAGATTATGTGAGTCCTTGGTTTGTGGCAGGGGAGCTGCTACTTTGAGACTGGGAATACAAACGAGAAATAATTTTGAACACTGACCTCGTACCTCCCTCCTTGCCATGGCTTTGTTCTGGCTAAATAGCTTCTCTTTGGAACTTCATGCTTTATCATGAACCATTCATTGAACAGTCAGGAAATGCTTTACATGACCCCAGCAAATGCTGCTTTTCTTCACAGGTTTCAACAAAGTTGAACACTTCAGAGTAATATTACTGGGATTTGTTCCTTTGCAATTTTAAGCTTGCAGCCAAGCTCTGCAACCCATGGCAAGGCTGTGTTGTTCTGCTAGGGGACAAAAGAAATGAGACAGAGAAGCTCAATAAATCACTTCTGAAGCAGAAAAGCTCAATAAATTACTTTTGCTTTTTTTGTTTCTACTGTCTGGATGAGGCCACTTCCATGAGCTAATGCACACTTAACCCTTGAGCTGTTGATATTCATTGCTCTTTTGTGTTGAGCTTAGACACGTAGGTTGGCAATATTAAATGTGTAGTTTTGCCATGAAAATGAAATATTTAAGATTCATGTTCAAGATCACACAAGCAAGAAGCAGTGAAGTGGTCCCATGTGGACCATGGTGCCTTGTGGGAGGTGCAGGGGTGCACACTGCAAGCTGTAGCTCTGTCAGGTGACACCTGCTTTGGCCACCTGTTCTCAAAGTAGCATTTAGATCAATGTAGAAATGTTGCAAGCTATAAAAAGCCCTAAAGGAAGAACCTATTTTAAACACTCCCTTTTTCCTCTCCATTAGTGCACAGACAGAAACTCCTTTTTGCGTGTGTTGTGTGGTTGACATTCATGTATTTCTTCTGGAAGTTGGGGGATCCGTTTCCTATTCTCAGCCCAAAACATGGTGAGTTTCATTTTCCTGCTGATTTCTTCTGTCCTACAAATAGGCTTTGTTATTTCACTTTTTATTTTGGAGCTGTTATCTCAGTTCTGCAGTTGGGACTGTAGAAGGTAGTTCCTGCAACGGAGGGTGTGCTCTGCTCTGCTTTGAAATCTGCAATGTGAAGATTGTGAGACTGACAGAAATGGGTGGATACACCTGGATTATTTTCTTTAGTTTTCTTTCAGTACCACAGGAAAACTTGAAGGAACTAAGTCCTAACTGAACCTAGACTATGTAAGGACATGGTGTACTTTTGAGGACACAGGAACTTTATCTCCACAAAAAGTTGATCACAATTTTTATTCACTTCTTTCTATTGTGGAGACTAAACCTAGTTTATTTAAGAAGCAGGTCAACAACCAATTCTTCATGTGACATTTTTCAGTCAGGTTTTTCTTCCTTGTGACTGAAATCAGATGAGTTTAGCATGAGTGTCTGGCCAGTTGTGTCAAAATCACAGCAGTGTGCCTAAACACCAGAGCTGCACAGACTGTAGCCAGCAACAGGCCTGGCAGTTGTGCTGACTTTGGTACAGATCCTGCTCTGCCTGAGCCCAGAGGCTGTGCAGTTGCACAGGACTGGAGTGTGAGTTGGTAAGTCCTGCTGGATGCCAGAACTGTTTGTATGCAGAATTAGCTTGGGTGTCTCTGTTGTGGTCATGGAATCCAGGGTATTTACAGTATGAAGATACTGTGTGCACTCAGGCTAGTTTGGGTCTAACAGAGTTTGTTAGCCTGTGCCTGGCTGTGCTGAATCCTTGAGGTGGTGAAGGATTGTAACACTGTTAGAACCAGACTATTTGTCACCTGTGTTACCTGTGTAACTTATATTTCCTTTATATTTCCCTTGCACTGGAAAATTGCTTGGATATTGTTCTCAACAGGTGAAATTCAGTCTGTTTCACTGAAATTGGTGAATATGTCTGTCTGCAGACCCAACACTCAGCTTAGTCCTTCTGTTCTGAAGGAAGCTGCTTGACTCTGTACTCACATGAGAAGCTGAAGGATACCAACTGCTGTAGGGTGTTCTCACCCTCAGGATCATCTGTGATCCTAAAACTTTCCTAAGAGAAAGTGTCTCTGTTTTGTAATTGTGTCATTTGCCTCTGAAATCCAGCAGCTGATGTATAGTGCAGATCCCTCTGCCCAGTGTTCCATTGCCAAGAAAAATGTGTATCCACTGTGAGATGCAGAAGGTGCTTGAGTTGGCAGAATGGAGTAACCCAGTGGGAACTTAGCCGTAGGGTTTGGGTAATCCTCTTCCGGTCACCAAAAGGGTTCTGGGAGGCTGTGTAACACCTGCAGATTGCCAGAATGGGTAGTAAGATGTTTTCTGTTTTTAATTGTACTTTACAGGGTGTGATACCTCCACTTAACAGTTTTACAGTGCCTTATCCTACCAGATGTAGACATGAGGTTAGAGCAAAGGATTCTACATGTTTATTCCCTGCTGTATTGTTGGGCTGCTGCTGTCCTGCAGGTGCAGACAAGGCTGCTGTGGGTTTCAGCAGGGGAGTGGTGACTCAGTTCAGGCAGGTGGGGATGGGGATGGCAGCGTCCTGCAGCTGGGCAGTGCACCACTGAAGAAGGGCTCCCTTGGACTGCAGCTTATTTAGCAAACCTGAGTTTGGGAGCTCATAGTAGAAGGAAGGTTATTCTTAATGGCACACCAGTATTCTAATAAAGCTCTTAGTTTTACCTGAGTTGATGGAACATTCATTCGCTTTATGTGTAAGTTTCATGGGGAAGCATTGCTCCAACCAGTGGAATGTCATGGCATTTTGAAGGCACCTGTATTTTAAATGCTGTGGTCTGACAGTGTGTGGGGCAAAAGGCCAGTGTATTGTAGCACATTCTGTAGCTCCTGTAAATCTCTGTGCAGCTGCACATGACTGGGTGTCTCGGTTTCCCTTTGTGAAGTCTTTTTGCCTTGTTTCCATCATTTATTCCACTTCTCTGAAGCATGAAATGTGGCTTGGCGCTCGGCCATCTCAGCTTTGCAATCGTGTAAGCTCTAAATGTGCTGTGTGTGGCAGCTGCTCTATAACCAGCTCCCTAAAAAGTGAGTGGTGTTTACTACACATGGCACTGTGTCCTGGGAAGGCAGGTTGAGGTCTGTCTTTAAGAATAAATGCACCTTCAGTGCTTGGTGATGTTTACAGCACAAGCTGGATGTTCATGTTGAATTTTAGAGTCCTCTTGGTGCTCAGGTAGAAGACCTTCGTGGTGGTCACCTCAACAATGTGTTTATGTCAACCAGATGAACACTGAACAGCCAGGAGCAGCTTAAGCTTCCCAACTCCAAGCACAACTTGTGTCTGATCTGGAGAGGTCACTTCTAATGGGATAGGGGTTCCTCTCTACAGTTCAGGTATTTTTAGGCCAGTTTGCCAGCACCAGTTGATTTGGTAATAATTGCTGATAATTGCAGAAGTGTCTTAATGGAAGACACTCCTTTATAAGTGCCTGGCGCATGGTCTGTGTTCCCACCTCAGCAAATGGCAAATACATTTTATTAGTTTGGAACCAAAATATTGACTGTTAGTCCTTTCCACATATCCATGTATCTGTCTTAAGTTTCTTCACAGCTGGAGTTCCCCATCCCTGTTTCTAAGCACGGTAATGTGATTTCTGAAGGAGACTTCCTACCCCTTTCTTTTTCCAGTCCCTGTCTGTCCTTCCTGTTACCTGGGGTCATTGCAGTGGGAAGGCAGTCAGATTAATTAAGCAGCTGTGTGTTGTTAGGAAGGCACCAACTGTGGAGCAGAGTGAAGACAGCAAGGTTGCTGATGCCATGTTTTTCCTTCCCTCAGGAATCCTGTCTATAGAACAGCTCATCAGCCGTGTTGGTGTGATTGGGGTGACACTCATGGCTTTGCTGTCAGGATTTGGGGCTGTCAACTGTCCATACACTTACATGTCCTACTTTCTCAGGTGAGAAGCCTTGTGAAATACTTGCCCAGCTTTTTGAGATGATTTTTCTGCTTTTCCTGTGGCATTGTTTCAAGTTTTTTTGTTACTTTTTTTCTGAATCTAGCTATTGTCATGTCTGCATGCTAGAACCATTTCCACTGCTGCTGCATGTTCTCCTTATACAGACTTTTCTCTTCTTTGTCTGTCTCATGGACATGTGCACATCTCTGAAATGAGCTAGCAGGCCTGATTGGGGGTCTTTATTTTGCAGGAATGTGACAGATGCAGATATTCTGGCTCTGGAGCGACGACTCCTTCAGACTATGGACATGATTGTTAGCAAGAAAAAAAGGTGAGAGGACAACAGTAGCATGAAATTATCTCAAGGACTTTGAGTCTGTATGGTATAAGATGGTTCTTGAAGTAGTATAAGATGGTTTTTGAAATCTGAATTGGGTTGAGCTGTGGGGTGTTTTGTTCTAGCCTGATACGTGACTTTTTAACACTAAGTAGTGCCCTTTGTGACTGCAATGGCACAGATTAGGCTTCCAAGACCTTCTGTAACTGTGCTGGCAGCATAACTGATCTGTAGGATGGGCATCTTTCTCTTCTGCTGAGTCAGTGACCCTTAGGCCACTGCAGCTGGCTCTTACTGGTGGTATCAGGACAGAAAGTGGTTTGTACATGTGGTGGATCCTGGTCAAAGCTGAAGCAGGGTAGTGAGTTGGTGTGGACACAGCTGTATTCTTGCAAACAGCAAGATTTATGTTGTTTAAGTTTTCCAGAATTGCAAAACATTGCTAATATGGATATACTGTAGTACACAAGTGTGCTGTCAGAAGTCTGCTGGCATTGGTTTAGCTTATTCCATATACCCCAAGCTAAAAAAAAAAAGACTTTCAGAAACAATGTCATTTCACTTACACTAAAAGATTTTTGTCTGCTCTTACAAATCATATATTTCATGTCTTGCTAACAGTGTAGAATAAATCCAATTACTTGTGTCACTTCAGAGATTTGTCTGACAGTGAATTCTCATAACAGGCTCCTAAACTTTTCTTTTGGCGCCTTAATCTTTCAATGGAACCTTTTAACGTGTACAGGGGAGCTTTTAGATGGTCTAACCTTGCCAAATTTATCACCATGTATGTATCTGCTGATGAGTATTAGCTGATAGAATTGTAGTTAAAGCATAACCTCCTTCCCCTTTGAAAATGTTAAGTGGTGAACAACTGTTAACTCTGTGGTTATGTGTGAGATGGTAAGTAGGGAGAGAATTTAATTACTCAGGTTTAATTGATTTAATTGACTGGAAGCACACTAAAAGACTGGCTTTGGAGCTGAAAGATACTGTGCAGTGCTGTTTCTGTCTCTGCTCTTTTGTTTTGTACAATGGTTTTGGACCTCTGGTCTGGGAAGAGTGATGTTGGGGTAAAAGTAAAGGATGCCAGAGGCTTGTAACTAACTAGCACTTTCTTGCCTTCCTATGGCCGGGAAATCTGTATATAATAACTTTCTAACCATTATGAAGAGCCAGGTATTAATCCCTTGAAAACATGAAACTCATGTATATGTTTAAAAAAAAACCCAAAAAACTCCAAACAAACTGCAAAACTATGTAGATTCAAAACTGTGCAAGAAATAGCAGAAGCTTGAGTTGTGTAGATTTTGCTCTTTTTTGCTTTGACAGGGAGCAATGGCTTGCATGATTGGACTATTTGTTCATATCAAAATTTGAAAAGCTAGTTATGTGTCAGTCCAAATGCAATCCAAATAATTGGCAGAGAAGGGGGGAATAGCAGTATTTTCCAGTGCAGGGTAAATGCTTCAGTTCCATAAATTGTCAGTGACGTGCTGGCCACCCCCTCAGTATTACTGATAGCCCAGAACTTATCAGTGAGCACGAGAGTTATAAGGCAGTAGAACATAAAGCTTTTTGTTTTCTTTGCTGATCCTGACATTTCTCATGCCATCCTTTATTCATGCTGGCTTTCTGGTCAGTAGGAGAGAGTTGGTGAAAATTGTTTGCCCTGATGGTTTTTGCACAGGAATCACTTTTCTCTCCTTCCTGAGCAAAATCACGTAAAGCCTTATGGAAACTCCCCTCTAAGGCTGTCAGTTTCTTTATACTCAGTGTTGCAGGTGTGGCATAACTAAGGCTCAGGTTTGAAATGCCAGCATTCCATGATGGCATTGCTTCATTTGGATCATGTTAGAGTCAGATCAGCTGATGTGACACACAAATATCACGTAACATCATTACCAGTCTACGTGCACAGAGTCTGTGGGTTTGCCTGTGGATCCTTTCTGTGAGGTCTCCAGAACTCCTGGCCACTGTGTGGATACAAAGATCCCTCTGACCTTTTGAAAGAAAAGATGTTCCTTTTTGTATCTGTAGCCTTGTGCTTCACCTGGACATTGCTGCATTTTTTCTGCAATGCTGTGGATCGTTTGGGATGGACCATGTGAATCCATGTACTGTGAAGAAAGCAAGGATTAAAAATGCATTTCTTACATTTGGCAGCTGTCAGGATTCCAAGATCTCTGTTACTTGTAGTCTGTGGCCATGTGTGTTTTTTTTGTGTATGTAGGGTGCCCCAAGGGTGTTTCTTTTGCTGATGTGAAAAGAATGATGGAATGGTTTTAAATTTTTTTTTTATTACACTGCTAATCAACAACCTTGAAGAGGGCTTGCTGCCAAATGTAGCAGTGCTGGCTGCAGCTACAAGAAAAGGACTAAACACCACAGAATCATGGATCATCCTGAGAATCCTGTGAATAGTTTTCAGCTTAGGAATGGATAACTTGCTCACAAATTTCAGTGGGAGAAATGTGAGAGAAAAGGACCAGAAGCCAACATTGCTTGTGGGGATTATGCTGTGGTGCACATGGGAGTGTGAAGGACAATACACAGCTGCCGCTGGAGTGTTGGAATTAACTTCAGGAGTCACGTCCAGATCGCCTGGAGCATCCAGTGGTTCAGTCCAAGAATGGATTTGTGTGCTTCTGCTTCATAACAGCTTGTCATGAGCATATCAGAGAGTGCTCTGCACACCATCCAGAGCTCATAGCTCCATGGAAAAGGCAGATGTACAGTGATAAAGGAAAGGTGTCCAAGGGGAGAGAGGAGCATGAGAAGTCTTCTGATTCCTGAGCTTGAGATAGCATGGTCATGTGTTTGAGGAAAGGAAAGCAACTAATATTATGACTGAGAAATCTGTTTGAATTCTGAATTTTTAACTGTGTTAAAACAGGATCCTGAATGGAAGATGTGGGAGGTGTCTCATTGAATCTCACTTGATTAGATCTGGGCTCTACTCCAGAGCTAATCAGGATAATTTTATGTAGCTGGATTGGTGTTTAGGGGAAGAAAAAAGGGTCATCTGTTTTTGGTGAATTTAGTTTAACAGCATCTTCTAAGAAACTGGTGGATTTTTTTTTTTCCTTGTTTTGATTTTTCATAAAAATGTTATAATCCTAAAGACTTGTGTTTTCTGTTCTTTCAGGATAGCAGTGGCTCACAGGACAATGTTCCAGAGAGGAGAAGTGCATAACAGACCCACTGGCTTCTGGGGCATGATAAAAAGTGTTACAACATCTGTTCCTGGCAGTGAAAGTATCCTTCATCTGCATGCTGGCACCTGCCTTGGGAGGTGGATCCAGCTTTCTTTGTTTTGAAAGGTAAAGTGTTAGTTGGGACAGTTACAAAGCTTTTGTGTTTCAAGACATGTCATGCCTAATGTCTCCTGGGAACTTTGTTCTCCAGCACTGTCTGACCTTTTGCCCAGGCCTTGGGCACAGTTTTACTGTGACACAGGCAGAAGTTTTATGTTTCTGCCCTGCTCTATAAATGTGCTGTTGCATCACCATGAGTGAGATGTACAGCGGATCAGGAGACAGACGTGCAGACTTACCCCAGAATCATAGAATGGATTGGGTTAGAAGGGACCTTAAAGATCATCCAGTTTCAGCCTTCCCTGTGGAAGGAATCTGTTGGGAATTTCAAGGGTCTGTACTTCTCTGACAGAGTTGCTTACCAACAATTTCTGTCAGACCACTTGAAGTGTGCTTTTTGCATATTTAAGGCTGAGGTCTTCTTCGTCTCCTTTCCCACTAGCTGCTAAAATCAGAATTTGGCTATTTGACAGACTCTTCATAGTAATCAGTAATCTCTTGGAGCAGTTACTCAGCAGTTTTGTTTATGAAGGTGATCTGAAATGACATATTGTGAGATGCACTTCAATGGCAAGGGGCACTGATGGAAGTGGAGGAGCAGTTTTTGAGAGCTCTGGTTCTATTCTGTGATGTGTTTCCCAGGCAGAGAAACAGAGTTTGTTGCATGACTGCCTAAATACTGTGTCCTGCCTACCTTCTTAAACTGGAGAAGTGTGCCTCATGTCTATCCTTGAGATTTCTCTGGTACTGTATTAATGAGGAGCATGAAGACTGAATGGAAAAGCTGGTCTGGATCTAAGAAGAGACCAAACCATTAGATGTGGCCCTTAGGCTGAAGGTGGGGAATGTTTTGTTTTTAATTAAGAATTTGTGTTGTGTTCTAGCCTTGACTATGTTGGTTTGCCAGATCTGTCCCTTATCCAGCAAGAAGTGGATGCCCTGGAAGAATTGAGTCGGCAGCTTTTCCTGGAAACTGCTGACTTGCATGCAACAAAGGTACACAGCAAATAACTGCCCAGATGGGTGTTGGGAGGTCAGAGTAGTTTGTTATGAGAAATGGAAACCTGTTCAATAGGTAAATGGTGAAATGTAATGCAATGGAGTGAGGATCTGTTTCTTTAGCTTTGGGGCTGGAAGACAGTTCCCTTCTAGTTCACATCCATCCTTGAGTCTGCCCCATGGCCCTATAACCATTCACAACCTTATGAATTAACACTTAGAAGTTCAGAAACATTTGAATTAAAAGATATAGAAAGGTAGACTATTTGCTACTGTTGGTGCTCCAATACAGTTTTATATTGTGGGTGATTGTGAAAATGATGTATTTTTTAATGTTCTACTCCCCCTCCCTCTACTTGTATTTCCAGGAGAGAGTAGAGTATTCCAAAACTTTCCAGGGAAAATACTTCAACTTTTTGGGTTATTTTTTCTCCATCTATTGTGTCTGGAAAATCTTCATGGTATGTAAATGTTTTATTGCAGTTTTTGTGGATGTATGCAAATACCGTACCCTGCACAGATTATGCTACGCATGCAGTTCATTAAATAATGCTCTAGTTTCATTAAAATGCAGAAATTCTGAAAGAAACTGGCCCTTGGTTGAAATAAAGCTCTGGATCTGGCTTTTTCTATACAGCATTAGACCAGTAATTCTTACATGGATGTGTTTTGTGCCTTCTTAGGCAATCTGACCACCCCCTGCCCTTTCCTTGGTGGTACAATAGAAGAGTCATCCATGAGCCTCACCTGTGAGAGTGAGAAATGCTTTTGCCTTTTTGCTTGAATGTAAATCCATCTCTCTTACAGGCAACCATCAATATTGTATTTGACCGTGTGGGGAAGACTGATCCAGTCACAAGAGGAATTGAGATCACTGTAAATTACCTGGGAATCCAGTTTGATGTGAGCCTTTATTAATTCTTACAGCCTTTTCAGCAATTCGTATCTTACCTAAATAAAATCATTCTGCTGCTAGGGAGAAAGTGATATACCCTGAGAATGTGGCTTTGGCTTTTGACTTATTGAGGAGGAAGAGAAAATGCACCATGAACGTTGCTTTCACACTGATTTTGTGCTGAGATGGTGATGTCTTGCCAGAGAGATAGTGATTTTTTTTTTTTCTTGTTGTTGTTTTGGAGAAATGGAAGCCCTTTAGACAACCTGCTTAGATTAATACATTCAGCTACAGAGTAATTTTGATTGCTTATGCAAATAGTTGTTCTGTCATTTACACTTTTAAAACATACCCCTGTGAAAATAGGATTCTTTGTGATTGCTATAAACTAAATCTCCTTCTCCTGTGTTTGGAGTAAACAGTTGCTAATACATTTGTGAAAATGTCTGTTATATAAACCTTTCTACAATGGATAGCTGTACAAATAGGAGAGACAAAGACCCTGAAGAATTGGCAGCTATACAATGTGGTGTAAATGAGGTTAGTGTTAAAGTTTTAACTCTGTTCTTTTTGTTGATACAGGTCAAATTCTGGTCTCAGCACATTTCCTTTATTCTTGTTGGAATAATCATTGTTACCTCTATTAGAGGGTTGTTAATCACACTTACAAAGGTAAGAACCAGGACTCTTAAGTGATTTTAGCAAGAGAAATTCATTATCAGATCTTTACCTTTGGATGGAATGAGTACTGTATAAACTTTCAATATGCATTTATGTTTAAATGCCTGAATATAAATTCTTGCAGAGGGAGGAAGGTAGGAAAAATACCTTTTGCAGGATAGTCCCCTACTCAGTCTCTGTCAGGAAGGGATCTAGATGTTAAATAAGATGCTAAATGTAAGCGAGGGTTCAAAATTATGCTGTAGCCAAGGCTTATTATTAGTAAGGTTGATGAGACGGTGATTAAAAGCATTTAGATTACTTAATTTAAACTGCTTGTAGGACTGGAAGGCATTAACTCAATAGACATGTGACTCATTGACTTGACCTGGCCTTTGGTACCTATACTTAAACTCCTCTGTATTGCTTTGTGATTTTTAACACAAGGTGCAACTGGCTGGGGGAGATTGATGTTTTATACTAGGGTATATGAAAGTTTGAGGTTTATGAAGGTAGGCTGCAGATAGCCCTCTAGAATGTATGGTTTTGATTGGTTTTTTCTAGATGAAAAGGTATTGAATGGTATGTACCTTTCATGCTGTCCTAAGGCACATCAGGCTTATCTAACTGCTTATTTCCAATGTTTTTGGTTTTTTTCCCTAGTTCTTCTATGCCATTTCCAGCAGCAAGTCCTCCAATGTTATTGTTCTGCTTTTAGCACAGATAATGGTGAGTATGGAGAGCCGGGAGCAAATCCCCTGTGCATTTGTGCATGCAGACCTGTTTGTGTGTGTATAAACACTCAACAGTACCTTTGTGTGCTGCCCCCTGTTAGCCACAGAGCCTGTGGTGAAGCAATAACTGCTGTCCCTGTTTTAACTTCCAGGGAATGTACTTTGTGTCATCAGTGCTCCTGATCCGCATGAGCATGCCTCCAGAATACCGCACCATCATTACAGAAGTCCTGGGAGAGCTCCAGTTCAACTTCTATCACCGCTGGTTTGATGTGATATTCCTCGTTAGTGCCCTGTCCAGTATCCTCTTTCTCTATTTAGCACACAAACAAGCCCCAGAAAAGCATATGGCCCTCTGAGGCAGAACTGCAGCCGTGCACCGCTCTCTGTCCTGTCAGCTGCACTGCTGCAGCTCCTGTGGATTGCAGAACTTGGAGAGACAGGACTGCTCTGTGTGTTCTGGCAGTGTAACTGCAAAACTTGAAGAGACAGGACTGCTCTCTGTGTTCTGGCTCTTTGAACCACCTCCACACGTGTCATCATCAAGCTCTGTGGCTCATTCTGTTCAGTGCCACAGCTGGAAGGGATGGGGGTGTGTGTATTGGACTTGAAACAGTTCATTGCCAAGCAACAAAAGCAATCCTGGATACACCACTATCCAGAGGCATCAGAACTTGGGTGGTAGGCTGGCTGAGGGAACACCTCCTACTGTTGGAACAACATCTTCACAGAAGGCACGAAGAAATGTGATGTTGCTTTTGAAAATCAACTCATAATTGGGATTTGGAGGAAGTCAATTCTGGAATCGCATGTTGGAGTTTGTGGAATTAAATAAGCTTTTGTAATATGCAAGCATCACAGTTGTTTGTTTTTGTCAGTCCCAAAGATTTGGCTGGATTTGAGCTAGGAGGTGGTTAGGATTTTCTGTCTGGCAGAAGTGGAGTGGAGAGAAATTTATTTCTGTATGTAGTATATGCTGGTGTGTATCACTAGCATGTACTGTCCTGTCCTTGAGAACTGGAGATTTGCTTTCTCTTACTGAGTCTCAACTTTCTTTTCTCTCCCTGCATAAGTGGAACTGAGGTTTTGAGTTCCTCTTTGCTAGAGTTCAGTGTGAATTTGAAGATCAGTGCCACGCCTTGTTTACATTCTATGTTACCACTTTTATTCATGTGACAAACTTGTAGGTTCCCATGGCCACTCTGAGGCTTTGCTTGTTTCATAATTGTTCTGGAACATAAATTGTAGGCAGTGAGAGTAAGACCTTGAGGGGGGGAAATAACCACTCTAAACAATTTATTTCAGTCTTGTCTTTGGTGTGCATCAAGGAGGCAAAGTATACAGCAGCAGTATTACAGAACCATTTATGTCACATTCAAGACAACGTGGTGGTGGCTTGGGGTTAGACAAACGTTCATGACTTAATTACATACACTGTTCCAATCCACAGCTATATGCAGAGGAGAGAAATTAGTGATTAAACATCTTGAGTTGTGAATTACAAAGTTAGCTTCATGTTTGAAAGAAATTTCTGCAGTGTTAGCAGGAAGAAGGATCATAATGCACAGAGTACGTGGGCTTATGCCATTTCAGAGCAGCTGTACTGCTGTAAGCAAAGAGATGCCACAGAGATTGAGTTGATGGACTTGGATTAGGGGGAGAGCTGCCTTTCCGGGGAGATGGGCAGAAATCAATTGCTCTTTATGAAGAGCTTATCCATAACAGGCTAAGGTGCTTATGAGTCTATAAAACATTTCCAGCTTCTGCTGCAGGACACTTAATTATAAGGTTGCAGTTCTTTAAGTCTGTTCAGAAGTGAGTGTCTGAGTGCCCACTTCACAAGGCAGAAATTGTGCCAGTGGAACACTATTGCAGAATGTTAAATGGGTGCAAGTTACACTGAAGTGTTTATTGCAGCAAGAGTTTGCAGTCTTGTATGGCTCTGGCACTCCCTGGAACAGCCAAGTTCTGAGAGGTGGAATAGCAAAGAAGAACTGAAGAAAAGGTTTGGAAGGTTTCTTTTTTGTTGTTGTTGGCAGAGTTTTGTCTCCTCACAACTTTGTGTCATCACTGTTGTCACTGTCAGCTCTTGTGGAGGCAGCTGATTGTGAGGAGGAGGATGAGTCTGCCTGCAGAGGAGTAACAAATACGTTGTGATTATTTTCAGTTAGTAAATATATTTGATAGTCTGCAGTGTTACAGACTCCTGTTTTCATGTGTACTAATCACACTCTTGTTTAGATGACAGAATGAACCAAAAAATACCATTTTTGTTGTTGAAACTTTTTTTGGTTAAGTGCCTTTTGAGAGAAATTTGTTCAATAGAGGGTTCCTGTTGTTGAATTCCCATATCTGTTCAATTTGAACACAGAAGTAGTGGTAAGTTCTGCAAAATGCAGCTTGGGGACTCAGAAATCGGTGAAAAAACTTGCAGACAAGGCTAATGCAATATAAATGGGAAACAGTATTGGTCTTACATTGTCTGTCTCTTGCATGATCAGAAAATAAGCATTTTAATATTTAAGGCTGACCATACGGAGGGTTAAAAGTGTTTCAAGAAGTAAAACCTTGCTTTTCTGACTTTAGTTGTGCTTCTGATACTTTCTAGTGGCATGAAGTGAGTAAAATAATTTCAGATCAGCACATTGCCTAGAAAATGTCATCATAACCTATCAGTTGCTGTTCCTTCTCCAGAATGATCCATTTTGAAATACTTCATGTGGTTTTCACAAACGTCATTTGTTTTTGGTGTATTTAAGCACTTTCGCCTGCACTTCCACAATTGTGTTGCCTGTTCCCCATCATTGGGGATTACTGTATTTGGATTATCTTGTTCTATAAAATCTCTTGTATGTGCATTCTTTGTGTGATTTAATCTTGCATTAAAGATACCTGTATTATGTGTGGGGAAAAGAAGAGTTATTTGTGATAACTAACAGCTTTCCTTTTAATAACTTGCAGAAATCCAGGCTTAAGTTAACTGTCCTAGCTCTGGAAAACATACTACCTGAAAAAAAATGTTGTTTTCCTACCCCCTGTGCAATCCCTCAGCATCTGCCTGACACAGGATTACTCACCCTTTCCCTCAGCTCAGGTGAGTTTCTCTCTGGCTCTGATGGATGGTTTTCTGTGTAATCAGGAGGCTCAGAAGTGTCTGAATCTGCCATGGAGGCTGTGATGGGAATGTTCTGGCCTTGGAAGTACCTGTAAGCATCTTTGCTGCACACCAGCAGCGTCAGCCTGTCCCCACTGCTTTGGATCCTTGCCACCACTTTGTCATAGGGTTCGTTGGTCACATTCACGCCGTTCACTTCCACCAAGAAGTCGTTGTTTTCCACACCTGCTCTGCCAGCTGGCCCCTGGCTTTGCACCTGCAGTTCAAAGCAGGATATTGACATAAAACTTGGAAAGGTGCATTAACAGCTGAGGGTTAGCTGTGTTACTGCTTTTCATGGTGAAATAAGCATGGGGAAGGGGAGATTCATGGTGCAGGAAGGAATTGGGACAGGCAGTGGGCCCAGACATAATAAACAGCCCATCAGTTTGAGATTTTGAGATGCATCTTAATCCTTATAGACTTACATTATAGAAATGTGGCATGGTAGAACCATGAAGACAGGTAGAAAAACAGTTTTCGAACTATTTGCAGGGCTCTGTACAATAACTTCAAAGTTTAGTACCGTTCACAGATCCCTTAGTAATGAATGGAACCTCTCCTCTCAAGAAAACTGAAGTTATGATGGAATTTGGGACAGCAGGAGTTTGACTTTTACCAGCTGTGGAATTCAGAGAAGGTGGGTACAAGCAGGGCAAAGTTGTCTCTCCTATAATTAAGATGTTCTACAGTAAAATCCAATTCTGCCTAAAATACTAATTTTAGTGTGTGAGACTCATGAATAGAAGCACAAATTTATGCAAAAGCTCAGTTGTCCTTCCCTCCAGATGTCTAACAGAATAAGGAATATTTTCTAGTGCTCATTTTTTTATCTTGGGCCAACAATGTCAATCTGACTTAAACAATTCTAGCTCTGATCTGAGAAATCAGAGAAGAGACTTTTTTCTTGCATTTGCAGGATGGAGGGGAGGAAGCTGTCCAATAGCCTACTTGAGCTTCTTGCTCCTCATTCTTCATTAGTACCTCACTGATGAACAATCCAGGCTTGTTCTTGATCATGTTTAAACTGAAGCCAAATCCATTAGGTCCTTTCACCATGTTGCAGATCCTTGGCTTGTGGTTCATTTTCTGCTCAGTGTGCAACTCCACTCTTTCTTCAATTTTAGCTGGAGCTGAATCCTGTGCTTTGTAGTAGTATGAGAAAGGGGAAATTTGAGCCTGAAAAAAGTGACAAAATTAGATTAAAATAAAAACCTCTGTTGTGAAATCTGTTTCAGGCTCTCATGCTCAACATATTTTGTTTGAAACTTTTTTTAATCACTTAGACTTTAGTTGCAGTGAAGAATTCTTTCCTATTGATTCCTCACAGAGTGGAAAACTACACAGTTGATCTCTGTGAGAAGGCAACTTTTTTATTCATAAATGGTTACACAGTCATGTAGCTCTGAATTTGATGTCTTAACAGCAAACCTTAGGCTTTCTTGTGATGTGTTTGAATTTAGAATTGTTCCAATAGTGTCTGTAAAAATCAGGAAGAGGCCAAAGATTTGAGTATTTACTGGCTTTCTGTACAAGTGTAAGTAGAGTTGCTGGAATACAGGTGTATCTTAGATAAATAATGAATTCCTAGCAGTAGTTTGCATTTTCTTACCAGTTTGTACATGCAGTCAGTTTCCTTATCCACCACCAACAGGGAGGTTTTTGTCTCGGACTGCTTAATTTTTCCCACTACGCTTTCATGATCCATCCCCTCCACTCGCTCGCCATTGACAGCCACTAAGATGTCATTGTCCTTGAGACCTGCCATGGCTGCTGGGCTTCCAGAATTAACATCTTTGATTACGTGCTCTAAGATAAGAAGGGGAGAAAGATTGCTGTGAAGGCAGAGCTTGGGGAGTTTTAAAGACATTAAAATCCATGGCAAAGGCAAATGGTTAGAATTGCGCTTCAGGTTGAAGTTGTTTTCCCTGAGGGCTTCCCCTGCATGCCCAGTAGGAAGCCAAAAAGAATGAGGGCTGCAAACATCACATAAGAAGAAACGGTACAGCAAATGTCATGGTCTGTGTGTTAACTTGGGTCTTACCACCAGTATTTTGTTCCATCCGCAGATAAAATCCATAACCACTTTTTCCTTTCTGGATCTCAATAAGTCGTGGTTTGAGGGGAAGCAACCTTAGGCTGGCGCTCTCTTTGCTCAGTGCCATCCTCTGGCTTGTGAAATAGCGGTCTGTTTCTTCATTTGAAAGTAGAAACATAACATGATTTTCAGACTTCTTTACCTGTGACAGCACATGTACAGGCTCAGATGTCACCCCTTCAACAGCGTGTGGGAATTGCAGATACTTTGGTATATGGTGCACTCATACACAGCACGGTCTGGGTGCTGTAAGTCCAGGTTGTGCTACTATAAATTGATTTTTCTTTTCCCCACCTCCAGTCAGAAATTTGGACCATGAAAAATCAGGGGCATGTAATATATGAGGAAATTTTCCGTATTTCATACTGTGTTTCTGACCTATAAGGAATTTTCTGTGAAGGGCCATGGGGTGGCATACAGTGCTGTAGAATCCAGGGAGCCTGAGTAGATAGTACTTGGCTTTTCTAGGTGTGGAACTCTACAGTATAGACTTATTGTGCCATCTATACCACTATTTTAGATGACAGTGACAGAAGTCAAGTTTCTGTCACTCTTGGTCCTCTTGTGTCTCCCTGTATTACTGATTCTGAGGTGGGGTTTTTTTTTTTTTTTTTCTGTCAGTTCAACCTCTCCAAGTCTGTCCTTCTCTTAATCTTTCTGCTCTAATGGGTGCCCTTTTCTCATCTCAACCAGTGTCACTCTGCTGCTGGTGTTCCAGTAGCTCAGCAAAACACAGGTGTTGCATGATTCCATAGTTATCTGTGTGCACTGAATGCTGCTGGAATGCTGGAGTCTCATGGCTCTCTGAAGTCTCTTCAGCCCCAGCTGCATTTTAGCAGTGCCAACAGCGGAAAGCTGGAAGCCTCATTAGCAAAGTTCGTTGCAGCCAGTTAGTGACATTACCTGCACAGTAATTTTCATGGGTTTTGGACTTACTAACAGGAGAAAGGGACTACTGTCTAAAATCATCAACCTTCCCTGCTCCATGCTGACAGTGTCATCAGAGTCCTTCCCTCTTCCTGCCCTGGAAACCACATTTGATAACTTGCCCTCCTGCCATTAGGAGCATTTCCAGGACTTCTAGGAAATGAATTTATTTAAGAGGGTTCCTGGCATTGGTATACTTGTGTTATTTAAAATTCTTTGGCCTGTCTTGATGGCAATGCTCATTGAGAGGCAGTTCAAGAGGCTGCTTGATAACAGAGCCAACGCAGAGGGTTGTGCTGATGTGTTGATGGTACATGAACAGCAGCTCCCAAGATTTACTGTGAAGTGCTTAAATCAGCCAGCCTGGCCTCCTCAGTAACCCTGATAGGTTGCTGTGAAAGTAGGCCAGAACAGAAGAGGAATCAATACCTTTTCCACCACTTCCTCGTGTGTGTCATTTTCCACATTTTTTCCGTTGATTTCAATCAGGCGATCGTTATTTTGGACACCAGCCTTTGCAGCTGCTCCTTGTGATGAAAGCTCTACTATGAACAACCCCTTCTGTCCTAAAATAAATGAAAACTCATTACTCAGGGTAAGTCACTGCAATAAGCCTGAATTTAGTGGTTAAGCAAACTCAGCACTGATGTCCTCAGAGACTCTTGGCCTCTGCTTGCCTACAGATTACAGGAGCACCTCAAACCTTCCACACAGACAATCCTCTGTCTCTAACTCTGGCCTGGAAAAATCACTTCCGTGGTGGAGGGAGGTATTTGTTCACTATCTGCGGCTCAAATTGTTGTTTCCCTACCAGGGGAATAAAATCAGCCCCAAAGGGGCTGATTAACATAGCTGAAAGGAAATTGATTCCTGCTCCCTCCCACCCCACTCTTCCCCCATCATTTTGAAGAGAGAAGCTGCTTTTACTGTTGTTTTATACATTTTGTAATTTCCTGTGTTTGGAAGGCTTCTATGTTTGGTCCTTCAATTATATTGCATTCCAAAATACCCTTTAGAGGGCTCTTTAGAGGCGATGCTTTCCAGAAGACCTCCCTCTTCCGTTGATTGGCCTTGGAAGAAAGGCATAAATGGAAAAGGTTCAAAATCCTTTTCTTTCTAAATGAATTAACTTACAAATCAGAGAAAGTGTTTCTTACAGCTGTCTAGAACCTCACGTGCTGATTCCTGAAGTGGTTTTGAGGAATGGGACAGGACTTAACATAGCACATGAAGTCTATATTTGGTGTTTGAGCAGGGACTGTGAATTTGCTTTGTTAAGCGGGCTTAAATAAACAGAAAATAGCTTATTATTTTTCTCTCTCTTTTTTTCATCTATTTTCCACCCCATGAGAAGCATGGTCCTCAGAAAACCTTGCACTGCACATGCTGTACAGAAATGTACTGGAGATGGATCTGAACTCATCTTGCTGCTTCTCACTTTCTTTCTCTTAGCAAGAACAGTTTGTGTGTGCCCATTAGCCCCCATGTGTTAACTGTGGTTGCCTCTGTCCCTGCTGCCAAATATACACATATACATATCCAATTTCTTCTCTCCAGGCTCTCACCTTCTGTGCTTTTCAGGGAGAAGCCATAGCCTGTCTCCTCCTTCACAAGGTAGCAGAGCCGGGGCTGTGGAACTGCAGTGGTTCCTCTGTTGGCCATGGATGGTGGGCACTGCTGCTCCTGCTGTTGTCCTGTTGATGCCTTTTGACCCAGCTCTTCCAAGTTCACTCCCTCCTTTTGTGCCTTTTCATAGGATGCATCATCCAGAACAAGAAGCACAACGGAATTCCCGCTGTTTTTGACAATCTCCACCACCTGTAATGGACAAGGGGAAATGGAAGCAGGCACTTGAGTGATGGAGCTAAAAGCTCTCCCCAGGAAAAGCTGCACTGTCCACTGTCTTTGTGGTCTCAACCCCCTGCTCATGCACTAGGGAGGCACCCCGAAGACATTCCATGCCCATGGTGGGTAATGAATGATGCAGGGGGACACTCTGAGCAGTTGACTCTGCTCTTGGATTTCCTAGGCGTAAAAACTGGAAGAAAAAGCTTCACACAGTGGGCCTGGGTAATGGGGGCATGGTGTGGATCCCAGACTGAGCACCAGAGAGCTACCTGTGCATGTTCCTCCTTGTCCACGAAGACACCGTTAACCCTGAGGACTCTGTCTCCGTCCTTGAGGCCAGCCCTCTCGGCAGGGCTGTTGTGTCCCACGTTCCGGATGACGTGCCCCGCCGTGTCCTGCTCAACGCGCAGGTAGAACCCGTAGCTCTTCTGGGGCTTCTTGGTCACCTTACACTCTCGGGGCTGCAGAGCAGAAGTCATCTCTACCAGACAGGATGGAAAAAATACCTGTGAGTAAGAACAATAAGCTTACCTAGGGTATATTCCCTCTAATTACATATTGAGAGGGTTTGTTTCAGAATTCTTGGGGTGGATTTTTTTTTGGTGTGGAGTTTTTTGGTGGTTTGTTTTTGTTTTTGTTTTTTTGGCCCCAGGAAATCTAGCTGTGCAAAGCTGAGTTTAATTAACAAGGCTAGGGAGAAGAAACCAAACCCTTTTCCCTGACCCTCCTTGCTTTTTTTTGTCTCTGTATCTCAAATGATGTTAAACAAAATGCAGAACTGAAATATGAAAAGCCTGCCTGTGAAAACATAGTGAAGATTAAGGAGAGGCAGTAAGATCAGGATTAAGTCTTACAGAGGACAGTTTTAGGAAAAGGGTTTGTAACTGGAGTGAAGGGATTGTTCCCCTCCCTTTGACACTTGGGAGACCACGTGTAAGTAGTGTCCCCAATTTTGATTTCCCCAAGTAATTTACATATTGGAGCTAGCTCACAGAGGGGATTTAGGTTCTGAAGCACATATTTAAGGAGGCTGAGAGAGCTGGATTTGTTCAGTCTTGGGAAGAGAAAGTAAAGGGAAGATCTTATTGATATCTTCTCACTGCCTAACTGGGTTGTGTAGAGTACACAGCCAGACTCTTTTTGGAAATTAACAGTGGGAGGATGAGAGGCAACAGACACAGGCTGCTGCACAGCAGGAGAAATTCCAACCAGACATCCATAAGGACAGCTTTTCCTCTTGGGGCAGTCAGATATGACTAGAAGTGCCCAGAGAGGCTATGAAATCTCTGTCCTTGGAGATACCCGGAGTGGGCCCTGAGCAACCTGGTCTGAGATGGCCCAGTTTTCTATGGGGCATTGCACCAGGCAGCCTCTAAAAGTCCCTTCCTACCTAAACTGCTGTATGGTATAAAGAAACTCTGGTTTGGGTGAAGCTTGTCATGCAGGAACACCACACATGGAAGGTAAATTACAGGTGGGACCAGGGAACATCTCCCAAGATAATTGTCCTGCCAAAGATCTGTGAAGATGGGGGACTGAGACAAATGGAAACAACTTCCTTCTGTTGGAAAATCCAGGTAATTAGCAACCTTGCTTTGTATTTTAATGGAAAGATTTTTTTTTTTTTTGCTGTCTCTGTACTGACAGAAGTCAGTCCTTTAGATGTTCTGGCAGTCATATCCTTTTGTGACAGCAACTCTCAGTGCAGAGCCACTGCTGTGGCCACCCATGCTGCAGATTTTTGCCATGGGAACTGAAGCTGCATTGTTGAGTCTACTTGGGCAGCACATGGACCAGCATGGATGTGTGGTGTGAGTTTGGCACAGATGTCACCAGAGCTGGAGAATATAGGAATTTCAGCTGGCAAGGATATGAAGCCTGCAGATCATGATTCATTTGTAGTCCATGGTCAAGTGCCTTGAGCTTTTTTGAGTCTCTGTGTATTGCACTGACATTAACTAATAAAGGGGTGAACTGCCCTGTTATTTGACCATTGTTTGGAACACATCAGACAGTATCAATTGCAACTACAATTCAAAGCAGCTTTTCTTGACTAACATTGGGAATCTGTGATAATTCCAGAAACTAACATGCGAAACCAGTGATACTCAGAGCTGAAGAAACAGTGGGTTTTTATGGGAAAAATTACTTCTTCGTATTTAGAAGTGAAGGGAAGGTTCCAATGCACTGCATACGACTCCTTTTAATCCGAGCAAAATTATTTGTATTGCAAAAAGGAGTTTTCTAAGGGAAGAGGGGATTAAGAGAAAAAGAAATTTCTTACCTGTATATCTATGTAAAGCAGCCTTCACAGGGGTTCTCTTTTGCTGTTCCTCCTGTGGCCGTACGTATAAGTAAGGCTGGACTTTGATTGGGCAAAGGTTGATTTAAAAGATGATTTATTTAACCAAGTTTCACTGAATGTGTGATACCTTGATAGGCTGTCTTGTCCTTGTGGGCAGAAGCGCTAATCACAGTTCTCATCAGCTTTGCATTTTGTCCTGCTGATATTATACTCAAAAACTCAGTCAAGGAGGTCATCTGAGGCAAGCCTGACCTTTGTTCTGGGCAAGAGCTTGTCCTGCTCTGAAAAATGTCTTAAAGGGAGCAGATTGGGTTGTGCTGGACTGACCTGGGCCAGCAGCATTTGCCTGCAGGTTAGGAAGTTACTGGTTAAAATCTGCATGCCCACTGTTGGATGAAAAATAAAAAAAGGACTGTGGCAGGTTAACCTTGACCAGTGATCAGATGCCAACTGAGCCACTTTTACCCCATTCCTCTACAGGACATGGGGAGAAAATGGGATGAAAAAGCTTGAAGAATTCAAGATAAGGGCCACAACTGGGAGAGATGCATTGAAAAAATGGGTTTGTGATTGAGGGGTGGGCCCTGACTTTTGAGGCCATCACACATGTGAAACATGCACTGCAATCAAGCAACACATGTAGGTAAAACTTCCCTGGAAGAGATGGAGGGAGGTGTCTGTGATATCAGTATGGTGAGGTGTGGCTACACTGCAGGTGCACTGGCAAAGGCAGTGTGGGTTTCTCTGCCCTGGGAAAAGGAAAGTGCATTTGTGGGGTTGTCTTTGCTCAGGGACCCAGGTGCACCTGGTGCAGGAGGAAGTGGAAGTCTGATGTGTACCTCAAGGAGATTTATCCCTGGGGGAAAAGAATCCATTATTTGACTTGTGTGGTATAGGGAGGAGTACAGCAGGGATCATCTGAACCAACAGAGAGGGAGCCTCACAAGGAGCCATGTGAGTGCAG
This sequence comes from Picathartes gymnocephalus, assembly GCA_013390045.1. NCBI lineage: Eukaryota > Metazoa > Chordata > Aves > Passeriformes > Picathartidae > Picathartes > Picathartes gymnocephalus. The sequence continues at coordinate 221,777 of WEKY01021944.1, forward strand.
TGCTGACCCACCCCAAGTGCTCTTGGTGCTCAACAATCCAATGTGGGGTTTGTCCTGTCCTGAGGGATCTCCTTGGCAGATAGGACCAAAGTAATTGACTATTCTTATGGAAATTCGGGGGAGGGAGGGCAAGGAGTGGGGGAATAATATCTGTATATATGCCAAGGGACAAGGTGTAGTGGTTATAGAAGATGTATGAACCTGACTGAGGTTATATAAACCTGACTGTTGGTTTAAGTAAGCAGTATAAATTGTAAATGTTGGTAAGAAGAAATTTCAGGAAATGGAAATAGATGGAATGAAAAGGTTCGAGTAGGGTACAGAAATGAAGCAATGTATGTGGGACAGAGGATACTTTGATATCTCACATCACACATGATATGAGTGGTGTGGAATAAGGGGTTGAGTTTGTACTGGGTCTGGCTGGGATGGAGTTAACTTTCTCCCTGGCAGCCCTCCTCCTGCTGTGTTTTGCATTTCTGGCTAAGACAGTGTTGGTGCTACACCACATTTTTGGCTGCTGTGGAACAGTGTTTGCTTTCTCTCATGGCTTTTCTCTCCTTCACTCCTCCCAGAAAACAGCGAGGGTACAGAATGGTGACAGCTGACCCCAACTGACCAAAGGGATATTCCATATTCCACGCCATTTGATGTTGTGCTCAGCATTAAAAGCATGGTAAAAGGAGGAGGAAGGGCAGTTGTTTGTGGTTATAGTGGTCTTCCCAAGCAGCTGTTGTGCGTGTTGAGGTGTAGCTTCCCACTAAGGTAGTTAGAGGTCTGCCTGCTGTTGGGAATCAGGGCATGAGTTCCCATTTTTCTTTACTTGCGTGCGCAGCTTCCCTTTCCTGATCACACACTCCTTATCTCAATGCCTAAGCCTTGCCTTCCTTTTATTTTGTCCCCATTCAGCAGGAAAGGAGTGAGAGGGAGTCAGGGTGGGTGTGTGGCTGTTGTTTGGGGTCAGTCTGTCATGAGGGCATATCTTATCCACAATCCATGAGCATGTGCAGGATACACTTATAGATATGGACCGACCTGATGGTGTTTCTAATACAGGCAGAAGCCTCCAAATTTGAAATCTCACAATACCAAGGTAATTACTAAACTGACTGTGTGAACTTTTCGTTAAAAAAATCTAATTCAATTTAAAAAAGCTTTAAAACTACTTATTTCTCTCATTCACTTGCTGTGGAATTGGATTATTAAAAGTAATACCTGTGTTTTCCCTGGCTGTCTGCTCCGACTGCTTAATTCAAAGGGAAGGTAATAGAAATGATCATAACCCAAATGTGCTGCAACAGAATAGTTACTGATGTTATAAAAGCCTCGCTGTAATCCACTTACTCTAAGTGGATTTGCAAGCCTGCTGTGACTTGGAGTTGCTCCTTTTGGTACAACTTCAAACCTACGAAGTGAAGTAAGCGAGCCCCAATGTCGCAAGCACCAGAGAAGTCAAACCTGCCCTGCCCTCTGCTTGCAGCCTTTCAGACAAGCCAGACAGGCTGGAAGATGAAGGACATCAGGGTGTCTCATCAGCCAAGCACAGTGCAGATACAGGGACCTCTACAAGGATCTCAGGTCAGCACACAAGAAAGCAGCACCTGAATCAAGATGTATTTTTTCATTCTAGTGCCACTATGATAGTCACTTGAGGTAATTTTGGTAATCAGCAGGCTTTTTCCTAGAGTAAGATGCTACACAAATGTAAAATGTTAGTGAAAGGTAGAAATTCAGAAGTTGTCCTATCCTTCCACCAGTAGAATGAAAATTATTTGAGAATTGATCAGAGTAAAGGCAGCTTGTAGTATCTCTGTTGCTGTCTCTTGAGCCTTTTGTAAGAGTGTTCTCAAGCATATTCATACAGCTACCAAAATGAGGAATATGACTTAAAAAAAAAAAAAAAAGACATGATACCTTTTTAACACTGTGAAAAGTGATAAAATCTGAAAAAAACCTCTTATTTCACAATATTCCTCTATTACAAGAGCTGGCAACAGTGACTTAGGTGGTGTGGTTCTATTAGCACAGGGACTAGACGAGACACTGCTTTCTCCAAATTATGTCCCTTTCCAACTGTAGCCTGATTGTAGTATGAACCCTTGTTTCTATTGCCATGGCATTATCCTGTGGGATAACCTTTACAAAATATTTTCTGTGATTCTTTTTGCCAAAGCTGTCCTGATGTTTGGTTAGCAAAATTTCTGTGAAACGGAAATTTCTGTGTTAACAAACATGGTCAGAAATAAGCATTTTCTAGTAGTTACAAGTGTTCGCATGGTTTCCTCTGTGTGTTGGGTGAAGCACCTTTGTTCTCAATTTTGATACTTGCTGGAATCTCTGACTTTAGTAAATTCACAGGTAAAGTACCTCTTTAATGTCTTTAATATGAGCGTAAAGTTACAAAGTTCAGTCGACTAAAAGGTGCTTTTTGTTATTAACACAATTTTACAAGGAGTCTAGCCCTAAAATTGAATGAATATAGTTTATATGTTTGGTTCTGAAAATAAAGTTGTGTTCAAATAATCTGTGACACTGCCAGCACTGTTCTGTTGACAAGAGGTTTATGTGGCTATTTTGGTGTAAAAATGTTCCTTCTTTATGACGGTGACTTACTTTCTTGCCTGGGAGCATGTACATCCCTTAAAAATTGATGTAATGAGGATTTCCAAATGGTGCTTGTTCACCTATATTGCTTACTGGATCCTTGCTGACCACAGGCTCGCTGCTGTCCTTGCAGTGCCATCCTTTTCTTGGATTCATAACAAAGCAGTTCATGAAAATTCATTTTCAAATATTTGGCAGCCTACTTTATTTGTTCCTGTATTTAAGCCATTCAAAACCACTACAGCCCTTTCCCTTTGCACCTTCTTTTGCCAGTGATTGTTTTTCCACTTTAGTTTGGCAAGTGTCGCATAAAGCACCATGTGATTTGGTAATAGGAAATATTTGGTTCACTGAAGTCCTCCTTAATCACGAAGCAAAGTCCATTTGAGCTACCAAATGAATATTCATCAGTCATGCTGTACAAAGCCAAGTGATAATTAATTCTTTCTCTTCTGGTGACCACAGGCTTCTGACATGGTAAAGAGAGTCAGAGAAAAAAAACAAGAGGGGAAGCAAACATTGCAATCCTGCTGGTTTGCAGGATTCTAGAGGAAGAGGAGAATACCCCTCCTTTGAGCATTTTGGACTTATATCTTCCTAAAAAGTAGGAGAGGTAAAAAAATAATTTGCTGTCTCTGTGTTTGCAGCAAAGAGAGGTTTTCTATCCTCTGGACCTGTCAGTGAGGAGCTACAGTGGCAGCCCTCTTGCCCCAGGCTTTGCTCTTTGTGCTTTAAATATCGAATTGTCTTCCCTCGTGCCCTTTTTACTGGAGCATATAAACTCTAAACACTGCTTTCGTCTTTAGAATGTTCTATACTGATCATGAATTTGGACTTTTAGATGCAGAATTTATTACTGAGGTAACTGTGAGGTCTGTGAAGCTTCTTTTGCCGTTGTGTCAGACTGAAATCCGTGTTAAAAACCTGGAAATTTCTGTTCCAGCAAAAATTCAAAGGTCTTAAAAAACGGGACTTATGCAAGTTAAGTAGACTTTTTTGCGGACCTGTGTGTTTATTCTCGTAAATGGCAGGACACACGTGGATATATTCGCATTCATGCACAGCAATCAGGCTGTCTGCAGCACTCTTTGGGTAACTGCAGCTGACTTTGGTGTGATTAATGCTGCTTGAATAGAAATGCTTTTGGAATTCTCCTTTTCCCTCTGGCCCTGGTACGCTTAGAAGACTTTTCAGTCCAGCTTATCCCATTGGGCCTTTCCTGGATGTGTGTTTCTTCAGTTTTTCAATTGCTCTATCATTTGGTACTCTTTGGACATGCAAGATGCTGAGACATAAAAAATAACATCATAAATTTACAAGTCTGGCTTTTTCCATGGAGGATATAGATCTTTCTTTTTACTACCGAATGTATCCTTATAAAACTGTTTCTTCCCTTGACCAATGAAAGAGCAGTGTGAGTTATTTACCTCTCTATTGCATGTACATTTCTTGCCCTCTGGAGATAGACTTCTGATTTTGGCAGTAGACTGTGTTCCTTTTCTTTTAAGCTTTTGAAAAGTATAAATAATAACCACTATGCCTAATTCACGATTTTCCTCAAAGAGTATGATGAAAAGGTGCTTATACAATTACTACAGAAAGCATACACTCTTCCTCCAAAAAATACAACTCCATGTGACAGGAAGCATCCAGGCCTAAGGCATCGACTTCTCTTTCTCTTCCCATCTTCCATTCCTCTTCCTGCTCCCTATGTCCCATCTTGTCCCACTCCCACCCTCCAAGTGTGTAATCCTTCAAGGAAATGTCCCTAATTTCTGCATTAACCTCTCTGTAGTAGTCAGTATTTAATTTCCCTTTGCCAGTAAAGACTCTATTCTGAAATTTCATTACCCTAAGATCAGGCTGAACTGATATTTGGAGTGCTTGGGTGCTTTGGCCTCAGCTAATTAGGACCAAACTTCTGCATCAAATTCCTCATTGGGTGCATTCACTGTTGCAGCGAGAAGGATTTAAATTGAACTAGCATTCATTTACCTATCTGAGATCAGTGAACATAATGGAAAAAGCTGAATGTAGCCTTGAAGGCAAAGAGAAATACAAACTTCCTGTAGGTTTCCATCTTCTTGGTCACTGTATATTGGCTTTTGTGTTGGGAGAACTATTGTGTTCTGCTCTGATGAGGCTTTTGTGATGCTTATAGAACTTTTAATAGAAACGTGAGGGTGGATAATGCCTGGTCTTTATTAGTTCTTGTCACTTTGTGGCTTTGAAAGGCTTGTTATCTGTTATCACAAAAAGGAAATGGCTACTGCTATGTTTGGCACTGCAGAAATGCAGAATGCAGCCCTTTTCCTGTGTAACTATTGAAAACCATTATTATAAACTTTGGGAGGGATATAAATCTAGACCCTATTTGAACCCAAAATTACTTAAATAAATAAAAAAATAGCATAAATTTAAATTATTTTAATATATTGTAAAAGCCAGTAGAATTTGTATGAGCTCTTTTAAAATTCCCTCCAAATAAGCAACAGATCCTACCAGGAAATCATGCCTAATTACTAAGGACACGATAAATCTCAATAAAATGCATACCTGGAAATAAGGTTGGTTTGGTTGTCAGAGTAAAACTGGTTTGGTGGCAGCAGAACTTGTGCCCCTTATTTAACTGGAGGATGACACAAACTTTCTTGATAATACCCACCTCCATCTCAGCTTACTGCCTGCCTTGAAAATCACCCTGATCATCCTGACATGACTATATCTGGACCTAAAAAAATGATCCTAAATGATCCTGAAATGCTAAACCGGATTCAGAGCTGCAGTGAGTGGGGCATGCAATCTGAAAAAGTAAGGACCAGAGAAGGAAAAAGAAGAAATCCTGTTATCCACAGATAGAGTTGAAGTTGAATCCTCGGCGGGTCATCCAGCCGAGGAAGAATTTAAAGATCTGTGTCACTGGGGAAGCCAGCATAAACCTGAGTGAAACTCCTGTGTGTGGCAGTAAGTTCCAGGCTTTGAGTCCTTATAGCCTGTGACAAGACCCCAAGAAGGTAAGCAGTAAATAAATAATTTATCCTGCTTTCTTGGTTTTTGGGTTTTTGTTTTTGCCTTTGCAGGGGGCAGTTACACTGTTAACCCCTGGTTTTCATTTGTCTGTGCACATGAGAGATTCCCAGCAGAGTTCTTTAATGATTTCCTAAACTTAAACCAAGTCTTCTGACTGAGTCAGATTTTCTCATAATAATGGTTGCATTTTAAGCTGTTGCATGACTTAACTATTACACATTTTTTTAAAGCTCACTGTGTCCTTTCGAAAAAGAGAATGATAGAATAGCAACCCTCTTGTAATAAAAAGTATGCTTAAAGTATATTTATATTAAGTGACCTGAAAGACATTGTAATTGTTTTAAACTCTAAGATTACTTTAGTGAATGGCTAATAATAATAATAATAATAATCTCTTATTTTAGTTTGAGGGCTTGATCACTTGACTATGTTAGTCTGTTGATCCACTGTAATACTGTGAAGTTATATATTTAATTAATTTAGCTAACAGTGCTGTGTGGATTTCTCAAGGTTTGCATGCTTGTTATTTGATTGACATAATTAATTTTGTTATATTGGTTAAAAAAAGAGGTGCATCTATTCACTGATTGGTATCCTGTTTTAATTCAATATAGAACTCTTGGGTTTTGAGGTTAACTTATTAATTTTTTAATGTTATATTTCTATCTTGATACAAGAAAGTAAAACTGACAGCCCATTTGTCATTTCTAGGAGCCAATGTACAAGATATGTAACAATGAAATGGTACTCTAGAAAAGCAAATCCAGAAAATTAAGTCTGAAACTGAGGTAAAGCAGGAGGGTAAAAAGGTGTCTTTTTGTCATCATTGAGATGTTTGGATATGTATTTTTTCCCATGATAATGCTTTTTTTTTTTAAACAAAGGATAAAAATATCAGGATCTTAACAGCTAAATTTTATCACTTTCTAATCTTTTGATTTTATATAAACACACACAAGAACTCAAACCATTTTTTTTTCTTTTTTCCCCATTTCTTTTATGAGGAGGTAGGTTCCTAAAGCAGGACAGGTTGAGGTTGTGGGGGGTCAACAGAGGGACGAGGAGCAGTTGCTACTTGTTGTAAAAATCTTTTATTGCACAGCGCAGTCAGTCTCCTGAGGGTGAGAAGTTTAAAGCATTACAGTCTATGCCATTATGCTCAAAGCCTTCTTGCATAAAGTCTCTGTATCCCAGGCAGAAGTTGAAGCAGGAGCAAAAGCAGAAGCTCCCTGCTAGCCCCAATACAATGCATTATATCCATAAATCATCCAATCAGCTACAAACACGATCCTTTTGCAATCTTTTTGCACCTATCCTGGTCTAACACAGCTGTACGGCAATAATTGTCATTTCACAGAATCTGTGCACAGTCTATCTTTCTATCTAGCAACACTGTGCTGTGCTTATGTTATGTCTAGAGTTTAGTTAATTTTGTAAAAGGTTATGCTACTGAACTTTAAACTGGACTTTAGGGTTTTTTCACTAAATAATACAGTTTCTTACTTGCTTAAGGCACTTCAAGGTATATTTCTATTTGCTTAAAACCAAATCTATGTTCTTACTTCATGTTGGTGTGGCTTTATGTGTCTCAGTTTCTCTGAAGGTTTCAAATCAGCCCCTGCATTCCTTTCTGCTTCTAAGCCTATATGCACGGGGTCCTGAGAGATTTCTATTCCATTTCCAACAATATGTAGGATACAGGAGGACAGAGGACAACACACTGTCTGCTCTTGTGGTCTAGGTTTTTCCTAGTCCTGACTGCCTTGCAATCTTGTAATGAAAGTTTGTTAACTGCTGCATTGAATCTGATGGATTAAATAAAGCTGGGCCACTTGAGGAGATCTCACATGCCTTAAAACAAATGGGGCACATATTTAGATTTACTTATCAAGAGAAACTTTGCTAGTTTGATATTTGCTTTTTTTATTGTGGTTGAAGTAGGAGATTTTTTTCCTCTTTTAACCCCTAAGCACAGTGTCTTCCTGTGTAACTCAGCTCCGATCCTGTTGGGAATGTGTGTGCAGCTCACAGTGCTGGCTTCAAACCTCTCGAGGCTTTTCTCAAATAAAAAGGCTGTTCACTACCCTGCTTCTGAGGCAAAAACCTCAGAGACATGTCCAGTGCTCTTTGGTTGTGAATACGGATCCAGAGGTTTCCCTGAGGAGGCTGAGTAACTGGGATTACACTGCATTGACAGACCCAGTGCTGAATGGACTTCAAAGGCCACTGCTTGCTCTGCAGGAGAAGTGATTGCTTTGGGATTGGAGTGAGATATGAGAAAGTGGAAAGAGAAAAAAATCTTGCTTTGCTCTCAAAGTTGTGCATGATTTGTGAATGGCTGATGCTTTTGTCTGAGCTTTCAAGCCAGCACCTTCTGGCTTCTTAAGGGAGTTTGGAAGCAACTCTGGAAATGAATGTTTTCCTGCCCAGAGTATTTATGTTTTCAGTAAACACATCTGGGACACTGAACTGCTTTGTGTTAGTAGTAAGGGTTTTGGTTGCTTCAATGACTTGCAGAGGCTGTGAACTGGCAGCTCCCATTATTCCCCTGCTGTGAACCACTGGGCTCTGTGCACCTCTGGAGCTGTTAAAAGAGCAACTGAACTCGTGCTTGTTGCCTGCAGTCTGAAAATGAAATGTCTTCTGAGTCTTTTAAGTGTCTGGAAATCACTGGGCCATCAGGAAAGGGTAAGCTAAGCTGGCCTTAGTTAGTAAAAGCCACCCAAATCTCCCGGTCCTGGGTAGCTGACCCATAACTGAAAGTTTGACACCAGAGAGTGCAGTGTGGACCCCATTAGAACACCAGCAGAGTGCTGAGGGAGAAGTGAAAAATAAATATCATAGTTAAAATAACGCAGAAACCAACCAGACATTCAATTTCTTCCAAGTACAGCCTACACAGGAATTTCTATGCACTATAGAGAAGTGCAGATAAATGCTTGGTTGTCATTTTCAATCCCCTTTTCTGTCCTCCCTGGCCAACAAGAAGATCAGAGCATACCCAAAATAACAGATTTAACTCACACAAGTACACAGGACACAAGCACACAGCTTACAAGGACTGGGCAATGTGAAACAAGCAGAAGTCCTGCCATGGCTAAGGTGAGAGGGGAAAAAAATCAATCCCCAAGCAAACAAACACTTCCTTTTGATTTTCAGTTTCTTATTGAATCACAGAATCTTTCAAGCCACCTACCCATTTGGAAAATGGACGCCAAGCAAACCATTCTTGTTTTCTCCTTCCCAGCAGTGTACCAAGTTCCACTTGCTGGTCTGGCACTTAGAGATGTTTCTAAAAGACAATTTTGTTTTTCTAGGAAAAAGAAAAATCTATATTTTGAAGTAAAGAAGCTCTCCTGCCTCTTAATGCTAGTCTGAAATGAGAGGATGTTGTGGTAAGCATTATTTTTCTTTCTTTCAGTATTTCTCTATTTTTTCCTGATTGATCACATCAGAATTCTCCTACTTAAAGTACAAAATAAAGAACTGGGTTTTTTTCATAATTGAAAAAGAGATGCCAGTAGCACGTTGTTCTATATATTCATACTGGTGGGAGTCAGACTCTTACCTGTGCTAGCCAGATAATTTGATACAGGTGCCCTCTTGAGGAAGAGAAACAATTACAAAGGAATTTTGCTGGCCTTTGGCTTTTTTAGTCCAGTTTAGGGGTTACTTGGTGTGACCAGGGGGTGCTGCCTGGGTTCTAGGAAAGAAAGAACATCTATTGCAATAAGCTTCTGCTGAAACACGACGTATTTCAGTCTTTTGTTTTCTCTATGCTCAATTTTGCCCAAAGAGCTGGGAGGTGAAACCTGATCCCAAAAGAGAACTATTTTGAGCCAGTCAGTATTTTCCGATTATCTTTCAATGGAACAGCTCAATATTTGATGAAAGGAAAAATCTTCGAATTGAAGAAATAAAAACAAACAGCCCTCCCAAATATCCCTCTCCCCTGATGCTTTCACTTGCTTATTTTTTGAAGCGAGGATGCTTTTCTCATCTTCCATTTTTATGAAAATAGCAAAGCTTATAGAAAATATTCTGTTGGCATAAAGCCTTTGCTGCGAGATCTGTGTTGGGAAATAGATTTTCTATCCTCTCCTGTGAAAGAAAAAGTATTGTTTTCATTGTGTTGCCTGTTATCCTGTGTGCTCTGTGTACATCTGAAGCACAAGATAGCCGCTGCTTTTACAGTGCATAAACAAGTGGAAAAGTATGGGGAGGGAGAGGGATTGGCCTGGCACAAAGCTCAGCCCAGTTAATGTCTGCACTCTCCCACCACAGAACACAGCATGCTGGAAATCATTTATGCACCTACCATGAAACACCTGGAAGAAGGGAAGAACCTGGATCTGAACTGCCTGATCAGGCACCAACAGAATCAGTCGCCACAAATCGAGACTCACTGACATAAAAGAGCCAATAAGGAGAACGAGACTGGGTTTGGAAAGGAGATGGAAAGCTTGCACCTCTCACAAAATGCAGACTCCACGGCAAAAGTCACATCCTCACTGAAATCTTCTGAGAATATAGGAATTCAACCAGTCAGACAGTGCCTGCTATCAGTGCAGAGCCAAATTAAAGAATATTTTCCTAACTGCTGTGGGCCACTTCAATAGGGTGAGTGTAACAGGTAAGCTCTGTGTGTCCAGGGGCTTGCTTGCAGAGGGAGTTGGGAGGTGACATGGTGGTGTCTCAGGAGAAATTTCTGCATGATTAAAACCGTGTTCATGAAGATGTATCTTCTTTTCCTAGGGTGTGAAACTGAAATTGATTGCTACCACACTGTGACATGTGCAATAAGATTCATACTCCTCTCTCTCTTCATCTGTGCATGCTAAATGCAAGGCTGACACGTGAAAAATGTCAGGGCTTTGTTTTAGATTGGCTGTGGATTTCTCTGAGCTAATGGAAATAGCTTCCCGTGGGATTTCTACTCTGAGCACCGTTACCAGAGCTGAAAGGATTTGGGTGAAAAAAGCAGTGTGGGAAAATGTGTGTTAGTCTCGGGTTAGATGCAGGTCTGCCCCAGCTCACCTAGCATCTGTTCTGGGTTCATAGCCACAGCTGCATTCACAGGCAGCAAAGTTATTTTCTCTAAAATGGAGATCTATGAATTTTCTTAAATTGAGAACTTTGTGTATGCAAACAACCCGGCCTTAGCACCTCTGGAATTCGTTGTGGTGCACATAGACCTCAGGGAGGATTGGTGCTTAGAGGGAGTATGGCAGCCACTGCTGGGAGTTACTTTGTTCTTTTTGGGGTGACTTTTTAATTCTCCTGCTCTTTTGGTTAGAAGAGAAAAAATACTGTGCAGAAAGGCAGGGGAGGCTGAAACACACAGTGGCAGTGCCCCTGTGCAGTCATTTCTGTAAGTGTCTTAACTTGTCACACGGTGTGGTGTCCTCTACTTGTGCCCAGTGACTTCAGCTCCACACCCCCAGCAGAAGGGAATATCCATTTGGCCTGAGGAGCCAAGGTGGTGAGCTCCTAGAGCTTTGTGGGTTGGTTCTCATCTGGGTTGGGCTGAGAAACCAGTTCATTTTTCTTCCAAGCAGTTCCCCATCTTTGTTAAAATGTAGGGATTATAGTCACCTTTCCCCTTCTTAAAGTTTTCTTCAAAATATTTTGACTAAAAATAAAAAAAATTATGCCTTCAGTCACTTGTTTGACACAAATTTTTTAGGTAAGGAAAGATGAAGTTCTGCAGACTTTTATTTGCATGTTCATCATTGTTATATCAGGTGTGGCACTGCCAAATCCACAGAGAGTACAGAGGTTTACCTGGAACAGAACAAAGCTCTGAGGGTGGATTCTGGGCTGGAGAATATGTAGGCTGTGGCCATAATAACCTGGATAATTGTGTATGTCAAAGGTAAGGAGATATATACTTTTTTTTTTTTTTTTCTGAAAATAGGGTGTATGATTGATTTTATAAAATCACAAGTCCCTTAGGTGGATTTCTGGCATTGTCTGTATTTTTATTGATACTCCTTTTGCATTTTTTAACAGTTGTACTTTCTGGGACCTGTCTCCCATGCAGGGAGGTTTTTTTCCTTTCTTGTACAGCTCTCTGCACAAAGAAGGATTTCCTGTGTTGTTCTCTCCTCTGAAATATCTTCTGGCTCATTTCTAGTCTTGCTCAGAGAAAGCTGAGAACACTCTCAGTGGGATGAGCTCAAGGTGGGGAATGCACAGGAAGCAGAAATGAAGTCAGTGTCAAAATCACTCTTCTATAAACAGAAACCAAAATAAGTTGTGGTGTTTTACCCAACTCTGAGATATTTTGTAAGTTTATTTTGTCTACAGCCTTTTAACAGGGCTGTGTCCCTCTGCCCTTTTCCAAGTATTGATGTAAATTTGCCTTTTGTGAAAGGACTTCTCTCTCAGGCCTTAAAATTTGGTACCAAATGACAAGGGGAAGATGGTTACACCTGTATCTGTTCCTGTGGTGCCTGAGGCTTGTCTGAGGAGCGCTGCTGATCCCTGCCATGTTTTACATACTTGGACACGTGTGTAATGTTTTGGAGTGTCAGACACATAGACCAAATGAAGATTTATCCCCTCGTCACTTTGCAAGGGATCTGATTGTTTAACAGTTCTGAAGGGCTGCAATGGCTGCTGCTGTGGGAACCTTTCAATCACAGGCAGCCTGATTCTGGATTCTTGTTGAAATCAATGTGAAAGTCACATCTGACAGAACCAGCTGCTTCAAGGGCACCCATAGCAAGCAGTATAGCTGTCTTGCCAGGTGGGGGTGAAGGGGATGTGGAGATGCTCAGGGAGAGCATTGTGTGATGCTACGTTTTGGGCTCCAATGAGCCAATTGGGACTGCAGATATTTTTAGCAGCATTCTTCAGCAGGCAGCACGTTGTACAACTGCACATCAACACGATGCTTCTCCCATTGTTTGGTGTAGCTCTGTTTCCACCTCCTGGCAACCACAAGGAATAGCTCTGGAGAGATTAAAGAATTTTTTTGTTTTTGCAAGGCACTAGAGGATGAAGTAGGAATTTTAAAGAGTTCTTTTGAGCCCCGGGGGATTTTTAACTCTTTGGCGTTCAGTATTCTATGCTATGCATAAACATAGAAGCTGCTTCCAAATATCCTGCTTTGCAGCAAGTGTGAGTATGAGTCCTTGAGCTGACAGGTCATAAAAACAAGGTGCTTGCAGCAGGTCTGTGAGTAACAAGACACCAGAGAGACATTTTACATTGACAGAGGGAGCATCAGTGTATATCCATGGTAACTGGAGACATGAACACACCTCCAAACAGCTCCAAATACCTGTTCATTCTGTCTGTTAGGAAGAAGAGTAGTTATAGAGACATGTACTGTTATGGAAGACACATAGTCAAGTCTAGGAGTTCTGTGAGATGAGTGTCCTTGAGTAACAAGAAAATGCTAATTTTTTTGTCAGAAATGAGTGTTTTAGGTGGCTCAAAGAATCACCAGCAAAGGAACTGGCAAAAGCAGGTTTAATATTAAAGTGAAAGTGAGACAAAATGCGTTGGCAAGGCTCATTCTAGTTCTTAGCAGATAGTTAAAGCTCAGAGAAAAATCACGCTAAAGTTTAAAATCAATCAATCTAAAACTAAAATCAACCACAAATGATCTGCACTGAGGCTGGGGAAGGAAAAAGGGTAAGGATGAGGAAAGGTAAGGGTAAAAAGGGATAAGGAAGGTCCTCCCAATGTTCAGAGAGGTCTGCCTTGCCAAACTGAGGCTTGGATTTGGCAACGGCTTAGGCCTAAACTCAGGTCGTTATCTGGGCAAGAAAAATTAGTTTCCAAAGCTGTTTGTTAAAAACCAGAAGCTTGTTAGACAGCACCAGCTCCTGGGAGCAGACAGGGTTTCTGGTAAGCTCAGGAGAAGCTCAACCCTGGTGCTGTTCATCAAGGCCAAGGCCTAATGAACATTTTGATGTCATAGTGCGGCTCCAGGAGAGCGGGAGGCATTCTGTGAGTGCCCTTCGGTAGTAAGAAAACATTATTTTTCCCAAATAAAAATCTCTTGCATGAGTCAGTATGACCTCTCCCTGTCCTTGACAAAAGTATAGCCAGAGCTGGGTTTTCTTTCAGGACCTGCTCAGAAATCTATAGTGCCTGTTTCTTGTCCATGCCAGAGCAGTGCTATCTCCCTGTTTCACAGGAAAGAATGAAAGCTCTTTATCCATCTCAGAACTGCCCTGTGTGAACAAGCAAAAGATAGCTTTGAGTAGATTGTGCAATACATATTTTTAGAAACCATACAGAAAGATAGACTGCTAGTCCAAAGCTTCCAGATCAAAATGTTGTTTTCAGTGAAAATAGGTTTTCAAGCTAACTGTCCAGGTATGCATTCAGACAGGATCCCTCACCCCATATGTTCTTTATGCCCTTGTTAACTGCATTAAAACTATTTTGGTGAAGTTTTGCAGCACACCTACATAACCCTGATGGAGTAGAGGTGCTGGACTCACTGAATCTGGACTTTGAGTGAGGTTGTTTTCCTTGTTGTTCAGTTGCAAGTATTTTCCATGTAAAATGCTGTCAGTTTTCCACAGATTATACCTTCTTTTACTTACTTGGGAAAATCATCCTCTTCAAAGAGGTTTGTATAGTTCAAAGTTGCCTCTGGTTTATCCCTTTGGATGCATTTTTAAAATCATTTAGCCAGAGACTCTTTATCATTACAGAAGCCATAAACTAGCTCTGACAATAAACCATGTGGAAGCAATGTTCAAAACTCAGATTTCTAGTGATGGAGACTTTGCAAACAAGCCAAGTAACTTTTCCTGCTGTGTCAGAGGGCTGTGAGTGCAGCAGCTCCAAGTGTGTGCACAAAGTTGTACCTCTATATAATGATTTTTTAAAATATTCATGCTTGTAGCAATACACACAGACATGGCCACAGTACAGTCACTTTTAGCAAATTAAGACATGTTTTCTACATGTATTTTAGGTGAGCCCTTAGCTGTGCACAGACATATATGGCTGTAGGCTATATATGTACATAGCCTGTTACAGACCTGAGGGCAGGGGTGGCAAGAAGACCATGGTCTGTGACATGAATACATTCAGCAAAGTCCTTGTGGTGGGGAGCTAGAGGCTTCCTGAGTCTCTGTCTGACACTTCTGCATTCTCTGTGCTAGTTGACTTTTTTTTTGTATCTTACTTCCCTTTCTCTCATTTGTGTCGCAGTGCTGCGCCTCAACTTTTCACACAGTAGCTTTGGACACTGAATAAGGAGACAAGGCTGTTCATGTTCTTCCAGCCTGGAGAAGCTCTGCCACCCCATCCTCAGGAGCTTCCCCTCTGAACTGTGTTTTAAGCCACTCTGGAAGATGAGAAAATGAAGACCTTTTATCAGCAATGCCCACAGTCTCATGACAGCACTAACATTTGTAGGAGACAACCTGAATTCATACAGTGTTTTTCACCTGCAGACCACTGGTCTACAAAATATGGGGGGAAGTTTGCTTAGCAGAAACCTGAATCAGGACATGTTGTAGGCCTTCTCCCAGCAACTCCACTCTCCTGCATCATCCTGCTTCAAATAGAGCTTAAAACCTGCCAGAAGCACTGGTAACCAGAAAAGAAACGAGGTGAGAATTTTACTGGAAACCACCAGGGAGAATTTTTCTAGACCTCTGACACACAGCTGGTAATGCTAACTGGCTCATGAGAAAGGGAGTCTGACAGAAAAGAAAGCTATATGGTGAGGAAGGAAAAAGGACAAGCATCCCTTTTGGTGTCTTATGCTGCACCAAAAGAGTGTAGGCAGTGATAAATGGCATCCTGACCCTGGTGTCATGACTTTATTTGGGGTTTGAGAGGTGGGATGTGTAGTTTTTTCCAATACACATGTGGGTTTCTATTTTAGCTACATTTCCTTATACCACCAATTTATTCCACTTGTAAAAAAACCCACTGAAAGGGCAATGAAAGAAAACTATTCCTCCTTTGCCATGCAATAGCAGTATGTACTTCATATTTGTAAGTGTGGATCTAGCTGCTCTATAAACACAGGGGACAATTTTTCTCCTTCGTTAAATGTATAAATAAGTAAAATACTTCCTCTATGCCATGACTCTGAAGAGGGCTGAGAATGCAGCTCCTTGAAGCTGGAGAAGCTGTCTCCCAGCTGATGGGGGTTCCTGGGGCTTCTTGCAGGATCTTCACAGCTGTTCATGGAATGGGGAAGCTGTAGATTTCAGAGAAAATGACGTTCCCTGAAGTGTGAAGGAGAAGGAGAAGTGAAGAGCTGAAGGAGAAGAGGTCGGGGGTAAGTGCTGTGTCCCAGTTTTTTTCCTGGGAAATCAGCAACAAAAAGCAGTAGGCCCACACGGGGCAGGAGTTGAAGTAGTTGAGATCATGAACATATGTGTGGTAGATGGATTTGTCTGCTGCAGTATTGGGATCGAGTGAGAAACTCCTGGGGTTAATGACCTATAAGTGCTAAGAGGATTCTCTAGGGCCAGGAGCAGAAGTTGCTGAGCATGGCCTTGCTGGCCCAGTGCAATCAGCTACAGTTAAAAAATAAATACATTCCCTTGATCTCTGGAAATTGTGATATAATTGCCTCTGGATATTTTAACACGGAAGTGTCAGGTTTTACAGGCTTCATTAGCAGCAGGGCTTTCCCCCATCTGTTTACTGACATTGGTGAGAGCCACAGGTGGTTTATACCTGGGAAAGTCGAGGTGTTAGGTACAAGAACTGTTTGTTATATGTGGTTTTTTTCCACATATAATGAAAAATGTAAAGCAAATGTCTTCTCTCTTTCTGAAAGGAAGAGAATGAGCTACCAGGGGTGGTGGTGGTCTCATTCATCCTTTGCTCCTACTGGCCCTCCCCAACCCTGGGTTACTCTCTGAAGGAACTGGCTGCAAGGCAGTTACAGATGAGAGGAATATGCCTTGGCTTGTGCAATAACTTCATGGGACTAAGCTATTTTTCAGATGGGCTCGTGATAAAAAGGTAAATATATCTGAGAAGAAGGGAGATGCCCAACTGCTTTCTGGAATTGCAGCTACTCTGTACGGCAAATTTTTATTCCCCTGGGGAAAAATCCACACTTTATTATGTTGGTATTACTCTAAATATTGGTATCTTGATGAATTCAATAGATAGACACCACAAATCTCTGCCTTGCTGTGAAGGAAATTTCAAAACCTATTTACCTTTAGGTATATTTACTGAAACACTGTAATTTTACAGTTGTTCTCTATAACTTGCTCATGATTGTTTTGAGAGCTGTTCTATTAGGTTAATTCTCTCTTTCAGAAAGCCATCCATCCTCTATTTCCCATTTTGTAGAGAAAGCTTTGTAGTTTGGAACTGAACGAAACTAGCTCACAAACTGGATGGGCTGAATTTCAAATCATCTCTGGCTTCAACCGATGCCAGCAGCTGCGAGACAAACAGGGAGTCTGAGAAGAAAATGCACTCTGGAGGTACAGGTACATCCATCCCTGACAGTGCTAGCAGTCTTCTGCTGTGCTAGTACAGGAATTCAGGGATGAGTTTTCAGGGCCAGGATATCTTTCAGAGAATAAAGATACCAGGAGACTCTAAAGTCCAAGCAAAGGTCCATTACCCAGCAGCATTGTCAGGGGCCAGCTGCAAATGGCTAAGGAAGATGGCTGAGAACAGAGACAGAACACAGCCTCTCCTCTTCCCCCAGAGCTTTTCAGTTTCAGCTTGGGGAATATTTACCTGCTGCCCCTTTTGGTATATTTTGTCTTCCTCCCAAGGCGTTCAAACTCTTGCTATATTTTGTTGCTTCATTTTCAGTGGAGGGACTTGAGGAAGTCCCAGCAGAGGACTATTGCTAGGGAGAAATGGGAGCAGAAGGCGATGACATGGGGATGTTGAAAATGCAGCATAACCAGCATCTCTCACTGCAGAAAAGTTGCAGGCTTTTGAGCTGGGTACTGTGTGGTCTTGATGATGAGGTAGAAACATCAAATGCTGCATGGAAGATGCTGCTGCGACTGTCAAAAGTGTGGGTGGATTTTAAAAAAATGTGGCCTTGATTTGCAGAGAAGTTACCTTATCCTTATAAGAGGAAGCAAGAGAGTTGACGTGGATGTGTACCATGCTTCCTCTTCTTGCTGTCCCTTCCAGCCCTTCCTTGCCCAAAGACAGGTCTTACAGAGAACAGACTTCTAAGGCAGGGTCTTTTGTACCCTTTAAAATGTGCTTCCACTTCAAAACAACCCTATTTTACTGAGTTGAACACGGGAATGACTCCGTGACATACTGGTTATCCTTTAAAAAGTTGTGATGACAACTGATGCATTGATGGATACCTGACCTTCTCCTCTTTCAGGTTGTGTTAGCAAATATTTTAATCATGTTGGACTTTGATTTATTTGCCTGATTTTAAGTTGGTGCTTTGCACAGCTCAAGGCTTGTGGCTCGTGTTTGATGTGTAACGACAGACAGCTAAGGTTGTGACTTGCTCTTCGAGTCACAAAGCAGTTAGTTTCTCTCAATTTAACTCTGCCACATCCTCTTCAGGGCAGTGTACCACCAGAGGGTTTTTTTTCACTCATCTATTTTGGAGAGGGTGGAGGCTTTATCTGTCTGTGAGAAAAATCGTCTGCATGTTAAGGTCTCAGAGGCAACAATGAAAAGGACTGATGAACTGTACAGCTGAACCTGGGATGGAATCTCCTGAATACAGATAGCTCCCACTTTGCAATTTTATCTGGGCCGTTCGTGGGGACAGAGAGGGAGGGGAGCTCCAGGTACATCCCTGCAGTTCCCTGGTGTTCCTCAGGACCAGCCATCAGCACCAGGATCCCCGCGGGAGCGGCTGCGTGTGCCGAAGCCTCGCTGCTGACCCCAGAACGGGAATCAGAACACCAGAGCACGCTGGAGAAGCTGCTGCTCCCCTGCCAGGCTCCTCTCGAGCCTGGTAACTGAGGGCATCTCCTCCAGCCTCGGCACTCCTTGGGATGAACTCGAGCGGGAGCAGTGCCATTCCCTGGCTGGAAGAGTGACACGCGTACCGCAGACTCTCGTGCCAGCCACCGCCGCCGAGGCTAAGTGAAAATTTTAATTTATTTTAATGCAGCTGTTCAGGCATTTTAATTCCATCTAAGGCAATAACACAAGGTGAGCCACAAGTATTTGTTTGCTACTTTTAAATGCGTTTGATTCATCTGTGCTTGGTTGTTCCTTTTGGGATTTTAATTTGAGAGTTCCTTCTCGCTTACGGGCACTGCTATTCGAGGGTTGTGAATTTTAAAAATTGCAGATTAAATTCTGTGTTTCACACATGAATATTTAAACAGAGTCATATACTCTGTTCTTTCTGTAAGGTCCCATTTTTAATCATTAATGCCTGTTATGCTGTGCAAATAAACCCCATATATGAGATTTGTATGCATTCAAAAAAAGAGATACTTTTCTGGGACACATTCAAATATGACAATATTCTGTTATGAATATTTATGGACCCATCAAAATTGGTGAATACTGAATTTGCTGATAGAAACTGTGGAAGGTTTGCTTTTTTTTTAAACTTTCCTTTTGAAAGAGACTGAGAAATTCTTTGCAAATTGGGTCAAGGTCAGTACGTAAGTCTGGTCAAAATGTATCTTTTTTATTTTTTTGGTTAAAAAAAATTCAACTTTTAAAGTTTCAAACTTTTTTGATTGAAAGCAACTTTTGCATGCATGATGTATCCAAACTGAAAAAAAAGAAAAAATCCCAAAACTTTTGACAGCATTGAATAAAACGAAACAAAACAAAATATTTCCTTTATGACAAAGATTTTATGTGAATGAAAATGAAATTTGGGATGTTTTTAATGTAAGAGTTACATTGCTTGTTGCAGATTAGTAGCAGAATATAGATCAATGTTGTTGTATTGGCATTTTTACCAGGTTGTAATGAAAGGTTTTCATCCAGATGCATCACAATTCTTTGTTAGAGTTGTGAGCAAAACAATTATTTGAGAAAAACAATTTTATTGAGGGTGGTGAGGTGCTGGAACAGGTTGCCCAGAAATGCTCCATTCCTGGAAGTGTCCAAGGTCAGGTTGGATGGAGCTCTGAGCAACCTGGTGGAAGTGTCCATGGCAGGGGGTTGGAATTGGAAGAGCTTTAAGGTCCCTCCCGACCCAAACCATTCTGTGACTCCGTGACTTGAATGTGGACGTGTATCATGCCGTGTGAAGGAAAACACCCTCTCTTGCCTTTGGCTCGTGACAGTGGCAGCGTTTGTTCTTCCTGTGCCACACGTGTGGCAGCGTTGTGGCTTCTCTTCTGCACACCAGGCACCCTCACGTGCTTTGTTCCACAGTTAAAATGTGATCTTTAATGCTGCAGGATTGAAGCCTGTTACTTTCATGGTACTTGGCACCAGATGAGGATTTAGGTCTCTGGGTGCAGAGTGAACCCTGGCACATGTTGGGAAATTTGGCTTTGTTTGAATACCGGTGTGAACAGTGCATGAGCCAAAAAACCCACAAGGAAAGTCCTGTTACTACAAATACAGAATTCCTGAATCAGCCATTGCACAGAGATGTTTGCTTGTCTGCTGCATCTTGGGTTTTGACTTGGGAATGAAAACATCATGTCAGGATTTCCCATGGGATGGGAGCACAATTTTCCAATCATCTCTAGCTGTGGGTGCCTGATTCAGAAAGTAAATTATTAAAGAGGTAGAAATGGCAGCATTTATAAGACATGATTTGTTAAAAGGTTTGTGCAGTTGTAGAATAGCAGGAGTTACTAGGTGCCTCTTTAGTTCACCTTGCCTATGAAAGCAGGAAAGAAACTCATATAATGTTGATCCCTTGCAATAGGAGGGTTGTTCTTTTTGTTCTGCTCCAAAATGGGAGTCACGCTTGCAGAAATTAAAAGCATGAAAAAGTTAGGAATAATTTCTTTGCCAAATAGTTGATGAAGACTAGATCCTTAGTGGTACCAGAGATCCAGGATTTTAAAAAACTGTTTGTAAACAGTAGCTTGGGTTTTTTTGATTTTCTTTTTATTTTCAATCCTGTCTTTGCCTTACTTTCTTCATTACAAGAATGACACTTTGACATGGGAAGTCCTTGTTTAGAACTTCTGCTTTCAAAGGAAACCGAGGCTTTACTACATGTTCTCTTTGAAGGGATGAGCACAGCAATTTGTGACTGAGTGCCATATTCTTTGCCTTCATTTTCTGCAGTGCTGATTCCTTCTGCTAAAGATGGCTTGGAAATGGGCAGTTCTGGATGCGCTCCTTTTCTTGCCAATCAATCTGGCTGAAGGTAAGTGAGAAAGATCCAAAACTACACGTAGCACTGTTTGGTACTTTGTATTTCCAAACACAAACTTCATAGTACACCAGAGCAAATTTTGCCCAATTTTTAGTGGAAATGGAAAGAGTAATATCAGCTCAGGTGGCAAAATAATCGTGTGCTCTGCAGAGTGGCACAGGATGATAAATCTGATAGGAATCCAGCTCTGGTTATCTGAAGACACGCCTGTTCAACAGGGACAATAGTAGGAGAGCTATGATTTCAGGAATGAAAGGGATCCACATATGTCTCTTACTAAACTACTGCTCCAAGTGATGTTGGTTTTAGCCATGCCACAGGTCTGTGTTCCACAGCTACTCTGGTTTTCTTCTGGTACTTGAAGCAAGGCACCTAATTCAGGAACAGAATATAATTTTTAAAGTAATTTCCTTTCCCTTAAGCATGAATTTTGCCCTCCTCATCAATTTTTCAAAGCCTGTATTAAAATGATAGAAATTTGTTGCCGAAAAAAAAAGGTGGAGGACTTGCAGCTCCTCAGCATCACTGTCTACAGCAAAAAGCCACCATCTTCACTGCACCTCCAAACTTCAGGGAGGTAGATCTAGAAGTTGAGTATTAATATGTGCCCCAAGGCTTCCAGTACAGTCAGGAAGGGTATTTTTAAGGATGATGAAGCTAAGAGTTTCCTGTGCTTTCACGGTGGCTGTAGCATCTTTTTAATGTCTTTTTTTTTTTTTTTTCATCTTATGCAGCTTACAACAGTGTGAGTGTAGAGGTTGGCCACGAAGCTGTGCTGAGTTGCCCCAACATCTCCAAGGCGTCTTTGCTGCTGGTGACATGGAAGAGGAATTGCAGCAATTGCTGCTTGTTGTCCTATCGAAGGGATCACAATGAGACAAGCAGGCTGAACTGCAGTGAGAGGATCACGTGGAAATATTCACCTGTCAGTGACCCTGTGCTTCGTATTTACGCTGTGAACCTTGGGGATGAGGGAAATTACACCTGTGAAATTGTCAACAGTGAAGGGAATTTTCATTTCTTCTCTTCTCTGACTGTGATAGGTAAGACTGCATCACTAAAATAAAAATTAAATTAGTCTATTTGCAACATAGGCAGGAACAAAATAATATTAGGATGCATAATGAATGCATCAAGTCACCTTTTCATATAGTCAAGTAAAGTATATCTAGATTTCCATAAATTAAAAAAAAACACGGTAAGACTTTGTGTTATGGCTATATTAGTTAATCTATCTCAATATAACTAAAAACGATAAGAAATGCATTTTGAAACTCTGTGATTGCTATTATTAATTTTAGTCACTTGAATTTTTTTATTAGGTTTTTTTTATTTGTTTGTTTTGGATTTGGTGGGCTTTTGGGTGTGGGTTTTTTTTTGTTTTTGTTTTTTTTTTTCCTTCCCTGCAGAATCTTGCCTTTTGGATAAGGACTTAGGTGTTGTGTGAGCCTTTCCCTGTTTTGCCAAATTTGGAGTGTGAGTTGTTAGACTTCAAGCAGAACAGTTTTGTGCAATTCCTCTTTTATTTCCCTGCTCTCAAATTTTGGATTCAACATATCCAAACTCCTAAATATTGTACCTGAAGCTTCAGCAATCTGCCTTTTTGTCAGTCAAGTTGTAAATCTTCATTTAATCCACTCCTCTCTGTCATCCCATCCCCTGTTAATCTGTCATGCCCTGTTGATCTGTCATACAGGAAAAAGTATTTTATATACAGCCAGCTAGTTTTTGAGGTGACCACTTTGGATTTCTTGATGTATTGTTTTACTTTTAAGATGTGCTAATATTTCAAATTATTTTAAAATCTTACAAATTGGTCATGCAAACTAAAAAATACCACCTATTTTTCACTTTCTCAGTTGGTGATTTTGTACTAAAAATGAAATACAAAGAGAAATAGAAAATATGAATAGAAATGATGGTTGTAGCTTTTAAAATTTTGTGTGTAGTCCCTCCTACAGTGACTCTGACCCATGACAAGAGCCGGGTGGCTGTCTGTCAGGCATCTGCAGGAAAGCCAGCTGCTGACATCTCCTGGATCCCTGCAAGCAATCACAGCTCTGAGGAAGAATTCTATCACCCTAATGGAACAGTGACCAGAGTGAGTTACTTCAGCTGGGCCAACAGCTCCTTTCCTTCTGTCACCTGCCTGGTCACCCACCCAGCCAAGAACCAGACTCTGCTCATGGACCTGACATGTAAATAATGTTCTTTTGTGATTGCTCTTCATCATGCCTCAGGCTCCTCTGTGCTGTTCTGTGCAGCTGTTCCCACTAAATGCCAGGGCCCTGGAATTAGGTTAGCCCGGTTATAGGGTGAAGTCCTAGTGCCTGTTGAGAGAGAAATTAATAATTTTGAGTTAGTTGAAACCAAATGCTTTGTGGCACTCTTTGGAGAAGCTTTCAGCGTGTTTTTCTTTCAATTTCTGTTCTGTTTCACAAGAAATCCTTATTCTGCTTTGAGTGGGTTCACCTTGGCTGGCCTCCAGGTGCCTTCCAAGCTGCTCTATTGGTCCCCCTCTTCAACAAGACAGAGAGAAAAATACAATGGACAGCTCGTGGGTCAAGGTGAAGACAGGGAGAGATCACTCACCAAGTATTGTCACAGGCAAAAGAGACTTGTGAGAAAGTAATTTCTTGCCACTCAAATCAGAGTAGGATAGCGAGAAACAAGAACAAATCAAAAAGCACCCTCCCCACAACATTTTGTCCAGCTTTTCCACTGGAGTGATGGTCTGGAGAAAATTTCCTTGGAAAATGTCTGTCTGTGACTTTCGTGTGTTCCAAGGGTAGTAAAGGATAAAATTCAGCTTCTCCTCCGGCTGTGCTGGACCTGCTGGAAGTCTATCACAGTAGAGTTTGTAAGAACAGCGAAATAAGTGCTCATATCACCAAGCAGAGGCATGAAGAACAGAAGTCAGCACAGACCAGTCATTAATAACAGCATTTTGCAGGGATGGCTGCTCAGTTCTGTTGTTCAGGGCTAACAGTACTTGAAGAGAAGGAGAGTGTAAAGGCAGATGAGTTGAAAATGAAAATGTGTTTGTACGCATAAATGAGTAGACGTGTGAGGCAGCTTCTTACTGCTGGTTGGCATCCAGACATCTCTTCTGTTTCTATCTGCTTTGTTTGGAAGCAGAGGATTAGCTTTTTCCTTCGGTTAAGGTAGGCAGTAACATCACAAATCCATGGATACAGACAACTAGCTCTGTAACTTGCTCTCTTTTCTCATCTCTCAGACATTTCCCAGAGACATCTCTCAAACACTTCTCAGAGACTTCTCTACATCCTGTTAGGAGCAGCTGCCTGTGTCGGTGCTGTCACTGGTGTGACTTTATGCTTGATTTTCAGGTGCAGAGGTGAGTCCTTTGATGAACCTGAAATATATTACAATCCCATTGCTGACTATATCCAAGTACAAGGACGTACACTTTATTGCTAAGAGTGAGGTGGGAGGTAAGGGTTGAGGAAAATGTTCATATATGCATTGTCCTTTTGGAGAAGTTGTAATAAAATAAGGGGTGGCAATTTCAAAGAAGTCTGGAGTTTTGAAAGGGCCATAGGTATTACGATATTAATGCATTACAGACATGTCAGAGATTCATCCAGGATGAAAAGGGTTCTTTCTGAGAGTAGGGCAGGCTTTGAGTTTTTAGAATTATTTTGTTTGTTCTGCATTTTGTTCTGCATTTACCAGTACAAAATCCTATACTTAAGAATGACAGTTCACGAATTAATGGTTAAACACAAATGAGCTCTGTTTCTATCAGCACTCATAAGTTTTCCCTTGAGCAAGAGTAAGAATAGGCCAAATGTAAATTCTTTGATATCTTTCAGATAACTCTGCATTGGGCATATTAGATAGCTGATTTGTTTCATTTGTTATACTAAATGCAAAACACAGCAAAACAAAGCTACTAAGAGGAAAATGAACTCTACCCCAGTAGAAACCAGGACATCCAGCATGACCAAAAGTTTCAATGAAGGGCAAAATAAAAGAAGAGCATATTAGAGAGCGGGATGTAAAAAAATAAGAACTTTACATATGAGGGTACCTGTATTTTGAAGAAAGTCTTTGAAGAGCTGAGGGCAGCTAGAGGAGAACCCCAGATATGGCAGCTGTGTATCTTGTACCATCAAACCATTCTAACTTCCTGACATCCTACTTTCAGCTTGCTGGTTGTGTAAATGGGCACGTGGCCTGGCAGAACCCTCTACAGTAAGTGGGCTTTGTGTGCGTGTGTGTTCTTTGCAGGTTTTGGTGTATTCTTCACTAAAACTTCTAATTTCTTTGCAATGTGTCTGCTCTGACAAATGTCCCATTTAGCTCTGTGTGCACTGGGAGGGGGGAGTGAGGAACACATTGTCTGTGAGGATGTCTGTTTTTTGGATGGCCCTATCTTCATGTATAATCAGAGTATTTGAGCAATTGTGTAAGCACTGGATAGAGAGTGGTGTGGTGCATTTCCTGCCTATAAATTACATTTACCATCCTGAATTTTAATTACCCCAAAACATAATATTCTCATATTGCTGCTTCAAGGAGTAGTCTTAATTCAGATGTTTTGTTTAAGTATGTGTATTCTTAATGGCAGAAATCTGCCTGCTTACAGAATGGATAAAACTAGACATGCCTTTTACAATGAGGGAAAAAGGTCCACTTTGTTTTGCTGTATTGGAGACAAATACAGCTATGAAATTTTTATTTTTTATGTGGCAGTTCATATACTTGGAAGCCAGGAAAGAGCAGTGATAAATCTGCCATCAAAACTTTTACTTTATCTCAAATTCCAGAGTGTTGTGGTATATCTTTAACAGAATGAAAATGCACTGCTTTTTCCTCAGGACTTCTGCCTCACTTAATGCACACAGAAAGACCAATTATTTCCTATTTCGTTTTCTGCTCATGATTTAATTAATGGTCATGTGCCTTGTTTGTTGCAAACAAGTCAAAGTGCTGTGAAGTTAGAATTATTAATTTCCTGATATGCTCCTGTGTGGCATTCAGGACAATTCTTTTGATGAGAGTGGGAGTTGCAGAGATCAAAAGCTTCCAATGATTTTAGGTACCTAAACTGGATTGTTTGTGGTCTGTCTGTTTATTTATTTATTTTTATTTTTGTTTTGTTTTTTGTTTGTTTTGTTTTATTTTTGTTTTGTTTTGGTGTTCTGTTTTCAGAGAAGCTAGCACTGTTCATTTTCATCTATTTTGCTGCAGATACCAACATTTCAAAATTTGTTTTCGATCATATTAAGAAAAAAAAGTTCAAAGGCTGTCCTGTTGAGGCTTTGTGAAGGCTGTTCTTTCATCTTTCTGCCAGTTCATGTTTCACCCTCTGTGCTCTACCCTTTTGCTCAGAGAGCTCAGAGAAATCACTTCACAGTTCTTTTGCAACAGTAAAATGGTACCCACCAGGTTTCTTCTGCTCTTGCTTTTTGTTAGGGATCTGTAGGAATGACGGTCCCACAAAATTATACAATGTCATATAATGACACATGTTTTTCTTCCTGTTGCAGACTAAAACCTCCAAGTTCTCACCCTCATGTGAGAGAAGAGAAGCACTCAAACCTCCTGACTTTCCAGAGAAAATCTATGAGAATTACAAGCCACGATCTGTTTATGTATGCATAAACAATGTAGGCACAAGTAGCCAGCTCAGGTACTAATGATACTCAGCTACTTGAACTTGTACTTCAACTCTTAAGCCTCAGACACCTTACCCACAAAAGCCTTTGTCTTTCCCGACCTGACAATGGTGGGGCAGAAAACCCCGTTTTGATAAGTTGTTTTTCTCTTTCTCTAAATATCAGTACAGCTCTAGAAAATGTTGGAACTTTTAAAGATTGAATTAGGGAAATACCTTAATTTTGTTTGAAAGTGGACTCTGAGCTATGAGCTGCCTTTCCTTAAAACAATAATTGATATATACCTGTGCCAGAGGAACAGACTTCGGGTGAAGATGTAGCACTTTTCTTTCCATTTTGGCAACAGGATTCTCTTAAAAGTTCTGTGTTGGAAGCAAGAGAGTGACATGAGGGACCTCAAAACACAGAAGGTCAAAGAAATACATCTAACAGAAATGCAGAAATAAGAGAATTTTAAGGGTTGTTGTTGTTGTTTTGTTTTATTTTCTGGGTAGATGGTTGCACATGAAAGATGATGATCTAGTATTTGACATCTTTGTTTATTTTTAAATTTTTGATGTACTTATTTTTCAATTAATCATTCTGTTTGTATTGATAATTGATGGAAAATAAAACCAGTTTGATATTATACTCGATATAGAAATTAAAAACAGCAATGGACAATTTTTGGAGACTCTTTAAAGTACATGTGCAAATATGCAAATATTTACCTGAAGGATTTCTGTGATTATTTGTGTAAACGTTTATTGACCAATTTTTGAGAAGCTGACATCACAGCATGGTTTTACTGAGAACAGAAGTGTTAAGTTGTACAAAGTGCAGGTGTTGTGATTGTTGAAAGCAAAGGGGAAAAAAAAATAACCCTAACCACACCATTTATTTCTTCCCAACTTCATGTCCCCAAGCTGAAAAAACCTCCACAAACTGTTAGTTAATTTCAGTTTTCATTGGTCAGGTCTGTCAGACCATCCAAACACTAATGCAGCAGTAACTACTCTCAAATGTGTGTTTTGAAGAACTTTTTACTGCTTGTTGCTGTAGGGTCATCTCTGCTACATAAATGTTCTTAGGCATGAGCATCTCCCAGTGCCTTTTAATTGCACTTTATCACTTCTAAATAGACATGGATGTCTGCTGACAGCACTCCAGCCTTTCATTTTGGTCAGAAAGGCATGAAGAATTACTCTCTGCCTTAAGGAAAAGGGTCTACATAGGTCAGGCTGCTTTTCCAGGCTTGGTGGACAAGAGAAGCCTTTCCTGAGGTGTGGAATGTCAGTGATGGGTCGCTCTCAGAGCTGTATTGGAGAAAAATACAGCTGTGAAACCTTTATTTTTCATGTGTGCAGCTTCATCATGTCTTCTGTTGGGAGGGAGAAGCACCTTTTCGTCTGTAAAACCTCTGGGAGAAATAAGTGACAGCTTGGAATTAGTGCAAATAGGTTTGAAATGATGCTAGATGGGAAAAGTGTTTTGTAGCTCTAGTGAAATCCACAGCGGTGCCTTAGTCCAAGGTGCTGTCGAGGGGTCACTTGTGACTGGAAGCTTCTGAAATAGAGGGAAGATCTCTTGTTGCTTAAGGAACTGCCCAGTCAGGTCTAAACCTGGGTTCCTGGGCTGGTGTTTCTCAGTGTGCTAAGTGAGCGTGGATTTTTTTTCCTTGTATTGTTTTTTCTTTCTTGTTTTTTTTTTTTTTTTTTTTACGGACAGCTACAGCAGTCTGTGCCTTTTTCAGGAGCTGGATCCTTGCAGCCAGACTGAAGGATGACAGGGCTGTTAAAACTGAGAGGCTGTGGAGCAGTCTGCTTCTGGCAAACACAGTGCAAGCACAGTGTGCGGTCGTTATTAGTGTGTAACGTAAGAACGTCTCATAATTCCTTTGCACCAAGTGAAATGTTGAAGGGTGAGATCTAGTGGAGACAGAAAAGATAGAACCTAGACAGGGAGATGATGGTGCGTGGGGGAAAGCTCTCTGAAAGAGCATCACTGTGATAATTTGCCCTGGCTGAAAACTATGTTTTTCAGTCATAACTTTATTTTCACCTTTAATTTGTATTTGGTGGAATTGGTTCAGTCATCTGCAATGTGTCAGTACTTCCATTAACCCAGAAATTCTGAGCAGACTTGGTGCTGAAATGAGGTGCTCTGGCAATGACATGGGCTACCCTGCAATAAAAT
The DNA here is from genome assembly GCA_013390045.1 of Picathartes gymnocephalus. Taxonomy (NCBI): domain Eukaryota; kingdom Metazoa; phylum Chordata; class Aves; order Passeriformes; family Picathartidae; genus Picathartes; species Picathartes gymnocephalus. The sequence goes on from WEKY01021944.1 coordinate 250,493, forward strand.
TGGCCCTCATGGTTTTTAACCTTGTTTTGTATGATTAATAAATCTTACCAGGCCAAAGAGAATAATGTGGCTATGAGGGTGGATGTAAGAAAGTCTGGGACATCATAAAGCTTCTACAGGTACTTTCACTGTTGGCTGTGACTGGTGAAGGGCAGGGTTCTGTCACATGCGGAGCTCCTGGGGTGAGCTTTGGTGGTTTCCTCTCTGCCTGCCATCCCCGGAGCCGTGTATGTCCTGCTTCTTGGGCTGATGAGCTGATCTATTGAGTATTTTGAGAATGAGAAATAAATCACTTAAATATTTTCTGTCATGCTGCTTTTGTAGGGATAGGCAGTTTGGTGCAACCCGAAAAACAATTCAAATTGTGTGTTTGGTCTCTTATAGGAATTCGGTCTCAAAAATAAGCAACTTGAGAATGTTTTTATGAGTATATTTATCATGCATTTTTCCCCCCTTAATTATAAGTATACTTTTGGTGACCCTATACTCTTTTTATTTGCACTAAAAGCAAATTTAATCAAGGCAGGTATTTTAGAGTGCCAAAATGGCCTTGCCACAATGTGTAGGAAAATGCTGACTGTTTGTTGAATAATCATTTTGAGAGAGCTAAAAAGTGATGGGAATTGGAGTGAGCTATTTGCACATTGTCACAAGAAAAAAATTTAAAAAAAAAGCTTGGGAGCGTGACACTGCTGTTTCAGATTGACTATTTAGTCAAAGGCACAGTTGACTGAATGTCACTTGAGCTTTTTAGCACCAGATGTGATTATAGATGAAAATGCTCCTGTTTATTGTGTGGATTTTCACTCACATTGTTCATAGGACACTCTTTGTAATAATGATGATGTCTGCTTTCTGATTAATCTATGAACAATTTATCTTCTGGAAATAGCAGGTGTTGTGAAGCCTCTTTCTCTTCACTGAATATGGAAAAAAATGGTGACAAAGTGTTATGTTTAGAGCCTCATAAATTGTAATGTGACTTCAGAGTATGAACAATATTTGTTTAAAATCACAGATTTCAACACCAGGATTGAAATGTAGAAGGTAAATAATTTTTCTACAGACTTTGGAAATGAGGCAAATTTCCAAAGGGTATTTGCCAGTTGAATGGAGAGCTTGGATTCCTAAGTTTGCAGTTGCAGCTATAAGTTTTGTCTAACCTTCTTGGCATCAATTTGTCACACCTTTTCTTCTCTGATGAGATAATAATGCTTTCCTTTGTTCTCCTCTAATAACTGTAACACCTGTGATATCTTTGTGGCCTGGTCTTTCTGACTTTGTGAAGTTTTTACTGTTAATGATAACTTGTCAGCTACTTGATTTTGTGTCCACAATCTGTATACACCTGTCATGTGCTGGAGGCAGTGAAGAGCTCTGGATTCAGAATTAACTAAGTGGGACTTATTCTACATTTCCTATCACTTCTCTGTCCTGCAATAGTTTGTGCTTGTGCTCTTAATGGTGCTTCTTCAAGCAAGTATCCACTTTTCTCTTTTTCCTCCACAATCTTTCCATGCACTACTTTTCTCAGTTTATTGGTTTTTTATGTTCTCTAAGTATTTTATTATCCAGTTTTATTTCCTTCTCTTTTTGACACCAAGTACAATTTTATTCTTCATTCCTTTGCTGCCTTTTGTATGTATGTAACAAGAGGTTTCAAATTGTGACTTGCTCTGGAATTTTTTAGTGCTTTTCACTAAAGTCTTCTCCATAGAGACATACTTACTCCAGACTTCTGTGAATCTAAGCTCACTTACCAAATCCAAATGCATAATATGCAGCATTTTATTTGTTCTTGGCTGACGTCTGTCTTGCAGAATCATAGAATTGGTAAGGTTATAAATAACTTCTGAGATCACCAAGTCTAACCATTAACCCAGCACCATCCTGGTCACAACTAAACTGTGTCTCTCAGTGACACATTTACATGTGAATTTACATGTTCTTGAGCACAGCCAGGGATTTCACCACTTCCATGGGCAGCCTGTTACAATGCCCTACTAGCTTCTCAGTGAAGAAACTTTTCCGAATATCTAATACACTCTGCAGCAACTGTGACGAAGAGGAGTGAGAAAAAGGTGAGGGGAACAACCCTGCAGACACCCAGATCAGTGGAGAAGGAGAGCAGGAGGCGCTCCAGGTGCCAAAGCTGAGGTTCCCCTGCAGCTTGTGCAGACCTTGGTGAAGGAGCTGTGCCCCAGCAGCCCATGGAGATCCATGGAGGAGCAGATTTCCACCTGGAGCAGAATCCTGGCAGGAGCTGTGACCCTGGAGAGGAGTCCGTGCAGGAGCAGGTTTTCTGGCAGAACCCACACTGGAGCAGTTGGTTCCTGAAGGACTGCACCCCATGGAAAGGACCCACGCTGGAGCAGTTCATGCAGAACTGCAGCCTCTGGGAAGGACCCACCTTGGAGCAGTTTGTGAAGGACTCGATCCCACGGTAAGGAACTCGCTGGAGCAGAGGAAGAGTGTGAAGGAATGGCAGAGGTGAAGAGGTATAAACTGACCCTTAAACTCCATTCCCCACCCCCCTGCACTGCTGGGGCTGGGGAGTATGAGGTAAGTCTGTGAAGAAGAGGGAATGAGAGCAAAGATGGTTTTAATTTTGTTGTTACTTCTCACTATTGTCGTCTGTTATTAATTGGTAATAAATGAAATTAACTTCCCCAAGTCAAGTCTGCTTTGTCCATGACACTAACCAGTGAGTGATCTCCCCATTCTTACCTTGACCCATGAACTTTTCCATCATATTTTCTCCCCCTATTCTGCTGAGGAGGGGGAGTGAGAGAGTGTCTGACTGGGCAGATGGCTGCCAGCCAAGGTCAATGCACTAGGCAAGGCTTAGTCACCAGCAGAACTATAATAGGAAAGACGATGCTGTAAACACTGGATTCTACATTATTAAGGCATTTTTATGCCGATGGTCCCTCTCTAGGTCTTCTGACTTTAATCTCATCACTGTGTACTGAGCTCTGAAAATTTCATTTCCACTCATTCTATTCTCTCAGCTGTCAATAAGTACTGCTGAGCAAACAAGGCTAAGTGCTTTTGGGATTGATTTTTGTCTCATTTCTGCCACAGTCAAACAGAGTTTATATTGTCATATCATAATGCTCATACCTAGCTGTGCTTATAATTTAGATTTCCATGTGTATGTCTGAAATGGAAACCAGGGGACAACCCCCTCTGAAATAGTTTCTGTGTTAGATTTATGATCTCTGAAGAATACAACCCCCTCTTTTGTGCAAAACATGTGGCAGAACAACGTGCTTAGTACATAAATGTCTTGTAACTCACTCCATCTCGTGTGAGAGGAGTGTTGTGTGGAATAAACAGACGAGTGAGCCAACTACTGAAAAGCTCTGGTCTGGCTGCTTGTCTTTTTGAGCAACTCACTTGAAATATTCAAATCAGGAAGATTAGAATCCAACACCAACATTTAGTGTATTGTTAGGGCTGCTGCCTCCTCGATCAGGCAAGTTAGTGCCTGCAAAGCTCTGATACCTCCAGGAGCACTGTCTGCCTCTAGGTCTGAATATCTACCAGCTACACTTAATATCACATCCTTCATCGTTGTCATTCTTGTGTAATCAACAGTGGCTGCCAATTTCATGCTGCCATAGATAGCAAAAATAAAAATGTACAGCTATATGCAAACATCTTGATTCATAGGTACATTGTTCTGTGTGTGTGTGTGTGAAGCTGTGAATATATACAGGAAAAGTTATGAGTTTTTTCCTTGAGAAATTAATTTCTTAATAATTTCCCATCAACTGAACATCTCATTACATATAAATGTTGTGAAAGACCTTATAAGACAGACAGACACATGAGGGATAAAATGAAAAGTTGCTGTGGAAACCATAACCTGAAATAAATCTTTCTTCCATGCACTCAAAATCCCAGTCTTTGTCTTCTATTAGAATATTGTTTGCATATTATTTCCCTCTTTTAGAAAGAATCTGAATTTCTGATATACAAATGGAAATCCCATCTTGACAGTGACTGTGAAGTGCATCTCAGACTAATGGAATTTTTTTTTTCCCCTCCTGTGAGTATTTTAAGCTTTTCTCTTGTCCTGGTATCAGTCTGGTGTAAGGCAGAAAAACATGTAATCCCTGCTGGTCAGTACTGCCCACCTCTGACCAGCTGCATCAGTTTGGAACTGATGATATTAATGCCTTAATTGGAGCTAATTTTGATATAGGAGACAGCTTGGGGTAGGGTATAGAAGAGAGAATAAGAAACACTATAGAAGATGCTAAAGCATAGAGGAAATATTTGGCTAAACACAAAACATTCTTTAGCTCTCCACTTGCAGCTGTCATTATCTCTCTATAGCACATTCTTAGAAAAAACCATTTCAAATAGGGCCTGTCAAATGAGCAAAAAAGAGATTTGAGCTGTGGTATGGAGAGGCTGGATCACACCAGAGCTGGTGTCTATGTTCTGTCCTTGGGACTCTCCTGTAGCTGTTGTTCTCTGCAGTCATCTGTTGGCAGATGCATTCACACAGCGTTAGCCTGAGTCAGGAATGTGCTTTTGGAAAGGAATTCCCGGTGGTCCCGTGCTCCCTGTGCTGGGTTGGTATTGTCCAGCAGCCTTGGAGCACACAGCAAACGCTGCATCTTTTCTGCAGCACCCCAGGGCTTCACCTAATGCTCTCCAGCTGCTCACGGGTGTTCAGCTCACAGGATCAGAGCAGAGCTAGCCCAAAATAAAATCACCCAACCCGTGCTGTGCTCTGTCAAATCACTCCTGCTGAGCTACGCAGCTGATGAGACAAACTTAGCTTTTGTTCACCAAGCTCTTCCCACAGTGTGACTTTTTTTTTGTAATCTGTTTTGCATGCAAGAAATAACTTCAGCATCAGCTCCAAGAAGGCACTGAAAAATACAAATTTGCAGTGCTCATGTATTGAAGATCGTCCTTGATCACACGTAGGATGTGCATGGAACAGACAGGGCCAAATATTGTGTGTGCTCCTGTGATATTTCAGTCTAGCAAAAAGCACTGGGGACTGATTCTTGACCTGCTAAAATTGGATTGCTTGGCAAGAAAAGAGCAGCCATGACTTCATGCAGGCATTATTGCTGGCTAAGCCTCACATTTTCTTCACAAATGCTGAAATACCACAAAGAATGATTTAACATCTATCTGCACAATGATTTGCAAATGCATTAGTCGCATTTCACTTATTCAGTAGTTACATATATAAAAATATACATCTATATAAAATCTGGCATGGAATTTCTACTGATATTGCACAACAGCTTGCATTTGAAAAGTCATTGGGTTTAAATGCAAGTGGAGAATTAGCATATCTGTAAAAAAAAAAAAAAAAAAAGAGGAGGGTGTGTGTGTGACAAAAAAAATGTGTAAAAAGCCAAATTCTTGGATGCAATGTCAGGGCCAGTCCCATACCTGGAGTTCACCCTCAGCAAACATTGTAGACATGGACACCACCTGAAGGGCAGGCAATTATTTTGCCCTTCCAGTTTTAGTGCCACCAGTGCAGAGCTCAGCCTGGTAGAGTTTGGTGGAATTGGCTCTGAACCAGTACTTGAATGCCTCTGTGGTGGCGGGGGGCAGGCTGGAACCAGATGAACTTTGGGGTCCCCTTGCAACCCAAACCATTCTATGATTCTATGATTTGAATGAGGAGCTGGCTGTGAAACAAGCCCATCTCTTCTTCGGCAACACAGAGGAACATTCTGGAGATGGCATGAGACTGTTTTAACTTTGTATAATATTTTACAGGATGGTCCAGATTGGTCAGAAGAGAGAAGACCGTAGAAAAGCACAGCTATCTGACCCTTTGAAAACCTTGCTCAACTTCTTACAGTCAAGGGTTTAGGACTTTGTGAGATGGAGATTGCATTTGAATCATCTCTTAACAGCCACTGATAAACCTGCCCTCCATAACTATTTCACTGTCTTTTAACCTTTTCAATGTTTTTAATCTATAACATAAGATGCTGCAATGAGTTCCACAAATTTAATTATGTTCTGTGAAAAAAAAACTGTGCTGGTGGTCGAAACCTACTCCTTGGTAGTTAAATGCTGATAGAAGGAGGCATTACTGTGATGAAGCTGAAGAAAACAAGTAGCAAAAGAAACAGTAGTGGCAAAGAAGAGGAGCAAAGCACCTCTCTCCAAATGAGAGGCAAGAGTCAGGAGGAAGGATAGTAGGGAGAAGACCTCAAAGGTTCCCACCTGCCCCCAAAAGGGCACATCCAGGAGTATAAACAGCCCTGGCTGAGGAAAAATTGGTCAGGTTTTCACTGGTGAGTGGGAGAATCATGAACCGCATCCCTGAGGAAGGACCTAGGATGGGGTGTTGGGGCTGAAAAATATTCTGAAGGCCATAGGAGGGATCAACAGTGGATTTTTCCTTGTTAAGACAACTGTCAGTTCCTGAAGGGAATAAAAATAACTGTGTGAAAGTGATGTTCAAGAAAGACAAGTTTAGGTGAGCTTTGGTAAAATACTTTGAAAGGAAGGACAGAAAAGTTACTGCAGATAAGTGCAGTCAGTGCAAGGAGTGTGGTTAGAAGGAAGAGCCATGCCAAGGGGTCTCATCTGAGAGTGGATAATGCTGAAGACACAGCTTTCTGGAATCACACTTAACAAGACTTGTGAAAAGAAATCTAAATTAAGAAATGAATAAAATTATTTGGGAAAGTAGTGAAGTCCTTACACCTATTTTTATAATACAACGAGAAGGGATAAAGGGAGTAAAACTGCTGCCAACTGCAGTTAAGTGGGCAGTATCAATATAAAATTATTTACTTTTATATGGCTAGAAAGTATGGTCAGTAGGAGATAACAGATGTGGTGTTCACACCAAGTGTTTATTTGAGGTGTTGTTAGAGCAGGAAACTGAATATTATCATCAGCTACATCAACTACATTGAGGTGGTAGAGCAGCAGTGTTTATTACATGACAGGAGCAATCATGTTGGAAATGGGCTGTAGAGAAATGATAGAATAATGATTTTAAAGGTATTGGAGGAGTAGAAACATCTTTTAAAGGTGTAAAGAAAGAAATGTGGTAATGTGGGTAACGTAGATTAGTTTCCGTCAGAATCATTCCAGGAAAAGATGTCAAAGGAAGCCCTCCTGGGATAGACAGGGGAGTTGAATTTGGATGCAAATAAAGAATTACTGAATGATTTTAGAGAGCGAAATACTCCAGAGATTTGTGTCACAGGAAATTTTCTTAGTCATCCAGACTGAAAACCATTAGCACTCATACACCATGGGAGTGACAACAGAAGATCTATTTAACTCCACAGTCAATGAACCAGGGGCTGATATGACTTACAATTTTGTTTCTGTGACTAACATCAACAACTTAGAGGAGACAGTTGTAGAAAAAACCCTTGAGCTAGCAAGTGAGGTTGATTTAGTTGATGTGACCTGGAACATGCGTATGTGATCTTAGTTTAAAAAGGGAAAATCACGTGTAACTGGAGGGAACTAAATGGTGAGGAATGGACCAAAAAGCTCAAGGTTTAATTTTGAATGAAGATGGGAATTTCCTTATGTTAAAGATATAGAGATGTTGGGGACTTCTCTTCTAAACCAAAATAATCATCAGACCAGCCAGCTCTGGAAATAAGGGTAAATTCTACTGAAATGGGCATTAGGAACACAGGGAAAACCTGCAAGGATAGGGAACATAACTGCCCTGCAAAAAAGCCTGTCTTAAGGCTCAAGAAGCTCAGGGAGAAAATGGGAATTGTCAACAGCTGTGCAATTGCACAGCTGGTCTTGCAAAATACCTTTAATTGCTAAGCAGGGGGCTGGCTCAGGATTGGGCAAGAAGAGCTGTGGTGGAAGTAGCCCTGAGCTCCAAAGCTCTTGTTGCATTCCTGGAGTTTGGGAGAGTCAGGTGAGCCTGTGGGGCTGGTGTTTGGAGTCACGTATAGCCAGTGCTCTGGTAGTAGAAAAAGGGTGTGTGGGGGTAAGAACGGCTACAGAGGAATATTTGGAGTTTTTTCTGTAATGAGGGGAGCACTTTGGGCCAAGTTTACTTTTGGTACCTGGCAAGGTGGGCTGGGCCAGGCTTTTGTGTTGGCCCAGATGCTCCTGGTGTTTGAGGCAGAAAGGGGTCAGTCTGAGCAGTGAAAAGCCTTGAGAAGTAATACAAACAAAGTCTTCTGTTGCCAAGTGTTAGGAAATTTTAATTATCAGTCTCGTCACTAATTTGATGTGTGATGGCTTCACATCAGAGGATTCAGCAGGTGTTTGGGCAGAGATGGAAATGAATGAATCTGTGTTGGGGCAAGGTAGACATTCAAGATGCTTCCCATACATTTTTTGTGCCCATAAAAAGTGTGGGAGATAAATAGATGCAGCAAAAATCACCACCTGCCTAAGGAGAATGTGCCCCTCCTCAAATCCTGTGGTGGCTGTCTCTGGATCAGAAAACTGCTGGATATGGTAAGAGCTTGACACCTGCTTGGCGTTTGGAAGATCACCCTCCTTCCCCAGGGTATCAAGTGGCAGCCTGAGGAGTCGTCCTTGTGTGATGTTGAATGGCCAGAGTGAAAATTTCATTGTGGACTTTTACAGAAACCTGCTTAACATGTTTCCTACTGGCTTCTTGCAAAATTTCCTCATGTGAAGTAATTTTTTGCTTGCCAGCATCTCTGAAAACATAAGCTGACTACAGCCTTGCTTGCTTTCACTGATTACTCACAGAGTCTCTGATGGTTTTTGCTTTGTTTTACCTTAAAATCCCACTTGTTTGAGTCCCAGTTTTGGTGTTTGGATTACTCTGTGTTACTGGATTTTAAAATGATTGAAAACCCAGTGGATCTGACACCACAGCTGTTAATGGCAAATTAAGCAAATCTCAGTTGTAATATTTTCTGGAGCCCTAGCTATGACTTCAAACAATAAGGGTTAACAATAAAGAGACTAGCTAAAAAAATAAATTTCTATATTCTTTCATCAAATCTCTGCTCTAGACCCCACACTTTTATGTCAAAGGAGCTCCCTTGCTTGTTTCCTTATGTCAAATAGAAATAGACAAGCAAGTCTATTTTATAGACTTTTTAAAAAGATAAAAGGAAGCCTAAGAAGAGAATCAAATGATGTCATAGTAAATAAGGAGACTTGGATTTAATTCTTTGCAGCTGTTTTCTTTTGTGATCTTGGGCAAGTAGTTTCTCCTGTCTCTCTTTCTGGTATTTTTTATCTTTAACTGAGGATACAGACCAAAGGAGACTTTCTTGTTTCTCCTGGAGATGCATTATTTTAATTACTATAAAAGACAATGAAGAGCTCAGACAGTAAAGCAAGGGGGTTGTATTAAATACAATAGAGGGGAAAAAAAAAACCAAAACAAAGCCACTCTGAGGCTCCTGACTTAAGGCTGGATTGTTCAAATATTTCTATCAGTTTGTTGTGCCCTCTGTGAATGTGGGAAACGAAGACACCAACAACATTTGCACGTTACTGGGTTAGAGATCTGAACTCTGGTGCCAACAGACACCTTGCTCTCACTTTTACAAATGTCTTTTCAACTACTAATCTCTGATGTTGAAAAAGACTGTAGAAAGCACACCCACCTGTGAAATGGAAGTGTAGGATGAACTAGCTTTTTTGTTGTTGTAGTTATTAAAATAGAAAATAAGTTACTTAATGGATTGCTCTTGTCCTACTTGAGTTTTGTGGCTAGATTGGCTAAGCTTGGGCTTATTAACACATTTAACCAACTTTGAAAAGGAGATGAGTAGATCAGCAAGGAGATGGCATATCATATTGATCTCCCATAACTATCAAGACTGTCCACAAATGGTGCTGGTTGACACTTTGGATTTGATGAACTTCAGGCAGAAGCAGCCTGGAAGGAAGGAATTTCCCTGCAACATCTAGACAAAACAGCCACCTTACTGAAAAATAGAAAAACTGCTGGTTTATAGTGCTGTTATTCAGATGAATGTGGGGTTTATTGTCAGTTCCTTTTTTTTTTAATCCCCTTTTGCTTGGGGGACACTCTTTAAAAGTCTTTTTGGGACAAGGTAATATCTGTATTTCTGTACTTGAAAAAACTTCAGGTGCTTCACTTTGCTCTTTTGACACACTTGGAAATGTGCAAATGGAAAAACCCATGATTTTGTGGGCAGTAATTCTGCACGTAGAAGCTACGTATCAGACTCTGGCTGCCTTGTGGTCTGTGAAACCTCTTTGAACAGCGGGCCACCTGTGAATTAGTGTGTTGTACTGAGGTAAGAGATGATTACGGTGATGGGGTTAGAGCAAGGAAATGACCACAGTGTGGGGGATGTAGTGTGAAAGAAGAAAATAGAAATACACCTCTAAAGACCAGGGAGGAAATGGTAGCAGGTGTCAGTCTTTTGTTGCATTAATAAAGGATTATTTTGTATTTACGTTTTGGGTTACTAAGCCATGCTATAAAACTATAGACAACCAGATCAGAAAATGCATTGCTGAGGGAAGTGATACTCTTCATTCCATTCCTGGCAACAAAGACCAGAGTCATCTGGAGCATATTCATGGCCTGCATTGTTTCCACAGTGTGATGCCAAGCAAAGGGCAAACAGGACTAATTGGTCAGCGGGGGACTTCCTTGTACGAAAAAGGCTCTCAAAAGGCTCAGAAATGACCATACCTTAATGGCAGCAGACTGTTTAGCAGGCAGTGTTTGTATTTGAGTGGAAGGACTAAAGGGAGAAGGGTCTGTCATATTCCTTGGCTGTGTGTTCAGGCTGGCCTGTCCCTGGCTGGAATGACCTCAGCCCTGTGGAGCTGAGAGCCAGCGTGTCCCCACACTGTCCTCCTGCAGCTGCAGTCAGAGGGGACACCAGCTCAGCTGAACAGAGAGAGACCTCTTGGGAAGGTTCTCTCCCTGGGTGCTGGATTGTGGATGTCACTCATTCTGGTTGTGCTCCAAGCCACACTCAGCGGACTGGCTCACCATCAGTCTTCCTTTTCCTTACCAGGGCCTGGGGAAGTGCCTATCCTTATTTGTTTCAGATCATTAACTTGCTTTCTTTTACCTCGGGGCCTTTGTCAGGTGCCTTGTGTGATGCAGAGACGATCACTCACTTTATGTCTGTGATCTCCTGTCATGTTGATGGCAATGTTTGAACTTCCCTGCTACAGCAATGAAACTCCAGGTGATACATTCGAGCATGGAGACCTCCTCCTATGCCAGAACATTTGTCTGGATATGTCACGTAGTGACAGAAAGAAATACATTGAGATAGGGGGATAAGGGAAGGAGTTTGCTCCACACTTGCTTATTATATGGTGAACTGCTGCAGGTAGAAAGAGTGCCTGTGATATTTTTGCATACAACAATGTTGAATATTGTAGAGCACTATCTGGCAAGAAATCCTACCCACACGTTTCTGGGCAATCGAATAGGAGGATGTGGTTTGCACGATGCTGAATGCAGGGCTACTGTTTCTACATACCTCTAAACAACTTAAAAATATGAGCTCTCTATTATTTAAAACTAGCTTGTCTTGGGGGTGTCTGAATATTTGTAATTATCACCTTTAGAGCAATATGTTCCACAGCAGAAGGGAATGACATGGGATCACACTGCCACTGTGTATTCCCTTGGAAATGCAGCATGTATAACTGTAACTGGCCTCACAGTTGTTATGAAGGGTTTGGATTGGGTTTATTTGATCCTTGGTTTTGTTTTTACCTCTCCCCCTTAGAATGCAACAAAACTTGGAAAGAAATTTCCAGCTCTGTTGAAGTTGTTTATGTGTGTTCTTTTTTGTTTTGTTTATTTTTTGTTTTTGTGTCTGTATGAAAATGAAGAAAGCATATAGGACAAAAAATGTTGACAGAAGCACAAGAGTCAGAAAATCTGTCATAATTTTTGTTTCTTTGCTTTGCTGAGCAGCTCAAGTGCTTCTGTGGCTTTTGTGCTGCCTAAATTTAAAAAAAGAAGAAAAATAAAATTCAAGCTGCAAGTGAATTGCATAAATCACTTTTCCAGAAACAGGAATGGAATTGGACAGCTGACAGCAACCAACTGAAGCACTTGGGTATAAATCAATGGCTAGGCAATGCAAGAGAGACAATTTCTTAACATGAAAAATGCCAGGGGAATTAGAAAGAGCTCTTTCAGCTCCCGAGTTCTTCTCTTGCTCAGAAAAAAATCTGCCATCACGAATCCCTTATATTTGGTAATTTATAACTCTCAAAAGGATTGTTTGTGACACTTCAGCTCTATGTTAGTGTACAAATAATTGTGTGGCCTATATGTGTTTCTTTGTGTACTTGTTCTGGTCTCAGGGGAGACTTTAAAGCTCCTCTCCTCAGTATCCAGAGTTTGCATTGATGTACTGCTGCCCAGTGTGCCACCAAATCCAGACATGCTGTTGATAGAACTTTATAGAAAATGTATCAAGACAGTACAACTTCAATTACTCACGCTTCAGCATGATTTTTCTTTCCTAGAATGAAATTCCAGTCACTGACCAGTTTAAAATTTTAGAGCACAATTCTCCACTGCCCTATGCCTTGCTTTGTCCTTGTGTGGTATGAGAGGGGCTACAGATTTTGGAAACGAGGAGGTTCTGGCCACTTTACACAGTCCTGTGCAAAAGAAATAGGTGGTAAAGAGCAACTGTGAAAAAAACCTTCTGGTTACCTTGTTTGGTAACCACAAACAAGTCTAAATCAAAACCAGTTATTATAACTAATGTCATTACTGTAAAGAGAGAGGTAAGTGGCTATTTCTGTAGTGCTTGGTATTGTTCATGGCTACTTAGAATTAAATCCTGAAATAAACCCTGTAACACAGCAGAAAGAAACAGCTTCTCTAGAAATCACCTTAGAAGCTTCTACCTGCCACTGAGGCCTTTAAGTGCTATCAACTCCCCTGATCTCTGATGGTTTGTAATTTTTCTCCCCTATGTACATTGTCCAACTGCATAGGTGTTTCTGCACACCATTTCAAATGACAGTCTTCTCTGACCTTTGCCTGGGAGGCTCTACAAACACTGCTGAACTCCCCAGGCTTGCCAACCTTAATTGGAATGCCCTGGAGTCTCATTCAGCTCACAAAATGTTACTACCTCAGTCTTGAAGCAGCCATGAGAGGGAGCAAATGTCATGTTCCTTTTCTTGGACACCTCCACTGCCTCTGGCACTTGGGTGTCCCAGGAGCCTCATGCCACAGAAGTATTAACCCAGAGGAAAGCTATATTGCAGCTCCCTTGTTCACCAGCCCAGCCTTCAGTGTGCTCTGTGCTCAGTGGCTCCTCTTGGGTTATTGTCCCAGTAATGATTCCTTATGGGAACCAACTTTTCACTGAAATTTTTCTTCCTTTTTTGTGTGTAGCGCACCGGGTCTCTAAATGAGCAGACACGGGGGTGCACCGGGCACAGCAGCACTGGCCAGTCAAGGGAGGTGATTGTTCTGCTTTGCTCTGCTCTGTTGTGGCCTTACCTCAAGTCCTGAGGGCATTTTTGTGTGCCATGATATAAAAAGGACATGAAGCCATTAGAAAGTGTCCGAAGGAGGCCATGAGGCTGGTGAAGGGACTAGAGGGAAAGCCTGTGAGGAGTGGCTGAGGTCACTTGGTCTGTTTAACCTGGAGAAGAAGAGGCTGAGGGGAAACCTTACTGTGGTCTTCAACACCCTCATGAGGGGAAGCAGAGGGGCTGACACAGCTCTCTTCTCTCTGGCGTCCAGCCCTGAGGGAGTGGCATGGAGCTGTGTCAAGGAGGACAGAGTGTCCTGGGTATCAGGAAAATGTTTGTCACCCAGAGGGTGGCTGTGCACTGGACCAGGCTCCCCAGGGAAGTCGTCGCAGACCCAATCCTGCCAGAGTTGAAGAACTGCTTGGATAAAGCTCTTGGGCACATGGTGTGATTGTTGGAATGTGCAGGGCCAGGGGTTGGACTCAATGATCCTTGTGGTCCCTTTATAACTCAGGGTATTTTATGATTCTATGATAAACCCTACTGAACGGGGGTGCAGGTAGACATGGAGGTGCTGAGAATCGTGGTGGGAAAGGGAGATTCCATGCTAAGTGTTTCCCAAATTACTGGCATGTTTGTTCTGCCAGGCGCTGACCCTCACGCCAGGGATGCCCAGCGCGGGTGCCGTGCTGGGGACACGGGCAGCGGGGCTTGGCTGCCAGCCGAGCCCAGCCGGACCAGGGGGGTGTGTGGGGACGGCAGCCGGGGTTGTGACGGCGGGGATGTCCCTGGGCTCGGCGGGCAGGGAGCGGGAGCTGGGCCGGGGCCGCTGCCGGGCTCGGGTGCCGCTAGAGGGACCCGCCCGCCCGGGAAAAGGCTCCGCGGCCCCGGCACATCCTCGGGCCTGCAGCGGCTCCAGGGGCCTGGCACGGCGACAACAGCCCCAAATCCCTCCCGATCCTCCTGCTCCCAACCCGCTGGTTGTGTACGCGTGCTTTCTTGCCCCCTCACGAAGTGTCCGGGGGCTCAGGCGAAGCTGCTCTGTCCCGTGAGAACGCAGCCCTCGGTGAGAGCCGGCTCTTTCCTTCCTTCTCCCTGGCACCCCTTTCATCTGGGCTGCGTTTCCTTGTCTGCACCTGAGTCAACAAACCCTCGCTCCTCTTTAGTTTTCTTTGTGCAGCTGAGGATGAGAGAAGGCAAAGCAGGTTATCGTTTCACAGCCTTCCTTGTTCCCCTGGAGGATCTTTAAACGAGAGCTCTTTTGCCCAACTATACAAAATAAGTCAAACGTGCTACTGAAATAACTTTTTCCCTTCCCTCACAGTATGCGGTATGTTGTGGGTGAGAAGAGTATGGAGTGGTGCGAGTAGAAAGGGTGGTTTAGAGGAGTGTCACTTGATTTATTTTCTCTTACATCTAGACTGCTTCCTTCTATTTCTGTTTTATGCCCTATTTGCAGGTTTAGAGCTTGGAGGGTGTTTCAGTTGCTTTGTGTTATTCTTCTCCAGTCAAGTGAAAGAGAGGAGCGGTGGAGTAAATTGTTACGCAGTGCTTTAACACCATGTGCAGTGAGCTGGAGACACAGGTGAAGGCCAGGCTGGCAGGGGCTGGGGAGGATTGGCATACACTGGGGTATTTAACGAGGAGAAGCAGGAAACATGCTAGTGGTTTGACTGTGTATTTCTGAAATTTAAAGCAAGCTGAGCATCTGTCCCTGCCACATCTAAAGCAAGGGACAAAGTCTTCATCCAGCTCTCCAGGTACTTGAGGTGGCTTTTGAGAAGGTTGGAGGGCATTGGAATGTAGATAAGATTTTAAGATATCCTTCCTTACTGCTCATTTTTTTTTTTTCTCTGCTGTTTGTAGCCCTCAAGATCTTAGCACCTGCAGCTCCCCAGGCTCACTGGCTGAGCATGGGTGGTGCTGACCAGAGCTGTCACAGCAGTCTTTGAGAAGGATCACATGTGCTTGGCTGTGCAGTGCTGTACTGACCCTGCGTGGGATGGAGGTGGCAAAACCTCCTCCTCTCCCTCTCTCAGCTCTGGGAGGTGCCAGGCAGCTCCGAAGTGAACTGGCACTTCTGTTAGCTGAATCTGAGCTGTGATGAGTTCAAGTGAGTTTATTTCAAGGCTGCCTGACTCTGTAAGGAGAAAACTTCTCTGTGTCTCCTTGTTCTCCTCCTTCCCCTTTCTTGATTTATTTTGCTCCACAGCTCTCATTTTCATCCCTCAGACAGCAGTGTGTGATTCCTTGTACAGTTAACAAAGGAACCCCTCTTCTCCCCTTCCCTCATTTCCCTTCTCCTCTCCTCTACCCCAGGACCTCAGGATGAGATGCTGGCTGCCCATTTCCCTTAGCTTTTGGTTTTCTAACTGTAAAAATGAGATAAGACCTACCTGAGATAATTAATTAATTAATATTTCTTCCACGACTTCTCTTCTTTGAAAACCAGATGAAAGAAATACTTGTCAAAATGCAGGAGACCATCAATGAAAGAGTTTAGAAACAGTCCAATAGGAAACATAACTTATCTTTATGTGTGTGGAAAATGAAGTCATGCTTACCTGTTTTACATATGTCTTGTGTGGGAAACTGTTTTGGGTTCAAAATGACAGCAGTTTAGTGGCTGCAGAAGTAGATGGGGAAGACAAATCCCCAACCTGAAAACACAGTAGCTTGAATTTTTCTTCTCTTAAATTCCAGTATTTTTGCATATGTCTGAGATGATTCATCACCTAAAGCTTCAGAGCTGGACTTTCTGATGACAGGGAATGCAAGCCCTGTATTGATCAGAGCTATTGAGGTAATTCAACACTGATTTTGCTAATCACTGGCATTCTTCTTGAAAGGGATCTCTTTTTGTGTCTGGCTGGGGAGCAGTGCTTTCTGTGTTGAGCCCACCTGGCCATGAATCAGTTCAGGCTGCCTCCAAAGTAATGGATGAATGTGAAAGACCTTTTTCTTTTTCTTTTTTTTTTTTTTTTGCTGTGGACGCAGGCACAGCTTTGCTGCTGCTGGTTAGTGGTGTGTGTTTGTGGGGCTACTATCTTCTAGTGACGGCCAGACTAGAAACAACTGGAGTGCAAACTGGCTGATTCCTTATTTCATGGCTGGGGACTGTTTCATGCAGCTTCGTGCTGTGAAAGATGGGAAACCAGGCTTAGCCAAGAGTGAGTTGCTTAGCAGACGCTTGCTGTCATACAAATTAGCCACAGCTTTTGCATCTTGGAGTGCTGCCAACACAGAAACCAGCTATGGCATTAAATGTCTACCACCAGTCATGATCTAAACTGAAAGTGAGAAGATTAATCCCTCTCCTAGCATTACCTTAGCAGTTAGTGCTTTTTGTGGTGTTAAATGTGTTTTTCATCTTTAAACCCAAACCATGAAATACAGCTCTGAGTTTCAAATAAATGGGTGTACAGGAAGAAAGGAAAAGGCTTAATTTAGTGAGGGGAAAATATCATCCATGTATAGGAGGTATCTTGCTTTAAAGTGGAAAGAGAGGCTAGTTTTTATTAGTGCTGCCCATCTGGTACATAGCAATGCATACCTTTGAAACTATATTTTAAATAATTTTTGGCCTATATAAAATACATATTGTAGTATTATAAACAAGAGTAGATACAACTGATTTGAGCTATTAATGGATAAAAAGCAATAGCATTTGATAAGAAGCATCTTTGACTTTACACTGCCCCATCCAGGACTTTAAATTCATAATTTTACTAATGTACTTTGACTAATGAAACACAGTACTTTTCCCTTGCCTGGAAATATTCCCTTCTGAAATTTTCCTGAGTTGCAGAGTTCTTACTTAAGAAGTAACTCACTTGAATGTGAAGTAAACAACTGAAATTTATGAAACTCATACTTTGGTAAGTTAAGATAGAAAGTGAGGATATAAAGTTGCTTTCGGTCACTGGTGTCCATTATGAATGGGGGATTTGACACCAGAAAGGCTGTTTTGAATTTGGTTGGTACCCTTGGCTGTTCACAGTCCTTGCTGCTGACTTCTGTTTGTTCTGTTCTCTGTAATCTTTCCTCTTAGCCAAGGTCAGTATCATCAAACCTTTAATTTTTTCTTTATGACGGCTAGAAACACTAAATCAAAAAACCATATATGTTTCTTTTAGAGGTTTAGCTTTTCTGGTTGAAATAAATGAAATAAGAAATTTGACCCTGATTCTCCAGAAGACGGTGAAAAATTTGAAAAAAATAATTGGTTTAATAATTTCAGGGTTTCACAGAGGAGGAGATGTCAACATTTTGCTGGTAATGTTTAGCAGTTCTGCTATTGGTAGTATTGTCCCTGTAGTAGGACTGACGCAAGTGTTCTTCTTAATATTTACAGGGCTGCTACCAGGGTTTCCTCTCACTTTCTTGCAGGATTTACTCTTTGTTGTGCAGAGCTCCAAAAAGCTTTTTTTTTTCTTTTTTTAGCGGTTACACCAGTGGTTTTCTGTTTCCCTTCTGCGAGGGAACTCTGTGCAAAGGTCGAGTAGTAATGTGTGCTTGCCTAGAAATAACGTGCTGAGTTTGTAACTACTGGAGAAAATAATTTGGCACTGAGCTATTTCCGTGCACCTCCCCAGCACCGAGAACAATCAGGCACCAGCTGAAGGCAGCGGCTGCCAAAAGCGCATTTGGATGAGGTGGGTGTTTCTGGGTGGTACAGTCATGCGTTAACAAGTGTGACTGCATCACTGAAACAAATGTATTTTTGTGTCCCCAAGCTCTCTGTAGGGATATGCCATCCTCAGGAGGAAAGGACACCAATAAAGCATCTGGCAGGGAGGAAAGGCAAAGAAATGAGTACAGCATAACGAGGTGTATCTAAGTGTTTGCTGTCAGTAAAAACCATCCACCTGAGCTGGATATGGTGTTCACAGGTGCTTCAGGAACCATTCTCTATGAAAGCTGAAGTGGGAGTGGGTCAGTGCTCCAAATCCAGTTCTCTGGGTGTTGGAAGAAATCTAAACTGATGACGCGTGGGCAGCTGCAGCAGGGATAGAGACCCAGGAAGCTTTGTGCAAACTCTGGAGGAGATGTAAGCCCTTTCCCTGAAATACACACACGGAGTCTTCTGACAGAGGTGGGAAACCAGACACAATTTTTTCTCTTTGCTCAGACTGAACTCTCACAGGGCACAGAGCTACTCACAAAAAATCTTAGCAATCCGGTGCATAAAATCTTGCTCCATAGTGCTCCTTGAACCTGGTGCTAAGGTCCAGTGGAAGCCTGTGTGCTCCACGGGGAGGGAAAGCAGCATCCTGCAGACATCTCAACCTTTATGCATTTTGAAAGGGGGAATTAATGTGTTTTTCCTGGACACATCACATGCATGGGTAAATGCTAGAGATGAAATGATACTGTGTGGTGCTGTGCGGGGAAGAGTTTGGCACAGTGGGTTCTGTGAGGGAACGAGTGATGAGTCGCAGTCAGACACCAAGAAATGATGGTCCACAAGCCGCGAGTGCTTTTAATGGAATAACTGCCCACTTGTTAGATCAGACTTCTTGTAGCTGCCTCTCCCACCGCTGTGTTGACGGGTGAGCAGATACAGCTCAGTGAAAATGATACAAAAGAAACCACCCTGGATCTTGAGAAATGTTTAGCAGCTTAATTAGTTTCAGAGTATAATACTGTTAACAGTGCATAAATGACAGCTATTTTCTGTTTATCTACATATGGTTCCTTCTTTGAGCCTCACCGATTATTATTTAAATGAGTATTTTAAGTATCTTTTCACCTGAAAAGCAGCCCCTATTTTTCCTTGCAATTTGATTTCACAAGATATTGTCAAACATCTTACAAGTAAGAGGATAAACAATATAGCCTGTACTCCAGCAGCCATAAAAGGAGTGGCAGGGGGAGAGGAATGGATTCCCCCAGACACCCCGTATTATCACTCAGGAAATGTGGGAAACAGAGGTCTTCAAGATCGACTGCTTTTGTGGGGTTTTCTGTGCTGCCTTCTGCTAATCCTTTTAGAAAGCTAGATTTCATGTCTCTTTCTGGAGACAGCAGAGGACAGCTGATGCTTAGAGCAATTTTTCCTCTCAGCATAATGCAGCCATTGCTGAGGTCATGGGGGCTGCAGAGGCTGTGCTCTGACTGCAATGGTAATAAAGCGTGCTGGCTTGCACTGAGCATGAGCCAATTCCACTCTCTCACATCCCAGTATCTTCAAAATTTACCTGTGCCACTGCTGTGCTAGAGCTCCATGGTATGGCAAGTGAGCTTTCCATTCGATTCCTGGCTGCATTAAGATCAACTGCAAAGCAAATGCACCGTTTCTGGTAATTTTGAATAGCATTTGATTTGGACCTTGATGTGAAAGCAGAATACAGTAAGTTGCAAGTGACAGAAAAAAATTAGTTCAATACCTCAAGTTTCAAACCTCATCATCTTGCAGGAAACCCTCTTGACAGTTGTTGTGTCAGCTGATAGCCAGCAGGGAAAATACAAAAATTATTACAAACTCCAGAGTTTGTAATATGGGGAGGGAGAAGGGGAGAGAGAAACAACAGTGATGACTATTTACTGGTGTTTTTCTTTTTTTGTCTAGTACAAACCACTGAAACTTTCTTGGAAGAACAACTGCAAGCACCAGTGACACCTTTCTCTAACTAAAGATGAGCATGGTGCTGTCATGTCTCAGTTCCTCTGTGGTGTCCCTAATCTGGTGGCCCAGGTGCCAAACTGGAGCACCTTTGCAGGAAATGGCTGCTGGTGACAGTGGGGTTTGTAGTCCCTGTAAGGAGCCTCAAGTCCCTATTCCTGTGAGGCAGCACTGAATATCTGACCAAGAATTGGAAGCTGGGCTCTTGGTGACATAGCCGGAATCTGTTTGTCCTGAAAAGTACAAAACCTGTCCCTCGGCTTTGGGGTGGCTCTTAACTCCATGGCTTGCCGTCTAGAGCATGTCAGTCAGGATTGGCCAAGCTGCCATCTTTCAGGCCTTGGAAGGGATCTGTTTGTAGAGATCATCTGTGATTAAATAAGTTAGTGCTGGCTGGAGTTCCTGTAATGCCTTTTTAACTGTGCTGGGAATGGGGATATGGATGGATGCTCTGGGGGAGGGAGGGGTTTAGAGGTGAGCTTCCCAGTGAGCACCCCACAGGATCTCCTGCCCAGGTGTGCAGTGCATACCGAGGTCACTCCCTTGGCCCTTGCTGCAGAAGGTGCTGTGCAGCCTGTTCCAGAGACCCACGCTGACAGCACCATGGTGCTTTCTCACTTGCTTGGAAAGAGGGAGCACAGCCCAAGTGCATGGGGCAGTCGAGAAAAGGCTTGGGGGCATCAGGCTTCTGAGGATAGAGGGCTGAACATGCTGAGCTGGAGCTGTCAGCTGCAGTTCTGCAAACCTCACTAAGCTGCCCTCCATCAGCAATGCTCAGCCCTGACATGAGCTGTGTGGATGGGTTTGGTGCTTGGTGCTGCAGGTCACAGGCTCTGTGCCTGGCCAGGTGTGAGGACATGGAGAAAGGGGTGTCTCATGCTTCTCTCCTTTTTAATATCTCCACAGGGAGAACCAGCTGCTCTTTATGAGATTTCCCTCCCCAGTCCCCACGAAAGCAGTGTCTCCGAGCACTGTGTACCCAGCTCCCTGGAGGTGCCCCAGATGTTTGGCTGTTTCCCTTGGGGTTATGCTCACATCTACTGTGGGTGTGCAGCAGCAGAGGGCTCCCAACACTGGCTTGCTATGGAACTGGAAACCCATGAGAGCCCCTTGCCTGCTGCTGGGGTGCTGTGTGACACAGGGAAGTCCATCGATGGGACAAGGCAGGGCTGTAGCTCACTCAGCTGACTTACAGGATGATGGTAGATATATTTAAAGCTAGTACCCTTGGCTGTGAGTGGCTTGGCTCTATGCTGCAGGCCTTTGCCAGACTGTTAAAATCATGTCATTCCATGGTGTATTTTCTATATTATATCAATAGGGTTTAAACCGTGCGTGTTGCTTTACTTAACATTTCACTGATGACTGAGGGTTACTTTTAAAAAAGTTTTGTTTCTTTGTCTACTTCAAGTGCTTATTTCCTTCATATTTAAGGTAATAGCTTATGCTTCAAGCTAGGCAGCTGTGCAAATCCCAACTGGATCAGAGGCATGATATGCTACCTCTTTTTCCAGAGTAAAACCAATCCCAGATGATCCATCTCTTTAAAACTTGGGCATTTAGTGCTCCCAATATTACCTGTACAAAAAAAGTCGTTGTAATGTAAATGCATAGTCCTGGTGCTTTGCCTTAAATACAACAAATGCCATCTCAGTTATATAAATTTATACAGGTTAAAAAACAATGACTATGTTCTTCTTATATGAACAAAAGCTCTTAAAGGTATTGCCCGCACCGTACAAGCTTCTGGAAGGCTTTCTTGAAATCTTCATTAAAGATTGTGTAGATTAAAGGGTTAATAAGGGAGTTTATATATCCCAACCATGCTAGGAAATTAGACATGTCTTCTGAGATGTGACATGTTTCACAGGTATTAACAACTACTTCTTTTACAAAAAATGGGAGCCAGCAGATCACAAATGCCCCCAGGATCAAACCCAGCGTTGTTGCTGCCTTTCTCTCTCTTGTGCTGGAGATTCTCTGTTTTTTCCAGGACTTGTCATGCTTAGATTCAGACCTGGGGCTTCGTAGGCTGATGTTGATTTTATCGGAGTTCACCAGGGGATCTGAGGTCTTCTCCGTTGTGCTGGGCATTGAAGCTGATTTGGTGCTTCTTTCACCTGCGTCCAAAAGGACTTGTCCATTCACCCCCTCCTCCCTCACGATCCGGCTGACGCTTCTCCTGTGGAAAGTCTTTGCTGCCTTGTAGATCTTGTAGTAAAGGATCAGGATCAAGGCCAGCGGGATGTAGAAGGCGCCAAACGTGGAGTAGATGGTGAAGACAATGTGGTCGTGTTTGATGATGCACTCATCCTCCCTGCTGGTTGTCTGGTGCCTCCAAAACAAAGGTGGCATGGAGATAAAAATGGATATGATCCATACAACTGCTATCATGATGCCAGCATGCTTAGGTGTCCTTTTCCGGGCGTATTCCACGGCATCCGTGATCGCTCTGTACCGGTCCAAAGCAATGGCGGAGAGGTGCAGGATGGAACAAGTGCAGCACGTGATGTCCACGCTCAGCCAAATGTCGCACACCACCTGGCCCATGATCCAGGTCTCCTTTACAATGTAGACAATGCTGAAAGGCATCACCAGGACTGCCACAAGGAAGTCAGTCACTGCAAGAGAGCAGATTAGATAGTTGGCGGGGTGGTGGAGCTTCCTGGTCACAATTATTGCAGTCATCACGAGAGAATTGATGGCCGTTGTCATTAGAGCAAGCACAGACAGGGTAATGGAAATGAGAATCTTGGATGTGGCCCATTTGAAAGGCTCTTCTGATGTACTGTTTTGTTCAGTTGAGTTTATAAAATCCATGTTCCCTTTCAAAGATGCTCTTTACCCGTAGCAGTTACCTGTTGGAAAAGTAGACACATTCAGATAATACACCCTTGATTTTTGTCCTCTTAAAAGACTGTTGGCCCCAAGCTTACAAGAACTCCAGACTTATTGTTAGAAATTATCCTGGCTCCAAACTCCCACCTGGTTCCTCGAGTGGCTAAAAATACTTATTCTGAATGCTTCGTAGAGGAGTCCTGAAACTGTTTAAATGTGAACAACCTCATCCTAAAGTAAGCACTAATACTACTTTTAGGCTTGTGCTGTCTGCTCCACTAAGCAATGCAATGACTGCTGAAAACATTAATCCAGCAGGCATAATGCTTATTTTCCCCCATCAATAAGTGACTCATTCCTCGTGTATTAGCTAAACATGGGATTTCTTAACTGGGACATAGTTTTGAAGAGAAAAACAGAAATGTGAAACACTGTCGTAAAAACAGGGGAAGAAAAAAATTGCATGGTGAAGGTGTCATTTTAGGGCTTTCTCTTACACAGCTCTAAAATGAAACAAATATGTTTTAAAGCTTCAAATGGTTCACTTATTGTCTACCTGAAATATAGTATATAGGTTAGAGTCCTGACAACATCTCTACTTTTCCTCAAGTTTTGTTGTTCTGTGGTTTCTGCTGAAGAAAACTGCAGAAAACTTGGATGCTACTTGTTCTGCTAATTACTCTCTCTATGGAAAGAGCCTAACTCCTCCTATGTCTCTGCAGGAAGGGAAATGCAGGGAAATACTGATGAAATAAGTTCTTGGTTGTGTTCTGGGAGTGCACCCCACTCTCTTATCAAGAAGAGTTTCTGAGTATCCAGCAGAGTGCAGCTGAATTGGAGTTTCCAGCTTTTACTGTGAATGACAAGCTCTACTCCAAAGGGGATCAGGTTTCATCCTCTTTTGAGTGCTGACCTGCAATTTCGTGGGTAAGATCTACTTGATGAACACCTAAGTGGGGTTTTCTCTGACAGATTTATGAGTGTTGTGAGTGGGTTACACTTGTGTTGTGTCGGATGCCACGTGTAGGGAAATATGTGAAATAAGTGAATAATTTTTCTTTCAGAAATTTGGTCTCATTAACATAACTACAGTTTTTTGAAAAGAATCTCATTTACTCTTTATAACCTTGGACCAACTCCCTAACTTAGTTTGATATTCTAACCTGGGCAATGCTTAATATGCTGCTGACTTACCTTTCTTTACTTAAAAGAAATTTTTTTTAGCACTGGTTGACCAACATTTAATTGAATGGAAGCACAAGGAGAGGAAGTGTATTTTATGTGGTGATATTTACAAATGCTGAGCAGATTCTTGTCCTGTGCATTAACCGATCACAACATGTGTGTGCTTTGTGTTCCTTTCTCTGAACTTGAAATATACTTCACACACGTAAAAATAAATCTTTCATCATGTCAGTGTCACCTTAAAACCCTCTGAATCCACACTAATTGCCAGTTTACAGGTATTTTTGTCTATAGCTAGCTGCCCTCTAGGGAAAGAATAGACACATATACTATTATCTGGTGAATGTTCAACCTCTGCTAAATAAATCTTCCTTTTCGAGCTTGTATATATATACATGAGGGAAAAAAATTTTATTAGGAAAAACGAAGCTATCTGTTGATATTCAGCAGCTGATCATACTTTAAAACAGTTACTCATTATGGTTAATCACCTTATAAATTTCTAACTCTTTGGATATTAGTCCTTAATTGCAGGCAAGTGAGCAAAAAGCAATTTAGAGCTAATGAAAGCTGATTAATCGCTTTTGAAAGATTCTTCAGTTTGACACCATGGAGTAAGGAAGACAGTATGGATAGATTTGTAAAAGTGGCATGTAGGAATAAGCAGTTTTCTTAGTGCTCCTGTGATTGGGAGGCTCTTTATAAGAAGCAGAGTGGCAGAAATGTGCTGGCTTGCCATGTGCAGGGATTATGCCTCTCTGTGTGGAGGCAGAGCCATGCAGAGGGCTGTGCTGCTCAGGACTGCCAGTCACAAAATTTGGATCCTTTGTGATCCTTTTCTAACTGGTGGGAATTTGTGGAGCTTTACTGGGTGATAATTAACTAAAAAGATTGTTTTATAAATATGTGGAGTTGAAGCATTGGCAGTGTTTAAGGACTGCTGCTTCTTTCTCTTTTGATGATGGCCAGAGTGACCTAATTCTGGATTTTTCCTTAAGTGGAACTCAGTTCAGTCAGTTGCCATCACTGGCTTCTGTCCTCAGTAAGCAAGCAACCCACTTCTAGAAGTATGAAGGATGATCCTGTAGACAGTGCCACTCGATTACGATGCAGGAGAGCTGGCCTCTGCCCCTCTGCTTTAGCCTTTCCTTATCAATTTTTGAGCAAATTCATTTCACAGCTTCTGCTAATTCACTGTATAACAAGAGTAATTCCCTGGAACCTTAGTTTGTTTATTTTTACTGCTTTCTATTTTTATTGCTTTCTCTTAGTAGCATTATTTATCTCTTGTGGAATGGGTTTGGCAGTGGCTATTTTAAGCATGCAACTATTTTCAGAAGAATTACTACAGTCCAGATGTTTGTAAGGCTACTTTTGTAGAGCTAGCAACTCAGTGCCCCTCCTGTAGAATCCATCAGCTTATCACTGATAACTCAAATTCCATGGCAGCTACTCTAGCTGCAGATGGAAGTGTTGTCTTTTATTATTACCTTTTCAATACTTAGCTGTGGTTGAAAAACTCTGGAAATACTTGAAATTTTGATTGCATTACATTGTCCTGAATTTAAGACTGGTGAAAATGGTGTCTTGTATATTATTCATTATTTATTTATTATTATTTATGATTGTTGAACAAGAGCTCTGTAAACAAAGGAAGCTGCTGTTCACCTAAGATAGAATGCCTCTTGTCTTGGACACAGGAATATTATTATTTTTGAGGAATTAGCCACTTCTACAAACCTTTTTTCCTTCCCTTCCAGATCTGGCATGTTAAGGTGACCTGAATGTAAGTACTTCCTTGTCTGTAAACACACATATATATCATCTTACTCATCATGTTTAGAAGGCATGGGTGCAAATGTCTGTGCAGCTTTATCACAAAAGTAAACATTGAATTTGTCCAGTGGTCACTCAAGGAGAATGGATGTTCTTGCTGTTTCAGTTTTTCCTGAGCATGTATGTTTTAAGGCTATAACCACCCATTCGTGACTAAGATTTACAAAATAACAGTACAATTGCTCATCAGACAGCCTTAGTCTGCCCTTCCACATTTGGAAATAAATCCTACTCTGCCTTTGAAAACCTGGAAAATAATTAAAAATGCCTAATGCTGGAGAAATATGGCTGGGAATGCCTTTGGGAAAGGCATCATCAGTCTGCTGTTTGGAGTTTTGAAT
Organism: Picathartes gymnocephalus; assembly: GCA_013390045.1. Lineage (NCBI taxonomy): Eukaryota > Metazoa > Chordata > Aves > Passeriformes > Picathartidae > Picathartes > Picathartes gymnocephalus. The sequence goes on from WEKY01021944.1 coordinate 276,746, forward strand.
GTAGACTGAACTGCTAGAAATGTGTGCTTGATTTTTGGGCCTGTTTCTTTTTTTTTAATATTGCTTTAAGCACTGGTAGGGAGAAAACTTGCTGCTTAGGGTTTAAGTACTGCTTTCGAACACGTTTTCTGTGTGTACTGGGAGGGGTGGGAGAAGGTGTTTGCTTTTTTCCATGTGAGTTCATTAGTAAATGTGTCTTAATTAAAAAACAGTGACCGTAATTAAACAGCAAATAAGCCAAGGATTGAATTTAGGGTATTTAAACTGCTACAGGCAGCAATAGCAGCCTTTGTGCTTTAGGTAAACACAGAATTGTGCCAGGGCAGACAAAGCTCCTGCTTTTCCACCTTTCACCAGGCTTCAGCTGGCTTTGAAATGAAACATTTCACTTGCCAGCAGGAGTCCCTTGCTCTGTTGGCCACTCTGACCTGCAAGCCAGTTCGAAAGCCCAGCTTTCTTGTTCTCTGCAAACTTATCCTGCAAACTTCTTTTCCTGATGAAAGGGAAGACTACACTTGTTTTCAGCTACCCTGTTTTTATCACCTGTTTCTGTATAGGCCAACCAGCTCCTCACTGAAAGTAAGGCTAAAATAACCCCAGAAGGATAAAGTAGTACCAACTTTGCTTGGATTTTTTTATGAGGCTTTATAAGCTTGTACAACTCCTTCCTAGTGTGACTATGTGTCTTTAGATACTAATCAAGTGATGTACTAATGACAATTAGCTTGATCCATCATATTAAGTACGAGTAGAGGGAAAAATTGCTGCTTTGGATTAAACAAATCCATTTAAGATGAGCTTGTACTTGGATCTGATAGAGGATGTGTACTTTGAGCTTGAACCCTGGTGTCCCAACAGAAGAGGAAGGGCAGACAGACATATTTGATTCTTGGTGTCCTTAAATCCTTTCTGCCAATAACTCTTGCTAAGACTCCTAAAGCCACAGTGTATCCCTGGGACAAGGCAGGGAAGGTTTGTAAGGGAAGTTCCTTGCCAGCTGAAGGCTTCTGCAACAAACCTGCCTTTCCTGGAATGCAAAGTAGTTGTCTGTCAGCAGATTGAAGTGCAAAGCAGAAATTACAAGGTTGCCAACTCTCCTTACCCAGTCTGCATTTCTGCATGCTTAAAACCTCTTTTTTTTTTTTTTCTCTTTTTTGCCCCCCCACTGCAACTTAACTTAGAGATGGAGTTATTTCCAGTTCTTAATCTGTCAGCAAATATTTGTATATGCATACTGAAATAATGCTTTGGATTCCCCATTTGGGTGATGCTGTCTCAGTCCATGGGACTGAGCACACTCTGGACCTGAAATGTATTGGCAACTGGAGGAATATCTTAAAAGCTGTTTAGGTTTTGCTGTATGAGTCTCCACAGACTGGAGTTATTTATAATTCCCACTTGTAAAAGGTCACAACAGACCTAGAAACATAGATGAAAAATACCTGCAAAATCACAGATAAATCAATTGAACTAATATCAACTAAAGATAATGTGGAATTCTGTCTCTCAAGCACACCTCAGGAGAAGCACAGGCAAATAAATGGGCTTTACAGCATGCCCTGAATACCAATATGATACATGAAGGAAACAAACCTGAGTCTTGGAGAATAGGTAGACCTCCAGGTCTGAGCACAGGAACTCTGATTTCTTATAGAATGGCAAAAGAAAGTCTATTTCTGTGCCTTGAAACTGGATTTGGTGCTTTTCTTAGCTGTGTAACTCTTAAAAGTGCTCCTTTTGGCAAAATGATGGGCTGCAGTATGTTTTGTGTCAGGCACAACAAGGATTATGCTTGCTTTAATTTTCTGGATGTCTCTTTAAATTCTTTCAGCCAGAAGAAATAATCCCAAATCACTAAAGTGACAAAAGTTTGATAGACTTAGCCCTGAAAATTACCACCCCAAATGTCTGCTCTGTCATATTATTGCTTCTGGAGCAAAACCAACAGAGGTAGGTAGTGTTTCAACTGAAGCAGCTGAAAGGCAAAATCTGAAGCCCTGCTGGAGCTGCCAGGGAAGGGGAACTTGCCCTTTACCACTGGGGGCTGACCAGAGAGGTGCGAGCACCAACTCCAGCAGGACTGGAATGAAGATGGTGCTCTCTGCTAAAAGGGAAGCACTGGAGTAGCTCTGTTCTTATCTCCCTGGTGTAATTAACTCACCTTCATGTTTCCTACTGTGATTCCTTTGCCAGCTTCTCTGCTTGTGTCTCTAGGACTGCAGTGAAGTCCCAGGCTGCCTGTCAAGCCTGCCTGGAGGATCCCTCCCCTGGCTTGTTGTCCTCATATCTGTAGCAACCACTGCATCTGCTTATGTGGAAGAATGTGATGTTCAGAGGCTAATTATGCATTCCTTGCTGCTTCTAGCGTTGAAGTTAAGGGTTTGGCTTTCTGTGTCCTTTTGGAAAATTAGTCACTTGCCTGTGTTTGCTCTTTATTCCATGTCCCTCTGCCATCTGTTTTAATCTAGCTGAGGGGTGTGGGGGGGAGGGAAGGAGGAGCATCAAGAACACTGGATGATGGACTTGCTTATGTAACACATGACTTCCAAACCCAGCTTCAGTTCTTGGGTGGTCACAGAATGAACCTGTTAGGATTTGATCATTTTTTTGGTCAGAGAAAGGGAAAATTTCATTCCCCTATTCATAATTCTCCAGAAGATATGACAGTGATTTGTTTCTATAATTCATTAGCTGAAGAGATTTGGTTTCCTCTCTTGTTTGTGGCTGGTCTGAATCCCCAGTCCAGATCTCTCAGGGTAATGGTCTGGCTAGTTGTCTGTTGTGTTATGTTGTGGAAGAGCCCCAGAGAATCAGGCCCTGGACAGTAGTGCCCATGGGAGCTGCTTCCTGCCATCTCTTCTGCTGCTGATGTTCATAGCTGTGTAAATAAATAAATATTTGTGACAAATAGTGTTTGAGCACCCCATCCCTCAGTGTGAGCTCCACACTGAGCAGAATGGCATATTCATGATGGCAACTGTTCTATACAGACAAAATCCCAGGTGACCATGTGGTCACCACCCTGTCCTTAGAGGCACGTATCCCCTTGGACTTGGGTTGGGATCTGAACTTGAACCCTCCATAGCATAACTGGGCCACTCACTTCCTGTCCCCACTCTTTGGCATCCATCCTTTGTTTATTTTGGATCTAACATGGCCTGTGTTAGTGTTCCATTCAACAAAAAATTTTCTGTATTAGGAAAAGATGTTTAAAATTTTTCTTTTAGTCCTCTTGAAAAAAAGCAAGGTTCCTGTTTATTTTCATTTGAAGGTGTTGGTTTTTTATTTTTTCTTTTTTTTTTTTTTTTTTTGGTTTAGCAGTGAAACAAAGAAGTGACTAATCACCAATTTTAAATCTAACTTCTATAACTAGTTTTTTACTAGGCAGGAGTGGCTTGTTTTCATTGTTATCAACTAAATTTGTACCCAGGATTGAAAATACAGAATGGCTTTGCTTATGTTCCAGGAAACCTGCCTTTTCAGGTAAGGGCTTAAAAGCTGTAGGAATCACAAAGCACTGCTGGAGCAAAAAGGTTGAGAGGCAGTTTTAATTTGGTTTGAACAGCCTTAAAATGCAGCCTTGTTTCTCCCACTTCCCACTCATCCTTATGCTTTGAGGCCTTGTGTTCTTTGACAGCCCTCTGAAAACACTTGTGTGTGCAGCTGTAAGTCCCAAACCTCCTTCACTGACAGACCTCCCTCTGAAACTCTTTTACAAGAAGGAGGTTCAGTAACAATACAATCAATATTTTCCAATGTGTGCCTGGAAAAGACCTCTATTTCAATCTATAATATAAGGAAACATAATTTTCAAACTATACCCTGGTCCAATAGTTGGGGATTTATTTTTCTGCTGTGTGATCACCAGGATAGCTTTGAGGGAGAATTGGTCTCAGGAGAGTTTGTTGGAAGAAGAATGAAGGTGACGTGTCCCTGTGCTCCTCCTCTGCAGCAGAGATTCTGTGTGACACAAGAACAGCACAAAGTCTGTGATTGATCACTTACAGTTAGGAGAGATGGCAAAATTCACTTAATCTTTAATCTCATCTCTGTCTAGTTATTGGAGACTGATGCTATTTTAGATAATACTTGTCTTACTGCGTATTTCCCTATGTCTTCCTCTGTACTTACTTTCACTGTGTTATTTGTCTTTGTTCTAGTCCTCACCTGATCATCTTGGAGACTGAAGGTCTTTCCCTCGATCTTAATATCCATGTGGCATGGGATAATCCTATCAGATATAAACTCTGTATTGGGTTTGCCCTAAACAGATCTTCTCTAGCATTTCCTTTATCAGGACTAACTGAGACAATTCAGGCTATTTCCCCTGAATGATGTGGATGTAGCCCTGGCCAAGAAGTACTTCAAGCAAAACAAACAAAACAGTCCTTAAAGCTGATGATATTCAGAGCATCAATCTAAGAGGAAGTAGAACTCAAAATGTTTGGGTTTTTTTTTTTTTTTTTTGCCCAATCTCCATGGGAAAGACAGAGAGGAAAGCTGCCAGAAAAGCAGGAAGAGTTTGTGGAAAGCTTCCTCAAAGTGATGCATCCATGGCACAGGATTTTGTTGTGGAGGAATGTTTGAGTTTTGTCCTTCAGGCAATGCTTTTCTGCCAGACGATGCCAGACTGCCTTGCCTTTATGACTTGGCACTTGCCTTGATGACTTGGCACTTAGGTTGGGGGCTGTCTTTCTAAAATTCAGATTCTGTGCCTTTAAACTTAGGTCTATACTAACCAGGATGTGATTTTTGCTATTCTCTGCATGGGGTGCCACAGTGCTGGTGATACAATACAGAGAACTATTCTTGTACTTCCTTTTTCCTGTATGGAGGCAGAGCATTAATATGGGCAAGTAACTGATCAAACTTTCCATAAGCACCACAGGATAACCAGGAAGTTCCCTTTTGCTACTTTCACATGCTTTTCCAGTTGTGTGGAGGTTTTTTTGTCGCTTTTTTCCCGTTTGTTTGTTTGTTTGGTTTTAATTATTTTTTTAGGGATTTAAATCCTAGCATTGACACAACTGAATATTTTAGCCAGAATTATGTTCACTCAGTGAATTGGCATAAATGCTAATGACAGAAACCCCATTTGTTCCAGGGCTGTTTAAACCATCTGTATCTTGAGATCTGGGATGCAGCTATGCTGGCAAAACTTCTCTAGTGATGACTGGGCTTTAGCTTTCCTCCTTTTCAGTTTCCAACTACTCTGCAGCTCTTGAGCATGCCTTTCTCTTTATTTCCGTTTCTTATTGCACTGCAATGTGATTCTCTTTAGAAGCACCAGTGTTAGGCAGAGTAACTCCCAGGACGGCCTGCATGAACTCAAGCTGTGGAGAGAGGGGAGAGTACGTCACGTGGAAGAGTTGTGAGGAGCACTTGAGGAAGTGGAATGGCTGGCAAGGAGGGGTGCTGGAGTAATTCCTGCTTAGTATTTGCATGTGTCTGTATCCCACACTGGTGCTGAATTGCATGGAAATGATACAAATACAGCAATTTCTCTGAAGAACTACGACACACCAAGCAGCGTATCCGCGTGGTGCGGTGGAAGGCAGCGTGTGGGATTCCTGAGATTCCTGGCAGGTTTCCTTGGCTCAGTGAGTGTCTGCAGCAGTGAGGATGAGAGGAAGGCAAACTGGAGCAGCTGCCACCAGCCCAGACTGGCAGCAGGTCTGGAAATACTTGTGCGTAGTCAGGACTGGGAGCCCAGCAAAATCTCCCAAGATCTTATTTTGGCAGAGAATGACTGTCTCTGTGGTCAGCTGCCATCAAAGTTTGCTGAATAATTCCTGGAAACATTCAGCCTTGGGTATATTTTTTTCCAGAGAGCTTGTAGCAGCAGGAGAGTGTAAAAACTGTCCAAACACCGAAACAAGGATTTATCTTCCTTAGGAAGCTTCCTGGATCTGCCAGGTCTCTTGTAGATGCTGTGATTATTAAATCAGCTCTTAAGCTCTCTAATGCTTTGTGAACTCATTTTCATTTCTGATAGGAAAATAACAGACTGTCACACACAACTTTTTTCCTTTGCATAATTCACATATAGTTGTGACACATGACATACAGCACAGATGACTGTGAATGGCTCCTTAAATTTTAAACAGATGATTCAGAATTAATTACGAAAACCAACCTTATTGTTGTCCCAGTAATTCAGTACGGATCATCATTGTCTAAGAAGGTCACCCAGCTTCAGGTGATCCCCAAAACTTCTCATTGATAAAGTAGCTAAAGAATCTTGAATGATAGCCTAAGGAAGTATGTCAAAGTTTTTGTTTTTCCTGTCATTGATTTGTTTTTTTCCTTTGAGAATCTATCGATGTTGGCTTTTAAAGCATAACTTTGTGATTATGAAAGCCTTCAGCCCTGTATAGAAGTTTAGGTACAACTTTGTCCTAGGGATTCTTGTAGGCAGCACTTCAACTCTTCATCTGCTGAGTGAGAAAAACCTATGCAGTTTCAAAAGAGGGTTGGGCAAATCTAACTTTTAGATTTAGATTGTAATCATAACATAAAGAGGAAATAATTCTAGCAGCTGATTTCTCCTTAAGTTGTATGCTGACAAAATGAAATTTGTGTTTTTATATGATAAGAAGGTGTCTTTGAAAACTTGGTGCATGCTTGCAATATATTTCAGTATATTTCACAGTGGCTGTTTAAAAAAAACCTGAAAGTACTTGCGCATGATAACATGAAATATTAGTTTGGTGGTGAAAAGAAGCATTAAACAGACTGTGTCTAATTGCCCAAATCCACAGAAGGCACATCAGTGCTCTGAACTGCTGCAGGAGAGTTCAGAAAACCTCCAGTGGATTCTCGGCAATTGTAGGCTTTCTATGGCCCCTGTCGTTTCTGAGAGAGATCAAGATTGTAAGATGTGCTTTCACATAATAACATGGTAAAAAGCAAGAGTAAAGGACAGAGGCAAATGGTTAAAGCGCTGACCTTCAGACACTGGAAGAGGCCTGGAAAAATGAAAGCTGAGCTCTTGCTTGTGCATGATCTGGCTTGTTTGTTATATATGGGAACAACGTCATGCCTAGCACTGCTGGAAATGCTGAATTCCTTTCCCTGGGTTGCTTACAGCCCTACTGTCACACTGGGAAGCTGGAGGATTTCCCTATGGACTAGAGCATGAAAAACTATTTTTCTACCAGGAGACTGGAAAAGACCAAATTATAACTTCAAAGCTGTCTGCTCAAAAATGCTTTTTCGGATTTAACCTTTAAAGCTACAAAAATTTATGGAAAAAGACTTAACATTTTAACATCAATGTACCGTTAACAAGCAACGGGAACTGTTGTACAGGTTCTTACATTGTTTGCCCTTATGTAGATACACGTGTATATATTGTATCATATTTTTCCCCATAATTTCTGTATTTTCTATTTTAAGAAGTCAACATTGAAAACTACATTTCCTTAGTGTTCAAAATGCTTCCTTGCTCTTTGAACCTGAAGAATGTTATAATGTTAACTCTCCTGGAAAGGAGCAATGAAGAGATTCAGGCAAGTGCCCACTTTTGTATAATCCCTTGGGGGTTTTTTTTCCTCATTTCAATTTTTCCCATTTTCAGCCACTAAATGCTAACATTACATTTTCCTCTTTGTTTCTTGATTCATGATCTTTAGGATGTAACTAGTTCATATATATCAATTATTCGCTCTCCTAATCCCACTGGTTACAGGCTTTCTTAGGATAGGAAAGATAAAGGCGATTATATATGCATACATTAAGAGGATTCTCTCTCTAATCAGTTGACCTGAGTATCTAAGGCTTCAAATGAGACTGAAGAGAAATAGCTGGATCATCAGCTGTTGGAACAGGAAAAATGGATGTGGTTGCCAGCATGTGAAGAAATTATATGTGTTTTTACTTGGAAGCTCCACCTGTTGGTACTTGCTTAGCCCTGGGATTTGAGGTTGAAAAGTTCCAACACCATTAGCTGCAGTTCCTGGCTCTGCTGTTACTTGACCTCTACTGCAAGATTATTATCCTTGCTGATAATTCAAATGGATTGTTTTAGACCCAGGCAAGCCGTCACAGTATTTCCCACCTGCAAAGAGTTTATTGGAATATTTGTTCTGTTTCTGATAATGCCTCCTAATGAAAAAAAAAAAAATCATTAGGAGCTAATTTAGGCCATGTAGCAAACTTTATCCTAAAATTTTATAATCTGTTGTGTGGGAAATAACATTGTATTATACACTTATACATTTTCTTACACACTGCAATATGACCTGGTTTGACCACAGTATTGACTGTCAATATTCTCTATTCACTAGGTAATAGGCAGCATTGCATGGAAGAAAACTGCAAAGACACAACCATTTATTCATCAACTATTCTAAGTCCAAATTCAAATTTTAATTTGGAAAAAAGCCCTATAACAAACAGCATAGGATCTTCCAAAAAATTTGTGATTTGAGGTAGTGTTGGAGGAGGTAAATGCTCCAATGCACTCAAGTCCTTGCTTCCCTATTATTTTCAGCTAATAGTTGAAAAAATGTTGCAGACCTTTAAATACCATGAAGGTTTCTCTTACCTCAGTTGGAGATAAGAGATTTTGTGGAAAGTAGCTTCAGAAGAGCACTGAAGAAAGAAGCAAAAACCCTGAGAGAAAGCCAACCAAACAGAAAACAACAAAAAACCACCACAACAAACCAACCCCCTAAAATAAAATTTAACTACGTCTTATAATCATCAAATATGGCACAGGATCATTAGATTAACCTTTTGTTATGATGAAAAGCATTGCTGGAAGATGTTTTTCAGCTGTATTTAATGGGATCAGTAGGTTTATGCTCCTTATTACGTTGAAACGGATAAAGATTTTAATTTAGATAAATGGGTACCTGACACGGTCTGTTGTTGTGTTTGGGGTTTTTTTATATATATAACTGCTGCTTTTATGTTGGCTTCTGACTTCTGTGATGATTAACAGATAATTACTTTTCCTGTAGTGAGCAGTACTCGAGTTGGGTGTCAAGAAGGAATTATGTTCTTTGTGTGGATGTTGCAGCAGGAATGGTGGAGCTGGACAAAAACAGCTCTATCTGCCCAACTCAGAGAACTTGGCTGCCCTGTTTGGTTTGCCTCTGCCCAATTTAGGGAACAGTGCCAAAATATGCCTCCTCAGGCTTGTGAAGCAGATGAATCTCTTTAAATGTTGTTATTCAGTTGGGAGAAGTTGATATTGGTGCCAAAACTGTTTTGGGAAGGTCCCTGTTGGATGCTGGAGCAGGACAATACAAATCAAGCAACTGTGCTGGCCCCTTCCTGCCTCCCTGAACTGATTTTTCTCTTCTGTACCAGGGCACCTCTTTGCCACCTTGATGTTCACCCTGCATGCCCAGGATCCCACGTGCCCTGCAGTGTCCAGCAGCTGGTGCCAAGCAGGGTGATGGGATCCCTGCTGTGCCTTTGTGACTGCTAGGAAATTGTGCTTCGTGATTTACTAGGAGAGCTTGGTGAGTGACTTCAATGTCTCTATGTATAAAATGGACAATCCAGCACTTGTGCTTCATAAATATGTTGAAAATTGTCAACTTCCATCCTGGGATGGAAGGATTGAATTAAGACGTAAAATGCACTTAGGCTAGAAAGTATCCAGCTCAAATAATCTGTTACAGCTTCCAGTTGTTCTTCCTTCACTCTGAGCGTGGGCTAGTTTAATTACAGCCATTTAATTTCATCAAAGGTTGCTTGGATGCCATAGTGTGGAGTGCCAGTAGTGGCCCCGAGAAAGTTGCGCTGCAGAAGCACTCGAAAATAACAGTGCTCAGTATTTACAGGTGTCAGCATGGTCAAATGCTTGCACATTGCTGGAGGTAACCTTTTCAGAGACAAGTGATGATGAGAAGTTTGGGTCTCTGAAACAGTGAGTGGCTGAAGCCTCAGGGAGCTGCCATCAGCAGCGCTGTGTTCAGGACACAGCAGGTACTCCTTTCTTCTTCTCTCATCCCCTCCTGTTTGCGTAATGAAATGCAACGAAAAGGGGGTTTGTTCATCAGATGCTTTGAACACAAGGCAATTATTTATCAGTGCTTTGCCCTCAGTAATTGCTTTGCAGCTGGAAAAATAGATGTGCTCCAGCCAGAGCTCCTTGCTCTGTGCCACTGACTGTCTCATACATGTTTTTCTATGTCTGGCTGAATTGCCAGATCAAGGCTTAGGGTCTGTAAACCTTAATAGGTATTAAGATAAGAACTATTTGATTGCTCTTAATAATGCATTTTTTTCAGCCTAATATGATTAAACATCTTTTACTGCCATGATAGTTGTTACAGAATATCCAGAAGGAGGATATTGAGCTCTCTTCGAATTACAAGAAGTTGGTGTCTTTGTGGTTCTTCTTTTGCTCACATGTAAGAGTAGGGAAGAGGTGCTTTTGACCTTTTTTTCAACTGCTGGGAGTGTGCTTTCTTGAGTTTTTGTGTGGGTGAGAAGAAGTATGCCTGAGAAGGAAGCCGGTCTGCGTCAGTGACAGTATTGTGCTAACAGAAGTCTGCAGAATAATGGCTGAGAAGAGACATCCGTTTAGGAAATTGGTAGCAGGGGGCTCTTAATTTGCTTGACTCTGTGGCACGACAAAGTTATTTTGTAGTCTGGAACTGAAGGAAGTATTTGGATTTTTGACTGCGACTGTATGAGAGACTCATAAGAACAATAATAATAACAGCAGCTGCTTCTTCAGGCTTCTTCATCTCCATGTGTTGGCTGCATTGCAGGTTGCTAATAAAAGTGGTGTTATAGATTGCAATGGCTTATATGTGGGAATAGGTCTTTTTATATTCTCAGTTCACCATGGATGATGTTTACTGCTCTTGCAGTTCAAAAGCAGTTATGTAAAACCAGCAAAAGGTATGTCAGAGGAAAGGCAATTGACTTTGAAAAGTTTTCATAAGCTGTGTTATTAAGTATTTATCTGTGTGGTCTCAGAGCAGGTAGTCTAAAAAGTAACTGCCTTTAAGAATGTCACAAATACTTCTCGGGACTGCTGGGAGAGCACTATTTGGATCATTTATCTATCAAAACAACAGGCTGATGAGCACAGGAACTTTCTTCTGACTACGGTAAAAATGTCAGTCTGAGCAGTTCTTGCCATTTCAAGCCTTTGCTTTTCATTTAAAATTCTACTCCCATTTGATCAGAACATTAAGGTTGTGTTCAAATTCTGTGTCCTGTTCAATCAGGATATTTTTATTCCTATATACATGCTACAGATTCTAGAGAATTAACTATTCAGTTGGTAGGGAGTGAGGAATCCACAGGCCTCCTTCTGGACTTGGTTTTGTGTGGTTAGAAATTATATTTTATTGACTATAAAAGCTATTGACTAGTTTTTAGTGCTAATACTGTAGTCACATATAGGAGAGTTTTTGAAAAGACAACAACCATACTGCCTGTATTTATTGACTTTAGCCCAAAGTCATAGATTCGGCTGCTTGCTTTTGCTGTAGCTCTGTTTATGACCAGAGAAAAGCTCATAAAGATCTCCTAGTCTCCATAAAACCGGATAAAGAACCTCATGCACCAATGTCTTGAGAAAGCCTTTCAACATCTAGGTGACTTCCTGTACACCTTTAAAAAAACAATTCATCTTGCCTAGATATTTAAATCAAATGAGTCTCAGCCTTAGGAGATGTTATACCTAAGTATCTAAATTTGAAGTGATCTAAAGGAATTAGGAGTAGTTAAATAGTATTTTCCTATTCTACTATAATCCAGACAGCGTGTCAGGGACTGTATTTGTCTGTTTAATTGTATTTTCAATACTTAGGCTTAATGGTGCACCTGTTCCTCTGGCACTACTGCAGTTTTCCTACCTGTATATAAGGAGTTAATGAAATAAACCTTCTCTGTCAAGGAGATGTAGCCCTTCCTTCAGTACATAGAATTATGACGCTAATTGAGTGGCAATGGAAAAGTCACACACGTATAATTTTAATTATCCATTTTTTTATGTGTTTGGACGTCTGGATTGCCAACAACACATGGCGCTTAAATTGGTTGTTGGGTTTCTGTATTTTATTAATCATTCAGATGTTTGATAATATTAGCAATAGAGTGTCTATGAGTAGGGAGAGAAATTGCATATTTCCTGGTCCCCCATTTTCTTCCTCATCTATTAGAAACACAGACACTAGTAAAGTTAAAGACAAGATTTTGCCTTTTTGCTTTAGCTGCAAAGAAATGTAAAAAATGGATGACTTAATGCCCCAGGAGAGGTCGAGTAAGTACTTTCCTTTTGCTCTAGTGGCAAAAATGTCTTGAAGAAAAGCTGAGCTTAGTCCCCTGTTTCATAGAGCTTTTAGGATATACTTCCGTGCAATTTGACCAAATGCTCCCATTTGGCCGCCTTTCCCAATCCATACCCCTTGGCAGCAGCCAGCTGGTCACATTTTCCCTGCCAATCTCTGCACAGTCTGCAAGAAGTCTGAGCCACGAGCACTGTCCATTAGTTCTGCAGCAGAGGACCCAGCAGCAAATCCTTCCTGATGCATCTCCTGGGGAGGAGATTTGCTTCTCAGCTCCACTGCTTCTGATCCATCAGGTAGAAATGCAGCCTAAGCCCACTGAAAGGTTACAGCTCTTGTTTGAGCTTCATGGGGTGATTTATTAAGCCTGGAGAGCCATTTGGAAATGTAATGGGTGTCTGGGATGCTGAGAAGCTGTCTGAGACAGGCAGCTTACCATTAAGAATCACATACTGGTTTCAGCGGCACTTTGCATTTATAATGTTTTTTTACCCTGAAGAGATTATGGTTTTACCCAGGTGTGGTGGTGTAGAATGGTTTTTGAAAGTGCAAGTTGGAGTCCAGGGTTCAGGCACTTTACACCAGTGCTTGGGAGCCTTGATGGATGCACAGGGTGAGCTGAAATCACATGCTGATTGATCCTGTTAATTGATCCATCACAGTCCCCCTGCCAAAACGTGCCTCCTCCCAGGAGAAGCCATCTAAGTGCCTTAATCTTCTAAGAGCATGGATTCAGACATGGCAAATCAACATGTTCTCCACGACTTGTATAAGGCTGCAGTAATTTTCTTAGTTGCTAGTGAACAAGAGAGCAGAGTATAAATAACTTAAAGACAATTTAGCTGGCCAGCAGCTGTAAAGTTTTCTCCAAGTAAAGCCAAAACTCTTTAACTAAGTACTTCTTGGTGTGCTTTAGGATAGTAAGACAGAAGGAGGCCCTTGGGTTTTCTTCTAGCCAAGGTAGAGCTACAGGTTGAAGATCTCTTACATAAAAAGGTGTAGCTCAAGGATGTATCCATGAAAGACAATTTTTGTAGAATTTCTTTCCAAGTCTCATATTCTCTAGTAAGAAAATACTTTTTTTCCAGAAATAGGAGTGTGACTATGCTTCAAAGGGCTACAGTCTCTTCCTTCTCAAGTTAACTTGGTGTTTAACTTGAAAGTTCATCCCTTTTCTATTTCACATGTCTGAAGTTAAACTGTGGCACATATTTGATTCCAGTGGTGTTGGCAAGAGCTGTTGTTTGAAAGCAATGGGACCCGAAAAGAGACTTTTCTGCCAAGGATGACAGATGACCCAGCACCAGAAGAGGCATCACCAGTGTTGTTCTGGGGCCGATTATCCTTGCCACAAAGGGATCTGGCATTATCCCTAGTGTACTTGGCACCTCAAGAAGCAAAGCAAGCACGTGAAGTCCAGGAAGGAATGTTGGAGCAATCTGTGTAGTTGGTAGGCTGTCTTCAAGCACATTTAACATTGTCAGCTTCCTCTCTTAGGCTGAGCTTTACCCCCACGCTGCACACTGAGCTTGTGCTTCTTAGCAGACACTCACTACATGAAGGATTAAAAGTAACAGCATTATTGTTTCTGTTGGAGAAAGGTATCCCTAGGCCTAAACTCCTGGCAGTGGAGAAAGATCCACAGCTGATGTTTATTCTGACATTGTGGTACCTTGCTTGAGTGTATGGACAAAATAAAACCTGTCTGGGTCTGTCCTTGCACTGATGACACTGGACTTGGGGACTGGGAAAGTCAGATAGTTCCCAAAGTGACCTCTCTGTTCCCTCTGGGAAACTGCCATTTATAAACTGGGGAGGAATGGCCCTAGCAGCCACCCATATCATAAATCCTAAAGGGCCAAACTTCAGCGAGCACCCTGTCTCCTGTGCTGGTCAAAAGGAAGAAATGCAATCACTCGGGAGGTGTGAGAGAGTGACAGCTGCCTCATGCAGCTCTAGCATGGCTGGAGGTGGTGTTTGTCTTCCCATTGCTCCCTCATCTGTGAACAGAGGCTTGAAAGCCCCACTGGGAAGCTCAGAGAAGCTTTTCTCCCAGAAGGGCCTTCAGCTGTGTTCAAAATTTAAAAAGTACCACGCTGGAGCATTAGAGAGCAAGCTGGAATAAATGACAACAAATCAATTAGCTACAAGTGCTACTCAGAGAGTGTTTTGGATTGAAATAGGCACCTAAGAGCATGAAGTATTCTGTCAAATCATTGAACATTAGGGTGAAAAATGGAGGAAGTCCATTTTAGTACACATGTTCAGCCACATTAATTAGAGCAAACTGATGATTTTCTTCTGCTGGGAAATGTTGAGCCTGTACTCTCAAAAGAAAAGCAGCTCTTTAGGGGGAAAACTCTCCAGCAGGTTATTGTGTATAGGCTCCACTTATGACTGTGTGAGATTTCACTACCCGTGTGTCATGCTCTGCATTGGGGGAAAATAACATTTTAAACCACAAATGGTGGGATTTAACTGACTAAATGCAGTCATCTCATCCTTAATTGTCACCCTACGCAGAGAAGCAGTCATCTCTAGGGCAGAGTTATTCTCAGCATGAAGTAGCTGTCTCAATTGAGTCAGGTGAATTATGCCTGGAGGTGCTTATTTCTCCCCACTGATTGTAAAGGGAGCCTGGGAAGACTGATTCAGATACAGAAATGTGCAGTGTGGCCCTCTAGAGCTAAAGGAGATGAACCCTGCCCAAGATATCAAAAGTAGAGAGTCAACAGATGAGATTTCCAAGCAGAACATTTATCATGTCCACTGCGGTGTTACGCAGTGGTCACGGAAGGTTGTGGAAATGAAATGAAAATTTCAGAGCTGCAGCAGCTCATCAGTGAAAATAACCAACAGAGCAGGGCATGCAAGGAGCACTTTTTAGGATGTTTGTAGTAATGTCAACATTGAGATGACCTCTGCTGGGGAATTTATCCCTTTGGGGTTCACCAGCTGGCTTTACACCCTTGTAAGAGGCAACTCAGTGGAAAAGCAAGAGAACTCAGGCTTCATATCATTTCAGCCTGTTTGTGTTACTCTGATAAGATAGGTGCTTTCCTGTAATACTTCTGGCATTAAAATTCTCATTTTCCCTCTCCTAGTTTGGAAATTGTATATGGTGCCACTTGGATTTTATCTTATTGGCAATAATCAGTTCCTTATAAATGAGAATGTGGAAATATAAGATGTGAGGTAATGGCCCAATTTATGGAACTAAAGAACTTTCAGTGAGTCTTCAACAACGTAATTACAGTCTAAAAGAACTTACATATTTTTAAAATGTAACATGGACATAGGAATATGTTGAGGGCCTGTGTCTAGAACAGCAAAAGTTGGCTATTTCCCTATATTAAACTATAAAAGCACTTCTGACTTCAAGGACATGGAACTGCAAGCTGCTAAATATATATATATTTTTTGAACAAATATGTGTCTCTATAAAGACAATGAATTGTGACTGCCTTCTCATCTTGTGCAAAGAACAATAAGTCTTAGAAGGCAGAAGCTTTAAAGATTGGTACTTAATTAGAAAGTGTCCTAAATGAAAAGTCAGCGTTTTAATAAATTTCCTCTGGGATGAAAGAAGTGTCTCTCAAAGGAAATTGCAGCAGATGTGTGAGTATTTGGGATCACTGGGGAGACCTTGGCATTTGAAGGCAGAGAACTTTAACTGTGAAGTGTTTGCTTGGTAGTTTAGATGAATGTGTCTGTGTGCAAACACTGTGTGTGTGCATAACATTGAAAAATGTCTGTAAACATATAGATATATAAGGGTGTTTGTACACACTAAAAATACCCAAACGACCCCCCCAAAAAAGGAACAGGCATCTTTCCTAGTAGCACTGGTGGGTGGAAAGGGAGATGGTGGGGAGGAAAGGGATGTGAGAGGAAACACCACAGCCTGAAAGTGACAACTGGAGCCAAAGATGGGACCCCTGATATCCAGGGCTGGGAATCCTGCATAAAATCACCCTTCCTGCCTCCTGCATTGCTGGTGGGACTTCTGAGAGTTTAGTGCATGCCATGGGTCCTTGACAAAGCAAAAGCTGTCAGGGATGGAGGGGAGTGGGGAATCTCCTCCCAGCAGCTGTCCTGTGGTCCTCTTGGACACCACGGCTTGGTGTTCCCAGCTCATGGATTCCAGCCTGCCCTGGGCCGGATGAGGTGCAGTGAGGAGATGCCTGTTCCTCCTGTCCTGCTGCCCCATCTGCTGCGCCCACAGCATTTTGGGGAAATCTAATGGGGCAGGCTCAATGCCATCCTCCCCATGTGGGTTTTGGTTACCTCATCCTTCCCATGCTAATGCCATTGGGAGTCATTTCCAATAACTCTCACATCCTTCCTCTTAAGTGATCCATGAATAACTTGGAAAAGCTCCTCTGGGCCATTATTTTAAACTGGCAGTTGTGAGTGATGCCACTGTGGGAAGCTGGTACACAGTGTCTTGCACTCTTTTTATGACCCAGATGATCTAATATGCTGGTGCTTGCAATGGGCTTCAAGGGACTTTGATACTTAATGTGTATTTGAAGTCATGTTTGTTCCTAGCATTTTTTGTAATTGAACAATTACAGAAAGTTACTTTTGGTAAAGAATGCTGCTAGACTGGCTTCCTGGTAGTTTCAGATCAGTTAAGACTAATTTTCCTGTATCAGTGTAAAATTTATTAAGTCAAGCAACATCCTACCTGAGTTTATTTCTCAGTTCAGCCCAGGAGTATTTTATAAACTTCTCTGCAGGAAATGTCCAATTGAGTTGTTTAAAGTTTCTTGCCAGGTTCAAAATTACATTAACTGTTTTACCAGCATAACGGGGGATTGTTGAAGAAACATCTGTTCTGAAAGGCTTATCAAATTTTTACCCCCTCATCATCAGATTAGTTGTTGTCTTGTTCATTGAGCTGTGCTGCCTGACAATTTACTGCAATTTTCTGCTCATTCCTTTGACTTAGAGTTTGGGATTTAAAGGTTATAGTAGGCTAGTAGGAAGCATTGTCTTAGTAGGAGAGACATAAACCTTTCCTGCATCATAGCACTTTGGATAATGTTGGTAAGCAGAAGATTTTTCTTCATTATCAAGTAATACAATGAATGTTTCTATCTGATAAGACTCCTCAAATTGATGCTCCATACATTCTCAAGCTCCTGCATTGCAATGACAGCTTTGGATTGTGGGGAAGAAGAACTTAGGGAGTTTTTGCAGTTATGTCGTATTCAGAAAGGATGGCTGGCAGGGATTTCTGAGACCTGTGCACCCAGAAACAGAGGAAGTTTCAGTTTTTACAGTACCACTGCCCACCTTGCTGTACCTGAGCACCAGCCTCTGTCTGGCCTTCCTCAAACTGGTGAGTTCCCCCAAAATTCCCCTAGAATTGCCTCCTCTCAGGAGTGGGTGCTCCCACAATTAAGTGGGTGCTTTCAACCAACACTGGAATATTCATGTTAATTTTCCTTGCTTTATATATATATTTATATAAATTTAAGAATATATATATGTATAAAATCTTGTCATATGAACTTAATGTGAATTCCCTGCTGATTTTAAGAATTACAAGATGGTGAAGGCCCTCTCCAGACATTCTTTTCCTTAGAGAACAGTCCAGACCTCTAGAATTCCATCCTGGATATTACAGTGCAGTGCAGATGAGCAACAGTTTCTGCAATAATCATCTTAGTTCTGCAATAATGGCATTGGTTCATTAATAGAATATCAATTCTCCAATTATCCTATTCTCTCTATTTCGAATCCTATAAACCTCATTTGTACAAGAAAGCAGAGATTAGCACAACGGTGCAGCATGAAGCAGTAACAGCACAACAATAAATGTGTTATGCGTTTTCTTAGTAATGCCTTTTTTGGTTATAAATACATAGCTATTTTTAAAGCAGCAATTACAAGACTTATTGCTTTAATTTTTGTGGGAAGTACTAAAGGGTAAACAATTTCATTGATATAATGAATATAACCTTGCATACAGCTAATGCTAAATGATTGGGCAAAGTGAGATTATTTGAAAGGTTTTGTGTGCAGTAACAAAGTAAGTGATCCTTAAGGACAAATAAGGAGAGAAATTTGCTAAGGAAGCAGGTTTTACTGGCTTGATGATTTTTTTTTAATTTGCTGGACTAATGGTTTAGGCGATCCATTAGGTATCTAATGGAAATGTTTAAAACAACTCTTTTTAAATTACATTTTCAGTAGTAAGCCAAGTAAGTCAAGTACAAATACAGTATGCAAAGCTGCTAATACAAGTTCATGTGGCACACAGCAAGTTTGGAAACACAAAATCCATCCCAGTGCATGTCCATGTTTAGCACACTGATACCATTCAGAACTTGAACAAAAGAGGAGTGAAATAAGACAGAATTTGCTCATTCTTTGAAAAAAATTGCAGAAGTTCCTTAACTGAAGAAATCACGTCTCTTGTGTTTTGAACAGAGCATAAAGAAATGTGGGGGTTGTGACTGACAGGTTTCAGTCTTGACAATGGTAAGAGTTTGAACGTCTTTCAAAAAAGACCTTGAAAGTAAGAATGGTTGAATCATGCTGTTTGCCTGTGTTTTCCATGATAGCCAGGTTGAGCTGCAGAATGAGATGTAGCTGTTTATAGTCCTTTTCAAAGGGGAATGGAGTATGTGCACATAATGCTTTAAATACTTTTCTCTCTCTGGGGATACCAAAGTGGTCATTTTGGGAAGAAAAGGAAAAAAAAAAAAAAAAGATTTCCAGGTCTCTTCCTACTTCAGAAAAGTACTTGTTAAAAATAACCATTACGTTTCTTCATCAGAAACTCTGAAATCTGAGCAGCTTTGCCTTGCATTCAGATCGCTGCAGTCTCAGCAAGCACAGGTGCAAATATGCAGCACAAAGGCCAGTCTCCCTGGGGATGCTGCTGTCCTGTACTTCCTCCCCAGCCCCTCCTGCTCGTCAGATTGCACTTCTCACACAGCAATTTCTTCAGTGTTACACGAGCTGCATTACAGAGGAGTGTTTGGCAGAGCAGAACAAACACGAGCGATGCCTTTCTGGATGTCTGGGGGGGGAAAAAGCTGATGAACTACAGCCTTCCTCCCTCCACGCAGCTGGTGGGAGCAGCCAGCCCAGGGTGGCACTGGCTGTGTTTACTTCTGGCAGAGATAATTTGGACATCCTTTGCAGTCTGATGTCCTAGGAAAAGGGGGACAGCTGGCTGTGCCTTGCTGTGGGTCAGTAGGAGAGGCAGGAATAATAACACAGATCTCCTGGAAGCATCAGTTCTGACCTTTAACGACCACATGGCCAAGCTTCTGTAGAGCTTGACTGAAACGTGTTCTCTTCCTATCTTGGCCCTAAAGAGTTGGGAGAACAGAAATACAAGGTGCTACTGAGAAAATAGAAATGTAGAAGGTGATGTATGCTCCTTGTTCGTCCATTTTTTGAAATGTGATGAGACACAGTTGCCATAGAAATGCTGTTCTCTGCTCCATACAATGGATGCCAGTTCCAGGAAGCCATTGACAGCTGTCACAAACAGCTTTCCATGAATTTAAATATCCCAGAGTAACGTAAAGGAAAACAAGTCCTTGTGTTTCCTTACAGATCAGATGCTGTAAGGCTTGCTTTTCCTTGTGGGAATATGACTGAGCTGGGCATCAGCTGTTACACATGGTCTGCAAAGTGAATCTAACTGCAGTTTGGTTTTGCTGTAAACAAAGAACAGCATATGTCTTCCAGAAAGAAATTAGCTTGCATCTTTTAAGATTGTTTTGATAGACCAGAACTTGCAACTACCTTGATTTACACTACCAGACTATAAAGCTACACAAGTTAATTTGTTTCAGAAAGCAATTTTGGCAATTTGAAACGATATAGTCCATAAGAATAAAGTGCTCAGTAAGAAACAGCTTTCAGCTGTAAATAGTTTAGGATATCCAAACCATCATGAATACACCTAGTCAGTGTCTTATGAAAGGTGAGCTAGCAAGGAAGAGGCTTCTTAGTTCTTTTTGTGGCCAACATTGCCTATCCCAGTTGTGTGCTCAGATATGGCAGGAGGTAACAGTAGCTGCGAGGAGAGCACTGAGCATGTAGTGTGAGCTTCTGGTCTACTTTTTTGGGTTAGCACTTTGTTTTGTAGACTTCAGTTGAAAGCAAACTCCTTTGGGCAGAAGTTACTTATCAGAGCAGTCAAAGTTGAGCTGCCCCAGGGGAGGAAGAATGAATGACCTGTACCAAACAGCCAGTGGAAACAATGCTTGAGAAAATGAAGGCTCTAAAAGTGTTTTGCAGATGAAAGAGACAATTCATGGATACATTTAGTAGCTATTTACAAAATCTTGGTGCTCAGGCAGTATAACTTGTTTTTACTATTCTGAGATGAGAAAGATATGGAAATTGAATTATTTCATGTGAGTAAATCCCTTTATGGAAGACCAGACTCTGTTACAAATGAAGATAGGGCCAGTTCATTTTTTTTCCCCCAGAGCTTTCTGGACTGGAACAGCATCCTTAAACAGCCTTATAGTAATTTAAAAACTGAGACTGACTTAATTTTTTAAAGAGACTTGCTGCTTTCCTTTTCTGACAGTTAAATTTGGGTATGCATAAAGACATGTCTGTAGTAATTAGCTGTAAAATTTATCTATCCAGGTGAATGTGTTATGTAACCTACAGACAGAGTGCTTACTAAAAACTGCAGTTGGAGGATTGTTGCTTTGCTTCTCCTGTGCTGCCCTTCCAGTCTAAAGAGACCTCTCTGGCCCATCACATCTTAAAAATTGAGGGTAGGATAGCTGCAGGCTAATTTATTAATTAATGGGAAGACTAAGCCTATGTGAGATTCTAGGCCAGAGATTTAGTGTTCCCTTTTCCTTTCCATGGAATCTGTCCAACACTATAAATTTCCAAAATAATCATGGCTACTCTGATGGGGAAGAAAGATCTTAGCAGCAAGAGAGCACCCAGTCCACCCTCAGGGCACAGTGATCTGGCCCTGGTCTTGCTCCAAGGCCTCTGTGGATGCAGCAGGTGAGCATCACAACCTTCATCTCAGACTCAGTGCCTCCCACAGGTCCTGCTGCCAGGGTTTCCATTCACTCTGGCTCTGCTCTGCTTGTTATTAATTCTCACTGAGCAGCAAAGGTGCAAGGAGAGGCTGCTCAAGTCCTAAGGGGGCAGGGTGAATAGTTAATGATTACTCTGTGCTAGAACAGACTGAGCAGAAATGTGCATCACCCCACAGATGCTGTACTGGGGACATGGGGGTCCCAAAATGACTGGAATTCAAGGGGACTCGAGTTGCAGAGCTCTGACTGAGGGCTGTGGTCATGCCCTCTGAAGGGACACGATTGCTCAGCACTTTGTGTCTTGGGGAACTTGCCAAGATCTTGTTCATTATAGGATACAAACTTAATTTGGCACTGCCAATTGCCAGAAGCCTGAAGTCAGTTGAGGTTTAGTACTCCGTTTCCTGCAGCTACTGTAAACAAATATGTGCTGTCTCCTACGAGCATCATGTACTTGTTCAGCATTAGACTTGCAGACAGCTTTGTTCTTGGAGCAGTGCTTCTATTCACCACTGCATAAGAATTTGCAAACCTATTTTCTCAACATCAGTACTGATCCTGTTCTTGTTTTTCCACCTCTGATTTGTTGAATATTTTTATCTTGGCAGGATTCAATTGCTTGAAACAACCATGTTGTCTATCCTGAAAGGCCTACTGTGAGGCTTCAAATTTGAGGGCTCTTGGAGCTGCAGCTTAATTTACATGATGTGCTAGCATTTTGAAAGTATTACTTTCAGTTTGTAAACATTTGTGCTTTGATGAATGGCAATCCATTGATAACAATCCTGCACCTTCTTTGCAATTCTCAGCTTTCACAACCAGAGGCTGGACAGATTTTACCCACGCTGTGTGTGACTTTTTTCTCTTTAAAAACACTTATTTTGTTCCATTCTGTTGAAATGGATGAACCTTCTGCCACTGGGTGTGTGGATCAGGCAGTAGTATTATCCACCCATAGACAAAATAAATGCAACCTCTCTTGAAAGTGCACCACAGCATGAGGCTGTCTCATTTATGTCAGTGCCCTCAGCAAAATAACATCGGAAATAACAAGGATTGTGCTGAAGAGATGCTGCAAGCATGTTCTTCCTGCAGTCCACAGCCTGTGCTATGAGATGGAGCTCCAGAGGGATCCCTCCCTTCCCATACTGTCCTGAATATTGAAACTTGAACCTGCCTGGACAGATTTCCTCCTTTATGTGCTTGAATCTTCTCTTCCTGCGGTGATTTATCCCCTCCCTGAAGGCAGAGGCAGTAAATCTAGAGCAGATTTATGGCCTTCTGTCAGCTGAGGACAGCCTGATACACCGAAACCACTGTGATCTCCTAGAAAACATGGCAGGGTAATCTATGGAGTCCTGTAAAGCACACACGTGTCTTCTCTTAGAGAGGAGAAAGTCTTTTGGCTTGTAAAACCTTTGGAAATGAAGGACAAAGAGAAGTAAAAGTTGCCTGATTTCTGTGTTCTGGACAGTCTGGTAGATTTTTTAAACTTTTTAAAGTAAATCAGCTACCTGTATATCTCTGCCTCTAAGTCACTGGAATGGAAAATATCCTAAACAATACTTACATAATGTTGCAAGATTTCTTATTCCCAGCTCATTAAATGTTATTTTGTTCTCTGACAACCTATGCCTTCAGAAATTCCTCTTCTGGGAATGCTGCAGAGTGCAGGGCACAGTCCCTGAAGTGGTTGTGTCTAGGTCTGAATTTACAGAGACTTGATATTCCAGTTGGAGTGGGTGGTGTCTCAGAAACCTCAGGTGGGAAGCAGATGCAGTGTCACTGTAATGTCTTGGTGATGGGTTTGGAAGGCTCTGCTACCAGCCTGGTTACAGCAAGAGCGTCAACATTCTGAATCAAATTGCTTGAGTCAAGCCAGAAGGCATCAAGAAAGATTAATTCCTGTCCAAGAATAGCTGATGGGTGATGGGGTTTGAAATTTTTATTTATTAAAAATAAAACTCTCAACCAACTCAACCAAATCAAACACCTCCCCTTTCCCCCTCAGTCAGTCCCCTGGCTGCTTTTTATTTTGCTGTAGCTCAAGACCCAACACCATGCATGCTGTGGTGAAAAATGCCACTGATACTACGTGAAGATAATTACTGTTTTCAGTGCTGCTTGGAGCATTTAATTTCATGTTCGGTACAAATGAAACAAACTGCTTTCACAAAATAACTTCACAGTTTCTTCCCTTTGTGTTTAAATGGAGGAAATCTCCATCTCCTTCTGGATTATCTATTCTCTTAAAAGAATACTTTTGCCCTGGCTAAATGTCTCTATGAGGATTGACCCTCACTTAAGAGAATGTGAGAGACTCTGACAGAAATGAGCTGTAGATTCTTTACTTTGAAGTATCAGAAAGTAACAGAACAGGAGGTTGCTTGAAATATCTGTTAATCTGTTAGTCCACAGATGACATGTTTTAATGATATTCATGAAATGCATGATACTTGTGATAATGAGTGATTATTTGTCCTATACCATTAAAGGCACAGTGTAGCTGCTTGATGCGTGGATTTACAATCTGCCTTGCAAAGGACAAGCCCCAAAGGGGCTCCATTTCAATAAATTGGAAGAAAAGGAAAAGGACAGGTAGATGTGCAACTCTTCTGTACCTTTTTTCTTTCCAGTACAGCTCCCTGAGTAAAAGGCCTTTTGACCACTGCAGCTGATGGCTCTTAGCCCCAGTTTACCATCTGCTTAAATTGAGTCAGTAGTGATTGCAGGCATCTAAAGAACAACTGTAGGGTGCAGTATCTTGCTCTAGAATATTGCTTCAACCTTGAAATATTCTTTTAAAGCAGCAACTTTTGACTTTTTAATGGCAATTCTAGAAAATTGTAGAGAGTAATGGCAAAGTTGTGACAAAGCCTGAAAGGCAACAAAACTGAAATGATAAGCAGGCACGTAACTTAGAAAATTGTCTTCTTTCTCCTTTGGTGTCATAACAACTTTCTTGTAGTTTTGGTAGAAAAGAGCTCATGAGAGTCTGGCAGATACAAGCCTTCCAGCACGTAAAATGTTTCTAGCACCAGGTAAGGCTTCATCTTCTATCTGCTGCCAGATCTGGAGCCCAGATTTTCTATGCTCATCCTAATTTTACAGGTAGAGAAGGCACAAGAAGGGAAAAGAGAGCTGACCTGAGTTTACTGTGAGCAGGGTGAAGCGAACACTGAATTCTACCTTAGGATATGACAGAAAGAAAATGGAACTTTTTGTAATTTTAAGATGATTAGTTTGGGTTCTTGGGCAACAGATGGCCTGATAGCTCAGTGATTTATCTATCCTGCATGGGTCTTGTGCTGTGCACGCTTTGCTAAACTGTTGCTGAACTTCTGCTCTTGTGCAGGGGCCAGATTTCTGCAAAATTATCATCAAACAAAACCTATGTGCTGCTTGGAGATCCTGAGTGCTCAGTAAATCAGTAGGTGGACTGTAGAACTTTATTAAGAGTTAGGTCTTTGCAATGCCCTTGGTAGTTCATCACTGCTAAGCAGAAATACAGCCGTGTAATTTCATAAAGGCCAGTTAGGCCTTTCAGAAATAACACCAGTAGTTATGCTGATAGATCAAGTGTGGGATCTCTGGATATAAAGCATTGTTGCTCATCATAGGGTATAAAAATTTATAGCTGGAGGGATCCTGTTGTGGGAGACTTTCCCCTCTGTGTTGAAGTGGGTTGGTCGTAGCTAGGATTTGATCATCTGTATCGGCACGTTTCCTAAGTGAGAAAAGCTATTTGCATAGAATACAATAATGCCTTCCACCTGATATTTACAGCAGAGATCTTCAGAGGGAAGAAAAGAGAATTCTCCCAATTTTTACTACCCATTGTTCACGGTGATATCTTTAGCTACAGGCTTGTCTTGTAAATTGATTCATTTAAGGTGCTGATTTATTTAGTGAAGGCAAAATTAGTATTTTTGTCTCTGACAGCTGTAGGGCTTGGAAGAATAGTCAAGGTATTTTTCCTGATCATTCAGTACATTACCTAAGAACGTTTCCTGTGTACTACACAAAAACAGATGGAGAAATCTGATTTCTTTCTTTTGAAGTGCTTTCTGTTTCTTTCTCCCTACAATGGAGATCTCCCATAAAAGATCAGGACTTTGCTACGGTTCTGGAGGAGCCTCATGCAATTATTTAGAAAGGTGCATGTTGTTCTATATGTGAATGTGCGTAAGCCAGAACTGCAGTGCGTGTATTTGTGGGCATTTTTTCACTGTTTATAGCGCCTGTCTGCACTGATGGTGTGAGCAGCTCTGACGTTGGCTCAGCAGAAAGCCCTTCTGGGTTTGTGTGCTGCTGCTGCTTCCCGTGCAGTGCAGAGCCTCTGGCTGAACAGCCCCTCACTTCCCTCTCCCAGGCTGTCCCAGGAAAAATGTGGGACCTGCCTTTCTCACCCCAGAGCCCTTTCCTCTCCTCTGCACAGCCACGAGCTTCCCGGCAGCGTGCTGCAGAGGCACCTCGTCACTTGTAATTTATCCTTTCTTCCACAAGGAGCAACGCTGCTAAGCCCTTTAACTGGGGATTAATCTTCCTGTCTTTTACTCCTTGAGTTGCTGCCAATCAACTATTATTTATAAAACAGCTCTTAGGTGATGATGGCAGATCTCATAAGTCAGTGCTCAGTTTCTGCCCTACCTTACTGAGACTACTGGCATAAATTCAAGTGCATTCAGCTACTCATTTCTAATTTGGTCAGTACAGAACAATTTTATCCCCGTGTTGCTGCCCATACGGGCACATCCAAAGCAACCAATTGCCGCTTCATTTACCCCGTAGAGATGTACAGATCAGAAACACAGGGCAGGAGTTACCCTGCTGTGACCTCCTGAGAGGTTATTCAGAAATGCTATTCTACCCTGCAGTGCTTAAAACCAGGAGCACTACTACTGAGATCCACGCAGAAGAACTGGGTGAATTTTGGGGGAGAAGGGGGCTCTGAATCTCGGAAATGAAGGCTGACCATTTTGGAGATGCTAACAACGAGCTTTAGCACAGTTTGTATGGAATTGCCTTTATAGCTCATTCCTTTCTTTGCCTCTGAAGCTATTGCAGTCTTTCTGATAAAATCTTCATACCACACTAGTCCCAAGAGAGATGTAGAAGCAAGGAGAAGGATATGTATTATTTAATCTGTGGTTTGCACCATGCTTCAGTCAATCTCTAGATATGACATGGGTGGTCACTGTTGTATTAGTCACAAAGCAGTTCTGTTCAGATGAGCCTTGGCAATTTGGGATGTTTGCACAATGAATACTGGGTAAGTCACTTGAACTTCCAAAACTTTCTGAATAACAGGCTTTCTTTGGGATGTCAAATATTATAGTTCATGCTTTAAGCTAAGTCCAATAGCTTGAAATGCTTTCTCTTGCTGTTTTGCAACATTCTTAGATCTAGTGTTATTTGAGCAATGCAGAAATACAAAAAACTCACCACAAATATGGGAGAGGACTGTGAGGATTCTACTAAATAAACCTTAGTATGTGTTCAAAAAACCCTCAAACAATCCCTCCTCCCCCCTTTTTCTTTTTTTTTTTTTTCCCTAATTCTGGGCAATATTCACATTACTTTCCTACTAAATATGCAGTTTCCACCTCCTATAGTGGGCATCTAGCTCTGGTTAAAATCCAATCTCATTCCTATTCAGTATTCCACTATTGAAAACAATTAAAAAAAAAATACTCCCAAAGACTTGAGATCTACAGTTACCATTCATATGATCTCTAGGTCTATTTTGTTAACCATGCCCTATGCTTAGCTTGTTCCCCAGCCTGCAATAATCCACTTGAAATTTACTGCCACCAGTAACTTGCTTGTTATCTAGAGACTCCTAATGTAGCTGATGAATACCTGTATTCTGTGCTACATTATTTTTAAAGGCTTTCTCTTTCCTTTTGCAAGGAGTGAGGCTGATTCTAACTTTGAAACATTGTAATATTAATGGTTTGGTGAAACCAAAAGGAAAGACAGCAGAGAGCTTTTAACTAAATTGTGTGTAACTTATGCAATCCATAGAAAGGCTGAAGAGATCTGAGGCTTTCTTTGTTCCTGCAGGTTCAGAGAAGTTCATTCACACTGCTTGATTCTTTGTGGGGACACTTGTCTTCCTAAACCCATTAATAATGAGGGTCCTGTGAGGAATCACAGAATCTCAGAGGTCTTGGTTGGACAGAGCAGCTGGAAGTTGCCTCATCCAGCATCCAGCCTCCTCTTTGTAGCTGGACATTAGAGACCAGGTCAGCCATGGCTTAGTATTCAGGAGTTTTGAAAATCCCCAATAACTGAGACATTGCAAGCACTGCCCTGTCCTGCCAGTGAGGAAGTTTTTCCTAGTGTCCAACCTGAACATATCAAGACAATGTTTGTGAATGTTGTCATCCTTCATTATTTTGCCTGCTGCTCTCAAAACCCGTTTGGCTTTGTGGTCTTTAACCTCCCTAATAGCAGTTGCCCTACATCATCCCTTCTTTATTCTGATGGATCACCCCTCCTTTGAGGATGGAACAACCTCTGCTCTTCACCCTCTCCTCCCAAGCCATGTGCCCTGGGCCCTGACCATCTCAGAGACTGGATTGTCTCCATTTTCTCCACATCCATCTTCATCTCACCCTTCTTCCCAGAAGTGGCTGAAATACTGCAAGTGTGGCCTGATCAGTGCTGACTGGAGTGGGTAATAACCTCTCGACCTGCTGGACACGCTTATTTTAACGAGGCCATTTGTCTTCTTTGTGACGCGAGTGCAGAGTTGGTTTATATTATTCTGGCACCCACGGTAACCTCAGGACCCTTTTGGCAGGGCCATTATCAGCCCATTGGGTTTCCTGCCCTTGCAGGAGCCTGGGGTTTTTCTTTCCTGAGTGCATAGCTTTGTACTTGGCTGTGCTGAACTTCATGATGTTTGTTTTGCACAGTCCTCAAATTTATGGCCAGGTCCCTTTGGGCTGAAGCTCTGTCTTTTGTCATGTCAGAAACTTCTAATCTATTATCCTAGAGGATACAAAAAATCACAGGCAAGTTTCTGCTCTGATTTATTCTTTTGGGGGAAATTTCTCTATCCATTAACTATGGAGGGAACCATGGAAGACTTATTCCCTAAGCTATAGTTGGCTTTTGAGAGTCTTCAGGTTTAGCTTTCAGAAGTGAGAACAGTGGAAGATACAGAGAAACTCATTGTGTTTTCTTTTCATCCTGCTGTACAGTGCCAAGCCTGAATGGAACAAGAACTTTTTTTTTCTGTTTGCTGTGATGTTCTTCTGCTTTGTATCTATTCTGTCTTCCAAACATCGTGTTTCATCTTTAATGGTTATGGCACCCATTAAGCTGAGAACAGTCTTATGGCTGAACCATCTCCACAGACTGTTAGCCTCATTATGGAACCTTAACTTAATGTTCAGACTCTCTGTGCATTAATAATTGTTTGGTATAAAATGTTGCCTTGCCTTTCTGCCTGTTCTCTTCTGTTAAGGTTCCGTTATTTGTGAATAGGGCAACTTGTGGCCAGCTAGCCCCTGGTGTGGTTTCCTTGTTACTCTTCCCGTTAACATCAGATACTCCCCAGTTTTTCTCATATTTTCATCAGGCCATTGACTTAATATTTTAGACAAAATCCCAATGGATATGTTTCTGTGCATGTTCTTTTCTTTTAATTTTCAGAATCTCTCTCAAGGATTGCCTGTCTTCTGTATTGACCACACAGATATTAATTGGGTGTATTTAGCTTCTGCAGTGGTTCTAAACTTCTATTTTTCTGCCAGCCAATGTGTAGACTACTAAAAATCTTTCAGTAGAAATGCAGCTCCCCATGAGATAACTGGTGTCATGCACTAGAAGTGTGGTGGGTTTGTTTTTTTGTCTAATTGTTTTGAGTAGATCTCTTAGAAGCAGTTCATATGAAGGTTTACAGACCCCAAGATGAAAACAACCATTTTGTTTTATCTGATGGGAAAATGGAATAATCTTAGGCTGTATCTTACAGCCGAGAAAGAAGCACAAGGATAAGTACATGTAATGGCTGTGTAGTACGTCTGGCTGGTGTTGCCTTCAGGATTCACAGCAAAACACATATTTGACTCCTTTGTTCACTAAAGGATAAAGGGCTAATAAGCAAACCCTGTTTTGGAGAAACCACAAAGATCTTTCACTTTGATAGATGTCTGCAACAAAAACTTAAAACATGAAATCAACATGC
Source organism: Picathartes gymnocephalus (assembly GCA_013390045.1). Classification (NCBI taxonomy): domain Eukaryota; kingdom Metazoa; phylum Chordata; class Aves; order Passeriformes; family Picathartidae; genus Picathartes; species Picathartes gymnocephalus. The sequence continues at coordinate 306,256 of WEKY01021944.1, forward strand.
CTCATTCCGTTCTATCTCAACCCAGACCTGGACTAGGTAAGAGGGACAGTATTTCAACAGGGCAAGCGTGTACCACTGCTAAGGACAGCAGCAAAAAGGCACTGGGCTGATGAGTGACTGGCTTGTTCTCTCTCAGCAGTAGCAATTTCTCTTTTCAGCCACCAGCCATCCTGGATGCAGCCATATGAAAAGCCCACTGCTGAGGGGGAGTGAGTGTGACATTCTCTTCTGTGGAACTCAAGAGCTAAATTAGCACAGTCCTCCTCCCCCATTTCTTCCTCCATGGATTGCAGTGCTGTGGCTGTATTAATGAGGCACCAGCCCTGTGGAGTATGACTTTCTAGTGCCAAAGTTCAAGACTGGTAAAAATGTCTGAAAATGTCTTGTTTTCTGCAGGTTATAATTTTTTAAAAAAAATATTCTTTCATTCATTTTTTCCTTTCTTGGTCGTAGCATTAAAAAGTTACCCATTTTATACAAAGAGATGTTAAGTGCTTGTAATTTCATTGTCTTCCACCCTGTTTCAGCTGTGGATGAGTTTACCCACATCAGAGGATGTCTCTGGTGACATTAATGGTACCTAGTTTTAATACGGATTTGGTGGTTTGCTGTATTCTCAGAAAGAGAACTTACAGATAATAACCTTGAAAGTTTCTTACATTATTTTCCACTGTGAAATGTGGGATTTGCGGGGAAAAATGACCTGAGACAGTTCACAAAGTAGTCTCTGGATAATGGTGGTTGGAGAGCTGGGCAGCACTCTGCTCCTCAGCTAAAATGTAAGTGCCTACTTCACACTGCTTTGTAAGGGAAGCCACCCTTGGTTTTATCAGTGTCTACTCTTTCACCTCCAAGATCCTGATTTTGTTTGGCACTAGACAATAAGCAGGAAAGTGCATAAAGTGGATGCATGGACAATCATGAAAAAGTACGCCTGGAGAAAGTGCTTGTTCCAAATTACTGCCATGAGCTGCAGGTTGGCTGCTGGTTGAAGAATGAATAATTGCATTCCTTTTTAAATGACACACTTTAGAAGTGGTGTGGATATTCCCTTTTTTTAGTCAGTCACACGTCCTCATCCAGCAATGTGTTTTAGTTCTTTTTAAACTCGGATGATACTTTAAAATAAATAAAACTAACATGTGCTTCAACACTGTTCTTAAGCATGAGCTCTTTCCAACGTCCAGGCCCTAACTTTTAAAAAAGTGATAATTTCTAGGATAATTTCATGCATTCAGAATTCCCATGGGCATTCAGCTGACGTGCCTCATGACAGACACTCAAAACCCAGAGTGTGTGTGGTACGGGCCATGCAGGAACTGAGAGCTGACCCCCAGCCCAGTGCCTTAGCCATCATCCCACCTCTCTGAAACTGCAGAGTGCAGGGGGCAGGAAGCAGAAATCACGGCTGGTTAACCAGGCTAGTGATTTCAGTGATGACGCTGGTAGAAGAGCACTGAGGGGAGAAATTTTAAGTACTTAATTACAGAGTGCCTGAAGAAGGTTGGGCACTTTCTGGAGCACAGATCAAGTGCTTTCTCCTCTGATGGGACTAGGCCACTCTGGCTACTTGTGTCAAGTCCCTTTCAGACATGCCACTGCTTTGATTCCTCCCACTCCCCAGAGCACTGTAATTAAGTAGTTACTGCCTCCCAAGAGTGCAATTATGTTCTCTGAAACCCAATAACCAGCCCTAAGTATAAAACATCCCATACTTCCTGCATGAACATTCTTCTGACGTGTAGGTACCTCAGCTTTTGTAAACTGCAGAGGATGTTTGGTCCTCAGACAATGAACTAGAGAGGGGATCAGAAGGAAGACATGAAGTAGGTAAAACACATATAAGGGTGTAAGTATACTTGATAAGTATTTTTTAAATAAAAGCTAGAATAAAAGCTTATATGAAAGTCTGAGTAGTTGTTGAGTTTGCCAGAAATGGGCAATGATAAACTTGCAAGGACTGCAAGTTTGGGTTTTGGTGTTTTGCAAGAGTCTCTGTGCTGTTGACAAAAATAAAATTCAAGGCGTTATTACCCCTTAAAGCCTTTTATTTACACTAGCCAAACACCCAGTTATGTCAGTCCCAATATTAAGCTTCTGCGAAGGCAAAACTCACTCTGTGAAAATAGTATATACAAGGCAGGAATATAATCTGCTAGAAAACTGGTTTTGAACAGTAATCTTGAGTGTTACTGTCATATCTGACCAATATTTACGTTTCTCTTGTTTAAGGCACTCCAGCAATAGAAATAAACAATTCCTAGGCACCATTTCCGAACACAGAATCTAGAGCTAAACCCTCCTTGTTGCCAGGCACACTGGGCTCTGGGTGGGCATGGAGACTGTTTTTGTCCCTCCCTCACTGCACCAGCCTTTAGGCTTCCAAATGTCCTTCCCTTGTTTAGACTAAAGAACTTGATCTCTTTGATATTTTTTCTTAGTCCACATTTTCTAGTTCTTTGAATTTTTTCCTTGTTCTTTCCTGGGTGCTTTCCAGTATGACCCTGACCATCCCAAAGTGGTCAAAAATGAACAGAGTGGTCTGGGATGATATTGTATGTATAACAGTATAATATTTTCATTTTCCCCCCCTCTCCAATAAATAGCATGGCATTATTGACTCACATCCAGCTTGTGAGCCCTTAAATCCTTCCCTGCAGAGACCTCCCAGCCCTGCTTTGTACAGGTGATTATTCCTAACTCAGTGTAGTGCTTTGAAATTCTCTATTGACAACGAATGGCTGTCTCTTTTTAAATGGGCTGTTCCTCCAGTTTGCCCACAGGTGTTCTTGATTTAGGGGTGAGCTGTCTGAGTTGTACCACAATCAAGAACACATTTTACCACAAAAAGGCAATTGTCTGTGCTTGAACTCTTGTTCTAGAAGAAGACTTGCAGCACAGGAGATACTAACACCATAGGCCTTCAGAGAAGGTTAAAAATAGAAAAAGAAAAAAAAAAGAAAGAAACTTTTTAGGGAAAGAAATGAGTATATAGTTTTAAAATTCAGGTTCACTGCCTAATGTCTTTAAGTAGTACCTTCTCTCAGTTCTACAAGTCATGGCAAGTTTTAAATAAGTTAAGTATAAACAATTAGGCTAGTTCTCCACCAAGGATTAAAGGTAATGCATTGAGGAAAAAACCAAAAGGTAAACTATGCAAAAATTTAAGGAAGCACTTAACTTTGTTTAGTAAATGATTCTACTCAATTAAAATCTAATTAATATTACTAATTTCTGACTTAGATAATGACCATAGTGATCAAATATACAATAGAACCTTCAATTCCTTCACCTCCAAAATTACTTCTGGAATCGTTCCTGCTGTCTGCCAGCTTTTGTCATGACTGGGCTATGAAGTCACTTGTAACAACTAACCTGGAAATATGAAGAAGCACTGCAGTTATTCCAGCTGCTTTGAGCAGGGAAAAGTGATGCATGCATAATATCCTAGATTAGTATTTCTTCAAACTGTGTCCTGAGCATTGTTAGAAGCGCTGGGAGCAAGACATGAAAATAACAGCATTATCTGGGTTGCAGACTACTGCCTTCCAAATACAAGATGAACTTCAACATGTGTCTATAAACTTATTTTTTGGGGGTATGTCTTCAGTTCTGTTACCTGGAGCACTAGTTAATTATTGTGTTCAAAAGGAATGGATGAACAGAGTATTTTAGTTCTGAATGTGCACATTTCTGAACAGAACAGGGAGCACTACAATATTTGTAGTAGTCTGGCTGTTCCTTAGTTAATTATAAACATCTGGTCAAACTGGCATCCCTATTACTGTACATGCTACAGAATATAGTATCTTCCTTCTGCATCCTGTTCGTTTTCATAGGGATTTCTATTTCCTACAAAATATTTCTGTTAGTGTTGATAACAGCTCCTTTTAGCTTGAATGTCCCTGTATGGATGAAAAGAATCTAGATTTGCAAAACAGAAGGTAAAAAATCTAATTTAGGCAAATATTTTAAAGTGTTGTTGAATATATTGAAAAACCATCCCACACCTAGAATAACAAATGCCTGTATAGGACATATCAGCAGTCTGCTGTCACATTGCAATATGTTGTATGACATTATTGGATCTCCAGGTTTGCTAGAGAGGAGTGAGAAGGGAAACAGAATTGCTGCTTCATACCTTAGAGAGGAATATAATCATCAAGAAATTCATTCAGGTGCCAATGCCTAAATCTATCCATGTATTTTCCACTCTATATGTGATTTTTGACTTACTGAAGCTTTGCAAAAACCCAAAAAGACAAAACAAAACAAAAAGAGATAGAGCTGTCATGATGATTTTATGCCTTAGGATGAATTGGTAATGAAAGGGAAAAGAAAATGAAGTCTTCAGGATTAGAACTTGCCTCTGGATCTTAAAATCACTTTTAGTCCTCTTTCTGTTCTGATATCAGTTACAAACTCCCTGAAGTCACTTAAGTGAGGCTCTTGTCCCTCTGTGTAACCTCTAATGCTTGACTTGAGAGGCCATCTCTGATTTGCAGGAGTGATAAGATGATGTGAAAAGCTGATATCCAGGAGGTGCAGAGTTAAAACAAAGGGCTGTGCATTACTAAAACCTAAGGCCACTGCCCATGGGGGTCGGGGCAGAGGCCTTCACTGGATTTTGGAAAAACCTATAGTGATGAACACCACTGAAAAACACCATGAGCACTTCTAACTCGCTGTGGGGTAAAGGTATTACCTTCCCAAACATGTCTAAAAAAATACTGCTTAGGTAACCTTTGTGTTTTTACAATGTGATAATTTTTTCCTTTAGGATTTTCATTATGGGTGTTTGCAGTTATTTATTTTACATTTCTGGGCAAGAGAAACCTACTTTACTCAATGTCAGAGAATAAATTAAGTTATCCTTCAGTGTGTCACTTTTAATCTAGAGATCATTCTGAAGATATTTTTAATGACTTTGCATCTAGAAATATCAGTCTGATAGTTTGTCTAAAGTCCTTGAAGACCATCTCTTACAGATACACTTATTTAAGGAAACTTAAGGTTTAAATTTTGATTGCACTGTATGTAAAATGTGTTTCTTAAAAGTCTTTCTATTGTTTACACATATAAACATTAATATATAATTGTATGACCTTTACTGTTATCTTATTTAGAATCCTGGAAAAGCCTGAAAAAACGGATTTGATTCAGAAAGAATAGCTATTATTTTTATTTAACTGGAAGGATACTATTTTAAAATTAGAGAAATTAATCTGAGAGATACAATTTTCCTATTTAATTCTGTCTTACCCACAGACCTGATGGATGGCTGCTTGACTTTGTCACCACTAGCTATGAGATGCAGGGGAGAGGGCTTCCTCTAGACTTCCTCTTGTTCCTTTCCTAAATTTTGGTCCCAATGTGTTAAAGCATCTGCATCTCTCCCCTAGGAGAGCTAGAAAAGGCTGTGGGATATTGTGAATTGCTATGCCTCATGAATCCTTTCCTGTCATGGTTTCACTCAAGCTCTCTTCCCTCTTTCCCTCATTTTCCTCAGGAGATGCTACCCTGGCACTCTGACTGTGTTGCCTTTTTGCCTCCTGGTTTATTACCCACAGTGTTCATGCACTAAAATTGGCTCTCTTTGAGAACAAGCCAGTTTCTAACAGGACAAACCTGAACACCAAAGCCTGGAGGTTTTATGCCTGAGCCTGCTGCAAAGCAGTGGTAATGACACAGGTCAGCACCACATCTGTCCCCCTCAAAGAACATCATTTGTATCCGAATTCTGACTCCCTCAACCATAGCACAGCCATGTAATTCCAGTATTATGGTATGAAAACATTACTCTGCTAGGCTAGGACATGGTTTTTCATCTTTTTAGCTTTTACCTGAAAAAAACCCCAACCATGTGATAAGAATGATATATAATAACTGTGTTTTGGTGCCACAAGGGCTACCAGCCGGAGGGAGAATATCCGAGAGGTGATTATAGGCTCAAATCAAATATTGCTTTGGCTGTGGGTCATGGCTGCAGCATTTCCCACTATAAAAAACTGGCAGGTGGACTGGCCCAGCAGGTGCTAAGTCTGGCTCTGAAAGCACACTGGAGTTTGGTCTGGGGCTCAAACTTGGGGTCAGCTTCCTGTGCTGACCATGAAACTGAGTAAAACGAGTTGCTGTGATGAATTGTGCCTTCCTAGAGAATTATCTCATTCCAGCTGCTCACCTGTGAGCACACTCACACTGACAGTCTTTATCTCTGTTCTTGGCTCTTGCAAATGAAGGGATGATAAGAACTAAAGGGCAGAAAATTGTCCCAGTGCCTATAGATAAGTGTACAAATGCAGTGCAGGCAGCACTTCCCCCAGGAACTTTTCTGGTCTATCTCATTTTCTCCTGACATTTCAAGAACATCCTGGCCATGCAGCAATTTTCTGTGAATTCTTCCAAACCATGACACTTTCCAAAAAATTAGTTATTGTCAAATTATGTTTGCTCCAGAGGGTGCCAGGTCTGAGCAGCCTGAGACCATCTACACCAGCTGGTTTGGCGACTGGGCTTCTTTTTGCTGCTGTGCTGCACAGAGACAATTTCCATGTGGCTTCAGGTGCCTATTCTACAATTTCAGTGTTTTCCTTTTTTAAATGAAGACTAAATTCTAGATGTCTACTCCTCCTGTGTAGAAAATTATATACACCTCTGTAGGAATATCGTAAAGTGGAATGGGAATTTCTGGTTTCCCTTAAGTCTTCCATGTTAATTTACACATTGGCCTCTGGTGACAATATTTAACTGAGGTACTACACTTCCAATCCCTTTGGCTTCTTAAATGCTGCTGAATATTGGCTTGACTGGTGCATTTGGCTTTGTAAAGGAGTCACCACAGAGCAAGCAAGGTCAAAACTGTCACTGTTTCCAATGAAAAGCAGGATTTCAAATAAATGGAGGAGATTAACTTTGTTCTTTGAAAAGCAACTCTGTTTTTCAGGAAAAAATTCACCTCTAACTGCAAGAAGAAAATAGTTATCACCAAGTTACTAATAAGACCACTTCTGAAATGTGCATGCATTTGGACTGAGATGTTTAAAGTGTGCTTGAAATTTATCTTAATTATGGCTCTGAGCTTGTAAGATGGTGAAAAATAGTATTTCTATTTAGTAGGAGTGAGTGGTGTTATCTATTAACATAAGTTTGAATTCACACACTAACATTTAAAGTCTATTTATAAGTGAAAGACTAACAAACCGATGAGTGAATATAGGTCAGAGAGGGGAGTTGGAGAGAATGGGAATAATAACACCTCTGGCTACATGGGCTGATGAGGCACCACTGTTGCCAGGGAAAAAGGATCAGAAAAATAGCTTAGTGCCTAAGTAAACTTGCAGCAGAACAAAATACCAAACATTGACTGAGCTTTACAGCCCTGCAGACTGCCTGAGGAGCTTTGTATTTTATCCCAGAGGCAGACATAGAGTGCTTATTATTCAAATACCCACCACTTATCCCTGATAATGCTTTCAAGGCATACCTGACTGAACTGTAAAAAACCCAGTCTGGTCAAGTGCTGCTTGAATATGCACAGGCACTGGCTCCCAAACCACTATGGATTGTTTTCATGAACTACAATTTCACTGTCAAGATTTAATTAAGAAATATATCAGAGCCTTTGGAATAAATGGGGCGGTCAGGGGTGTTGGACAAGTGCACTGAGGGACATGGCAGGGGCTTAAAAATCTGTGCACTGACCAAATTGTCTTCCCAAAGGTGAAACGGGAAAGGATTGCTTAAAAAAGCCACCAAACCATCCATGTTACCTGTAATGCACACGGTGGGTTTACATCATTCTCACCACCTTGAACCACATTATGTAGTTGGGATTTGATTGTATTAACCTACATATTGCAGTCTTGAAAATCTTGGAAAAAAGGACACATTTTTAGGGCACTATAAAGTCATCATTCTTCTGCTACTGAATGAAGATTATTACATTCCCTGAAAATACATAACAGATTTAATCCAAAATAGGATATATTTTTTTTTGCTATACAAGCAAACTGTCTGGCAGGCAGCAGGAGATAAAGAGAATGTTTATTACTACATTTTAGTGACTTAAAGTAATATTTGTATAAATGCATATACATAGAAGCACTAAAAAAACCCCACAACAAAAAAATATTAAACCTGACATGTTGATTTTAAATAAAGTTCAGAAATAGTGAAGCCTAATGGACAGCTAGACATCATTCACAAACACAAACTAATATAAATTAAGAAATGTTTCTGCTCTAAACCTCATGTGTTAAACCTAATCAGTATTTACTGTATTATCTCTGAATAGAATAAGGACAGCGCATTATCTGTTTCAGTAATGCAAAATTAATTTTAGCTGTCAGAAGGTTGGAGTCAAAGACCTATAAAAGAATATATTTCCTGAGTGAAATCTAAAGGGACATTTTAATTTGTTTCTGTTCCATTGCTTCTGAATAAATTGTTTTGAAGCAGATAATGAATTCATGTAAGTGCTAGTCTTCTGTTCTGGTCCTAAAATTTCTAAAAGCTTTCCCAAGAAAGCTCTTTTTTCTTACTTTTAAAGTATAACCAAATACATCGGGGTGTTTTTTCAGTGTTAAAATGCCTTTGTGAGGGCAGTTCAAGCAAGAGTTCTCAAAATTCAAATTACCTAAAATGAAATTTATACAGTTGTGCCTGACTTGTTTAAAATTTTAAATATGCATTTTTTGGTATAATTTTCAGGGCTGTAACTATATTGGGTGTTCCCAGATGCTCACCACTGGGGAGGAGAATCCTAAACCTGGAGAAAGTTTATGAATTTTAATTTCCACTAGCAAAGTGATTCTTTGAAGGTAAGTCATTTAAAAGTAAGTAATTTAGAACTGTTGAGAGATGAAGTGTGCAAGCAAAAGCCTCTCCTGTATTTTTTCAGCTCACTATAATACATATTCAGTTTATGAGGCCCAAAGTTTCAAATCTGTCTTTTAGCTATGCAAGTTAAATTACAGAGGAGTTTCAGTGGAAGCAGGGAAGGTACCTGAAAGCACATTTTTAACAGCAACACACATGCCCTACTACTGAATTAATGAGACTCTGACTGTGAAATTATTAAAACTGCAGCACTGATTGCAACAGGATGCTGAAACAGGCAACAATAAAACTAGATTGAAAACAGATCACAGCAAATTCATGGGTAAGGATACACCCCTGTTACTTGAACGTGATGATTCTACAGGTAACCTCCATCCCAGGAACTCCTAAGCTATTTTGAGCAGGACTATTCCAGTGTGTCTGTATTTAGAAGGTGTCACAAAGTGCATGTTTTTTGTGTCTTAGTGAAAAATACCTGTGCAGTGGCATGGAAGATCTTTTTGGTTCATCACAGTGAATTATAAAGAACTTAAAGAGGGACAATGTTTAGTGCTGTGGGATTCTTGCAAGCAAGCGGGAAAGCTTTTGCCAGGTGGGTAATCGACTAAAAAGAATTCCTCTAGCCCTGGAGAACCACGCTGAAAAGTTCTCTGTGACAAAGTAGCAGCTTCTCCTCTAGTGATGGATTCTGGGCCCTGATGAGCCAGAGGGCTCATTCACTCCCCTCCATGGGCACAGTGATTTGTTTCACTTGCTGCTGATGTAAATTCTTTCTTTTTACATCTGAGAATAAGTGAGGGCTGTGCTGTACCAGAGCTTGTAGCACACTGAGCTATAAAATTGTCACTAAACGCAAGTCATTTTGTAAGTGAGGTTCACGAGGGAATGGGAGAGAGATACAATAGTTGCCACGTTAGCTCAGCACTTCAAAGTACAAAAAGCCTCTAATTAGTTTGACTTCCCTACGTTTTCCTCTATATGCCTTACTTTGTCCAAGCTAGATCCTCAGATAAGCTCAGGAATGCAGATACTTCCCTATTTTCCACAAAACTATGACTTTCCTTCCTGTAAGATAACCTGTTAAATTTTGCCACTACCTCTTTGTACCACGGGAATATCTAAGGTACCAAGAAATGTTCTTTCAGCATTCTCCAGATTAGAAGGCTGACTTGTTTGAAAGAGGCACCAGTATCCTCTGTGCTTCTGCTGTGCTGCACCCTCTGTTTGCAACAGGAGTGATCATAGCCCAGCCACCCAGGACTGGCACCACACCCCCAAACTCTCACTTGCTTTGTTCTTCTAGAGCTTGCAAAAAAATGTGGAGAGAACAGGGTTCCTTCAAATCCATGCAAAGTTTGGTTTGTTTGTTTGGTTTTAGTTGCTTTTTTTTTTTTTTTCCTATCTGCTTTCCAATAATGACAGAAGCTGGTGAAAGCACAAAGCTGCCATTCTTGTTGGAAAAGTTATTAAAAGCTGGAACCACAGCTTACAGTCCCAGAGAGGCTCTGCTGGCCTGCCTGCTTTTTAAACCACAGTGAAGATTTTCATAGCTGTCGTATTTCTGAAGGATTGTGAGTCCAAAACAGTTTAACCTGCTTTGATTCAATACCTGAGGACAGCTGGGTACAGGAACATGGATGTGTTATGCAAAGAATAAAACAGCTGCCTGTTGAAACATTCTTAGGACTGCAAT